>JAKSZT010054248.1:416938-465210 GCA_026826555.1 Tolypeutes matacus | reverse complement strand
GAGCCAAATATGATCAAAATTACAACTTCTACTAGACATTACACCTGAGGTCTTGCCCCAATGAAATACTGGCAGGAAAAGAAGTGAAAGGAATAGTTATAGGAAAGATAAAAACATACCTGAATTTATTTATAAGTGACATTATTGTGTAAATATAAAATGAGAAGATGTTATAAACTCAGTTTTTTAGTGGTCTGAATACAAGTTAACATACAAGCTTATGAAATCATATAGCCAGTCAGAGGGCTTTCTGGTTTTCTTTCTCTCAGTTCAAATATTTAATTTTACAAAATATATTGTCCGCAATTACCTTATTTATGTCCTTGCTACTATATTTTTTGAGCTTTTCTTTATTTTATAAGTGTTAGATTACATAAAATACCACAAAAATATAGGAGATTCCCATATATTGCGCCCCCACCCCATCCACAATTTCCCCATTCACAACATGTTGAGTCATTAGTATGGTACAATTGTTACAATTGATGAACACATATTAAAGCCTTGCTACTAACCCTTGTCTATAGTTCATATTATGGCTTAGACTGTGCACCACACAATTTTAAAGCTTTTCACAAAATGTATAATGGCTTGTATCCATCCTTGGAATACCATGTAAGACAGTTTCAATGGCCCAAAAATGCCCCGTGTTACAACCATTCTACCCTCAGAACCTCTGGTGAGCACTGTCTTTATATCAATGTTACAAGTTCTTCCATTACTAGAATAATAATTAGGCTACACTTACCTATAGTTGTATTCCCATCTTATATTTGTTCATTTCTCAGTCTTGAGGATATGGGGCTGGTGATGCTCACTCTGTTTCTGATTGAGAGAGGGCTTCGGTCTCATGGGAAAGATGGATGGAACTGTCTTACTGCTGTTGTAGATACTCTCTGTTTTTATGGGATGGGCTTTGCCATTATCATCCTTTTGTTAATTGTTCTGGGTGACTGGTGAACTGGAGAATAGGTATTGGCTGCAACTCTGCTGAGAATTAGGGCTGAACTGGCATATGAACAACTAGAAGATTTAAGTCACTGGGACATAAATTTAATGGGTATAGAGCTAACTATATGTTCAAATAAAAGGTACAAAAGAACTATGTATAAGAAAATTAAAAATGAATCTAACTCTGATACTTTGGGGAAATATATTATCATAGATTCAAAGGTAAGGTTGGGGTTCCAATGTCCCATGGTTGTCTACCCTACATATGGTGTCTGTATATCTCTAGAGCCCTCAGAAGTAACCCTGCCTGAGGAAGTTTACTGTGGCAGTAAGTGAGATCCTCCTGAGATAAGCATAGCCTTTAGAATGACTCCAAACTCACTTTGAAAACCCTTAGCCATAAAAACTCATTTGTATTTAATCATTTCCCCTATTTGGTCAAAGTCTTGTTCCAAATGCATCACTAGTTGGTAGTTGGTAAAAATCCCACTGTGCCAGTGAGGCTCATTCCCAGGAGTCATGTCCCACATTGGGATGGTGGATGGTAGTGAATTAGTTCGATGAGTTTTGCTTAGAGAAAGGACAAATTTGAACAAGGAGGGTTTCAGGAGGTAACTCTTAGGCAATAAGTATGACTACCTAATTTCAATTTTGCAGGAACAAGGTTCATAAGTATAAAAGCATCAGTATCAAGGGCCTGGCATATTGGACTGTCCTCCTTAGCTAGGAGGACATGTACTTTAGAGATTCTTGACCCTCTATTAGAGAAAGTAGCAGGACTCCCCAGGATGGGAATTCAGTATTCTCTCAGTGATTGTGTGGGTCTCTACTGCCACAACAATACCCCATGAACACATGAAAACATTCATATTCCATAAAAGGCATGCCCAGGTACACCCCTGCCCACACATCCTATACTATCAACATTCAGCACTAGTAATCCACCCTGCTACAGTTAAAACCGTTCTGCAATCCTAAACCTCCCCCAAAACAAAACGAAAAAAAAAATTAAAATTAAAATTAAATATTTTTTTTGCATTGTGTCTTTCATCACCATAAGATCTGTTATATTTTATATATATTGACCATTTCTTCAGTATGTTTGCCCAGTGTCATATTTTTCCCACTTTATTTTCCAAGAAGCTTTAGGTTACAGAAAATTCACATACAAAATATAGGGGATTCCTATATAACCCCCTCCTACTCATATCTTCCCCTATCAACAGCATCCTACATGACTATGGTACATTTGTTATAATTGAACAAACATCAAAGCATTGCCACTAGCGATGGTCAATGTTTTACATTATGGTTTACATTTTGTACTGTACACTTTCATAGGTTCTGATAAAATGTTTAATGGCCTCTATCTGTCAATGCAAGATCAAGCAAAACAATTCCAATATCCCCAAAATGCCCTGTGTTCCACCTATTCTTCCCCCACCCCAATGCTCAGAGCTTATGATAACTATTAAGTTTCAATTTTTGAAGAAAAGGTTCATTGTTTCCTGCATTATTATTGAGTACTTGACACACCAGTCTGTTTAGTTTTATTAGGCACTGCCTATATCCTTGAGAGACTCTTGCCCCTCTATTTGAGAATGTAACAGGACTGCTCTAGGTGGTAGTTTAATATTTTCTTGCTTATTGTGTGGTTCTCCATCCACTGAGATAACACACTATGACAAGATGAACACATCCATAATTTGTAGAAACATACCTCAGGTACAACCTTTCCCACTTATCCCCCACCACCAGCATCCTGCATCAGTGACAATCCCTTGCCATGTTTGCCAAAGAAACATTCCCACAATTGTAGTTTCAACCATAGACTCACATAGATCCAGAGTTCACCTCTTCCTTCCTCCATCTTTACCCCCAGTTCCATGGATAGTCCAACCCATTTCCTCACACATTGCTCACCATCACATTCTAGCAACACTGACCCCACACACATCCCTGCACTACCATCACTTCCATCCACTGCCAAACCAAAATATTGGTTTGCCCATATTGAACATCAGCTCAATACACTCTACTTCCTGTCTCCTGATAACTATCTTCCAGATTCAATCACTGTGTGTCTGCTCAGTATGCTTAGGTTACATCAGTATGCTCATATAATATTTATTCTTTAGCAATTGTTTTATTTCACTCAACTTAAGGTTTCAGGAGTCATCCATGTTGTCATGTGTCTCAATACTTCATTCCTTCTTATAAGTGAGTAATTTCCCATTGTATGTATATACCACATTTTGCTTATCAATTCATCTGTTGATGGAAATGTGGGTTGTTTCCAAGTTTTAGCAATAGTGAATAATGCCACCATGAACATTAGTGGACATATATTTGTTTGTGTCCCTGCTTTTAACTGGTACATCATATGGCAATTCTGTATTTAGCTTCCTGAGGAACTGTCAAACTGTCCTCCACAGGGACTGCACAATTATACATTCCCACCAACAGTGGATGAGGGTTCCCTTTTCTCCACATCCTCTCCAACACTTGCACTTCTCTGCTTTTTAAATAGCAGCCAGTCTAATAGGTATTAGATGACATTTCACTGTAGCTTAAATTTGTAATTCCCTACTAGGTAGTGATCCTGAGCATCATTTCATGTACATTTTAGCCATTTTATTCCTTCTTTAGAAAAACATCTATTCAAATATCTTGCCTATTTTTATTGTTTTTTTTTTTTGTCTTTATATTTTTGAGATGTAGGATTTTAAAAATATATGATGGATATTAGGGGTTTATAAGATAGATGGTTCCCAAATATTTCCTTCCCCCACCCCATTTTATAGGCTGCCTTTTCACTTTCTTGGCAAACTCCTTTGTGATGCAAGATTTTTTAATTTTGAGGAAGTCATATATGTCTATTTTTTCATTCCTTGTTCATGCTTTGGGTGTAAAAATTACAAAACCCTTTCCTACTTCAACATCTCATAGATCATTCCCTACTTCATCGTTTAGGGGTTTTATGGTCTTGGTTCTTATATGTAGGTATTTGATCCATCTTGAGTTAATTTTTATACAGGGTATGAGATGTTGATCCTCTCTCATTCTTTAGATATGACTATTCTCCCAAAACCATTTGCTAAAGGGGCCATTGTGTCCCAGTTGAGTGAGCTTCATGGCCTTTTTTAATATCAGTTGACTATATGTATGAGGATCTATGTCAGAACTCTACATTCAATTCCATTGTTTAGTATGTCTATCCTTGTGCGTATGCTATGGATTTTTGACAACTGTAGCTTTGGAGTAAACTTTAATGTAAGATAATGTGATTGTCCAAATTTTTAAATGTTTTTGGCTATTGGGAGCCCTTGCCCTTTGAAATAAATTTCATAATTAGCTTTTCCAGTTCAGTAAAAAAATGCTCTTGTGATTTTTATTGTTATTGTGTTAAATCTATAAATCAGTTTGGGTTGGACCAACATCTTAATGATGTTTAGTCTTCCAATCTATGAACATGGAATATTCTTCCAATTATTTAGGACTCCTTTGATTTGTTTTAACAATGTTGTAAAGATTTCTGTGTCCATGTCTTTCACATCTTTAGTTAAAATTATTCCTAAATATTTAATTCTTTTAGTTCCCATTGTAAATGGATTTTTTCCTGATTTCTTTCTCAGATAACTCAGTATTAGTGTACAGAAATATTATTGAATTTTATGTGTTGATACGGTCACTTCATGAAAATTCTTTATCAGCTCTAGAAGCTTTGTTGTAGATTTTGTGTGGGCATTCTACATATAGGTCCATGTCATCTGCAAATAGTGAAATATTTACTTCTTTCTTTCCAATTTGGATGGCATTTATTTATTTTTCTTGCCTAAGTGATTAGAGCAAGTATTTCTAACACAATGTTAAATAAGAACATTGACAAATCTCAGAGGGAAAGCCATTAGCATTTCACCATTAAGTATGATGCTAGCTGTGGGTTTTTTATATATACCCTTTATCATGTGGAAGAGGTTTCCTTCTATTTCTACCTTTTGAAGTGTTTGTTTTTTTTTTTTATCAAGATAGGATGCTGTATCTTGTCAAATGCTTTTTTGCATCAATAGAGATGACCATGTGATTTTTTTTCTTTCAATCTGTTAGTGTGGTGTATTACATTGATTTTCTTATGTTGAACAATCCTTGCAAAACAGGGATAAAACCCACTTGGTCATGACGAATAAGTTATTTAATGAATTTTTGGATGTTATTAGCAAGTATTTTGTTGAGGAGTTTAGCATCTGAGTTCATTAGAGAGATTGGTCCATAATTTTCTTTTCTTGCAACTTCTTTATCTCTCTTTTGTATTCGTAGCTTTAGCATCATAAAATGAGTTAGGTAAAGTTCCCTCCATTTCTCTTTTTTGGAAGAGTTTAAGGAGGATTGGTATTAGTTCATTCAGCAATGTTTGGCAGAATTTACCTGTGAACTCATCTGGTTCTGGGCTTTTCAGGGTTAGAAGGTTTTTCATGACTAATTCAATGTTTCTACTTGTTATTGGTCTTTTAATCAGTTTCTACTTTCATCAATGTAGATGGTTCAGATGTTTCTAGAAATTTGTCTATTTGATCTAAGTTAGCCATCTTTTGGGCTTACAATTTTTCAAAGTATATGATACTTTTTATTTCTGTGGCATCAGTGGTGATATCCCCTCTCTCATTTTTTAATTTTATTTATTTGCATCTTCTCCCTTTTTTTCTTTGTTAGTCTAGTTAAGAGTTTGTCTATTTTATTAATGTTCTTGAAGAACCATTTTTTGGTTTTGTTAATTTTTTCTAGTGTTTTTAATTCTCAAGTTCATTTAGTTCTGCTCTAATCTTTGTTATTTCCTTCTTTCTACTTTCTTTAGGATATGTTTGTCATTCTTTTTCTTTTTTTTTTTTTTTAAAGATTTTATTTATTTATTCATTTATCCCCCCCTTGCTGCTTGTGCTCGCTGGGTCAGCTAACCACGCCACACGGGCAGGCTTTGCCTTCACCAGGAGGCCCCGGGAACCAAACCCGGGGCCTCCCATATTGTAAACGGGAGCCCAACTGATTGAGCCACAGCTGCTTCCCTGTCATTCTCTTTCTAGTTCCTCCAAGTGTCTAAGTAGGTCTTTAATTTTAGCTCTTTTGTCTTTTTTAATATAGGCATTTATGGCTATAAATTTCACTCTCAGCATGGACTTAGCTGCATACCATAAGTTTTTATATGTTGGGTTCTCATTTTCATTTGTTTCAAGTTACTAATTTCTTTTTCAATTTCCCCCATCACTCACTGATATTTAAAGAGTGTGTTGGGTCAGAGTAGGTAAGCAGGGCACAAATCTCTCACACACAAAAATAGAGGAAATGCAAAAACTACTTTGAAGATTTGTGAAGACCAGGAGATTGTTGCATATCATCTTGAGGGAAAGGGATAGAGATATGGAGAGGTAAAAATGAAAGCCATGAATCACTTGCCTCTGTGACTAGGAAAGACCCATATCCCCCAAATTCAGGTACCTTCATAAAAACCACTGGCTCACTATAGCCAACTGGGAAGGGAAAGGAGGTCTGACTCCCTGAGAGGAAGAAGTTCTGGCAGAGGGCAAAGACTGCTTTTTTTCAGTGAGTTTGGCTAACTGAGCCCAATTTGAATCTTGGGATATAGCCAGCCTGACAAGTAGAGGTTGAAACAGACACCTCTTTTGGGGTGCTGCAAGGCAAAAATTGTGGAACGGGCTCACAGCAAATTCAAATTGACATAGTTTCATGGGGGAAGGGAGATATTGTGGGTGGGACAGAGGAAATATAATAAAGATGCCAGCCTGCACTGAAGTGACTAGAGGGTGAGGGTAGGGAAGAATTGATCAGGGAGGCTGTCACATCCACCCACTCTGAGAGACAGAGGAATTGGGCCAGTAAGAGAGTGGGCTGACAGGAACCTAATAGCTCAGAGAGAAGGAAGCCAGGAGAAAGAGCTGGCAAACTATCAGAAGTACCACTTGCCTGGGCATAAAAGGGCAAAGAGAGACAGACAATGCTTTCAGAAGTCTACCTAACGATAGAGTAGGTGTGGGTCAGAGATTGAACTCCTGCTTCACAGAGATGTGGTCCTGATTTTAATCCCTGGTAACTAGTAGAAAAAGGAAAAATGCCTAACCAGAATGAGGAATAGTGGAGAAGGGAGAGAAACCTATGAATGATGACCAGAAAGCCTTGAAGAGAAGGGATCCAGAGAGTGATCCAGTGGGTTTTCAGTGACACAGCTGGCATCACATGAAAAGGAGCTTATAGATGGAGACTTTAAAAAATTTTTTGGATTTGTTATTTTAAATATATAATTTTATTTATTTATTTATTTGCCCCCCAAACTAGATACCTTACATGTGGAGGGTGGGCTGCAGGGTGATTGATTGATGAGCACTGTCAGCATGAGACAGTGGCTAAGAACCCAAGAGGGAAATCTGTTTCCTTTTTCTTTTTTTCTCTTTTTTTCTCTTAGATTATTTATTTTCTTTCTCTCTTTTTCCTTATTCCATTGTTATTCTTGCATTCCTGCTGCTCTTGTTTAGTCTTTATTTCTTTCTTTTCTTCTCAACTTTCTGGGCTTTTATTTTGTTCTATTTTTTCTTGTTTCATTTCTTTATTACACCTTTCTTATTCTTATTCCTTTTTATTTTTTTATCATTTTACATTCTTATTACTTATTATTTTCCTGGTTCTTTTAAAGTTACTTTATTATATTTATTAATATTAAGGAGACAATGGGAGAACATACAGAAGAATTTTAAACATGTATTAAAGCATAATAGATCTGATGGTGATGAATGGCATAATGCAAGACATAAAAATACACTGGAAGCACAGAACAACATATTTGCACAGAAAAGGAAAGAATTAGTGATGTCAAAGGTAGAGCATCTGAAATTGCCCAGGAAGTAGAACAAATAGATAAAAAGAGAGAAAATATTTAGAAGAGACTCTGGGAAATGAATGACAACACAAAACAAAATATATGCATTTAAGGCATCCCATGGGGAGAAGAGAAGGGAAAGGGGACAGAAGGAATGTTGCAGGAAATAATGGCTGATGATTTCCCAATTTTTTTGAGGAATATGGATGTACAAGTCCAGGAAGTGAAGCACACTCCAAACCATGTAAATTCTATCAAGCCTAAACCTAGACACTTACTTATCAAATATTCAAACACTAAAGACAAAGAGAGAATTCTGAATGAAGCAAGAGAAAAGAGATCCAGGACATATAAGGGAAACTCTATAAGATTAAATGCCAATTACTCACCTGAAACTTAGGAGGTGAGAAGGCAGTGGTATGACATAATTGAGGTGTTAAAACAAAGGAAAAAAACAGCCTGCTAATAATTCTGTGAATTCAAGATGGTGTTGAGAGAAAAGTTGGAAATCAGGAAGGTAGTTTCTTTAGAGATGTGGGAGATGTAGTGATTTGGTGGAGTTAGGAAAGGGATTTCTAATGGCCTGGTTATTTTCTACTCCTTGGCCTGTGTGGTGTTAACCATGTGTTCACTTCTTCATGATTAATTAATCAGAACATTTAAGATTTGTGTCCTTTTATGACAATATGTTATAAACCACTAAATATATTTTTAAAAAGAAAAGAATGCAAGCTCAACAGTGAATGAAAATGCAACTGTTATCTGATTGACAGACTGAACGTCTTAGACAAGGCGAGAATACTAATAAAAAATTTGAGGGAAAGAAACCAAGCAGATTAAAACACAGAGTTATTTAGAGTCAATGCAAGCTGGACAGATTGAACTAAAATGTTCCAATGTGATTATTCTGGGGTCCTGCAAATGAGAGAACATTACTGAACCTGGGCTGATGACACTTTGCACTTCTCACCAGATATGGATCAGTGTGTGCAGTGCCCAGATCATCAGTATGCAAACAGTGAGAGAAATCACTGCCTCCAAAAAGCTGTGACCTTCTTGGCTTATGAAGACCCTTTGGGGATGCCTCTGGTCTGCACAGCTCTTTGGTTCTCTTTCCTCACCACTATTATTCTTGGGGTCTTCGTGAATCACAGGGATACTCCCATTGTCAAGGCCAGTAACAGGACTCTCAGCTACATCCTGCTCATCTCCCTCACACTGTGCTTCCTCTGCTCCTTACTCTTCATTGGTCATCCTAACACAACCACCTGCATCCTCTGACAAATCACATTTGGAATTGTGTTTTCCATGGCTGTTGCCACAATTTTGGCCAAAACAATCACTGTGGTTCTGGCATTCAATGTCACTGCACCAGGGAGAAGGATGAGGCAGTGGTTGGTGTCAGGAGCACCTAACTTTGTTATTCCCATTTGCTCTCTGATCCAAATGATCCTCTGTGGAATCTGGCTGGGAACATCTCCCCCATTCATTGACATAGATGCACACTCTGAGCATGGCTATATCATCATTGAGTGCAGCAAGGGCTCAGTCACTGCCTTCTTCTGTGTCCTGGGATACCTAGGCTGCTTGGCCCTGGGGAACTTCACTCTAGCTTTCATGGCCAGGAACCTGCCTGACACCTTTAATGAAGCCAAGTTCTTGTCCTTCAGAATGTTGGTGTTCTGCAGTGTTTGGATCACTTTCATCCCTGTCTACCACAGCACCAAGGGGAAGGTCATGGCAGCTGTGGAGACCTTCTACATCTTGGCTTCCAGTGCTGGAATACTAGGCTGCATCTTTGCCCCAAAGTGCTATATTATTCTGTTAAGGCCAGCTATGAACACTCAACATGGATTACGGAATAAAACATATTCTGGGGGCAATAATCCTTCTTAAGTTTTAACTCACATATATCCTACAATAAACAAGGACCTGATGAAAATCTATACTATGCTTGCAGTCAGATATTAGATAAAAGCATAATGTAAATTATCTTCTGCAATTAACTAATGACTCTCATTGTTTTCTCTAATAATGTCAGGAGTACAACAACACTCAGACATTTAAATTTTCAAATTTAAATTTCATTTCCAATTATTTTTTTTAGTTCCTCACAGAAGGTTTACTTATGAATACTGATATTGTAGTTCAATTCTGTGTGTCATAACCAGCTTTACATAGCTTCCAATTTAACACTTATTCTTGTCTAATTTTCCTTGTAAACACCATAAAGATTTCTCTTCTTTCATCTCAATAAGGTTATCTTAATGATCCAATAGCATATATGGAATATTCCCTATTTTCTCACAGATTTCCATGGTCATAGTTTAAAAATAATACATTCCTATCTATAAATGACCCTGTTTATGGGCCCTCTATTTCATTGATTTTTTTCCCAATTGAACAAATACCACATTTTTAAAAATATGCTGAACTTGATGGTATATTTTGTTTCACAGCTGGTAGCACATTTCCTTCTTCATTACTGCATCATTTCAGGCTTTACGATAGAATAAACTCAAGATGTTTGCAACAATCAAAGTCCTGCCTGATAGAAATGCAATTTATGGAAACCCATTTAAAATAGAAGGACTTTGTCTTCTAGGTTTAGGTTATGTAGAGTCCCTCTCTGACCATACTAGGAAGCAGGAATCTTTATTTTAGGGACATTACCTTAGCTTCTCTCAGAATCATCTTCTAAATTTTATTTAATGTTATGTCCTTATTTCAAGATACAGTCATAGAAAATATTCTGTTTTAGTACTTATAAAACTGATATCAAGAATACTGTTAATTTTGCCATTCAGATTCTTACATTAAACCTAAACTCCTCCAGAAGAGATTTACTTCAGAACTCATTTCTAAGAATGTCTTCCATTTTTTCTGAAAAAAATAAAATATTCTTCTTTTTTGATACTGAGAATTGGATAATTTTCTAATGCCAAAAGCTGTAAATAAAATTTTATGTTCAATCACAGCAACCAGAATATCCTTTAAGATCAACATATTTCAATCATTCTCCATTCTTTTGTATTGATTTTCTCTTTCTCTTTTATTACCATGTATATATATTTAATTGGAAATGAAGACAGACAGATGGAAAGAAAGAAGGAAGGAGTGAAGGAAGGATGGTAGGAAGGAAGGAAGGGAAGGAAGGAGGGAAGGAGGGAGGGAGAGAGAGAGGGAGGGAGGTAAAAAAATACTTTATTATAAGTAAAATCAAATCCTTTTTTTTTTTTTTTTTGGAAATGCAAGATTCTGCCCAATGGAAATACCAGCGTGATGATGATGTTCAAGATCACTCAAAGGGTTCATTTTCATATTAACATTTTCAACATCTGTATCTCTTGGATTTCTTATAAATCTCATAGATCTGCTGTATAGTGCTGGACACTCTATGGTCTTTGAAAAGTCATTTATTCTCTTAAATATCAATATACTACCACCTGCCTTGTTTACTTAATAAAATTTTATTTTGGTCAAATAAAATAATGACTTCCCTTTGAAGTAAAGTTCTTTGATAAAGTCAAAGAGAGGCTAATGTTTTTACAATACCCAGATCAGTACTACTTTATGAGAAAATTACAACTAAGAGGAGAAAGGAAGAAGACTAACATGTATTATGCACGGTGCTGGATATTTTTTGTTTGCCCCTCTGGATCCTATCTCTAGCTTTTTCCACCCAACAATATGTGGGATAAAGAAATTAAAAAAAAAAAAAAAAAAAAAAAAAAAAAACAGGCCTTAAATGAGATAAGGCTGGTGTTGGCACCTGAGGCAGTTTTTGCTGATTTTCTATTATTTACCCTTTTTATTTGACTTGTCAAATGGTACAAAAAAATACTCTTGGTTTGGGTTTGGAAATACTTTGAATTTATATCTAATTTGAGGAAGAACTACTTGCAATAGTGAGTTTTCCATTTCAGTGATCTGCTATATCATTCAATTTATCCTTTATTCATCTACTCTGTTCTATTTTATTTTATTTTATTTATTTTTATATTTTTTATTGAAGTTTATGATTCATACATGAACATCCACAATGAGTGTGTAGTATAAGTTGTAAACTTACAAAATAAACATGTGTATTACCATATAGGGCTCTCATTCATTACTCCATCACCAACACCTTGTCTTGTTGTGAACACATTTATTAAAACCTAGGAAATAGCATGGTCAAAACATTACTGCTAAGTATAGCTAAGATCTTACATTTTGTGTATTTTCCCCTAACCCACTCATTTAATGACACCATGTATTAGTATTATACACTTGTTATACTTCATGAGAGAATGTTCTCATATTTGTTCTGCTAACCACAGTCCATCTTCCATCACAGGATTGATTGTGTTATACAGTCCCATGTTTTGTAAAATCCACTCAAAGTGTACACTCAGTGGCTCCCATTCATCACAGATTTGTGCTGTCATCACTTCAGTTAGTCATTACCCCAAAGGTAAAAATCCCATATCCCCTTATAACCCCTATTGTGTGGAGATGAATAGAGTTAATGGTAATACACTACAGAGAATTTAACTGACACTGCTGATTTATAAATGTGATTGTGGCTGAAAGTGTAGTCTATGGTTATAATATTTCAATTGAAATGAAGCTAGAGAATAAAGTAGGGATTGTATAACAGTGATTTGGTGGTGGATGAAGATTGTGGTTAAAAGTATAAACATATTCTTCCTTTATAAAGTGTTAAATATATGGTGATAAACAAGAAACTTGCAACTGAGGTAACTTATGGATTATAGTTCACAGTAATATTGTAATATTTTTACAAGAATGACAAGGAAGATATTATTATCATCAACATTTTTTTCTTCTTTTTTAAAAAAAGATACTTAGGTTACATAAATGTTAAATAAAAATATGTAAGGGATTCCCATATGCCCCATTCCCTACCCCTACCACATTTTCTGGCATTGACAACATCATTCATTAGTGGGGTACTTTTGTTAAAATTGATGAACACATATTAGAGCATTGCCTACTTTCCAGTCATTGGATTCACCCAGGACCACTAACAAGGAAATAATGATGGACAACGACCATCCAAAAGATCAGAGAAAGTCTACAACTGCAAGCAAGATAGTCCCATCCATCTGCCCTATGGGATCTAAGCCCCATCTCAATTAGAGGAGGAGTGGGCATCACCATGCCAGAATCCTAAGGGTTGTGGAATGAGCAAAGGACTAGAGATGACTTACTGTAAATTTACTACAGACTTATTGTATTTCTAGCAATGGAAGAACTTTTATCATTGATGTGAAGGAAGTGGCCACAGGAGGTCCTGAGGACACGGAGAGGGAAAAATAGGTGTAATATTGGGGGCATTTTTGGGACATTGGGGTTATCCTGAATGATGTTGTAATGACGGATATAGACCATTATATATTTTATCACAACTTACAAAACTGTGCAGGAAAGAGTTTAAACTATAATGCAAACTATAATCCAAACTTTGAGACAATATTATATATATGATGCATATAAATTTGTGGGTAAATGAATATGTATACATATACACATATATTTACATACAAAGATAATAAATGTGCTTGCTGTATTTATTCTAGTTATTTTTTAGGGACTGTTGCTACTGTGAAGGGAATTTTTTCTCTGTCACATCTTCAAACTAGTTCTTCATGACATATAAGAAAATTATTATTTTATATCAATCTTGTCCTTACTTGTTGGTTCCTATATTTTGGCAGGAAGGTTTATCATTTCTTTCTTTATCCTTTGTATTTCTTGTTCTAATTATATTGTTAATATGATGTTTAATCTTAGTGGTTTTCATGGGTCTCCATCTATTTCTTATGTTTTTACAGGAAATTTATCAATGCTTTCATCATCAGCTGTGGGGTATGTGGTGCATTGTTTTATCATACCCTTTTTAAAATAAAATAAATATATTTCTTCCTCTTCTAGATTGTTCAGAACTTTATCATGATTTGATCAAGTATATTTATTGACTTTTTTCACAGTATTATTTCCTTTACCTGTTATTTTAAACATTTTCATTAATAATGTTTAATATGTATTATTGGGGAAAACCTTAATTGGACTTGATGTGCTGTTCTTTTCTGAACCACAATGAGGTCAATATATTCCAAGCTACTAGAATGGCTAAGAATGAAAAGACTGGCAAATCAAGTGTTGTTGAGGATATGGAGCAACTCGAGCTATTGCACATGCCTGATGAAAGTAAAGACTATTATATTCACTTCACTTAATTGTTTAGTACTTTTTTTAAAAAGTTGATCATGAATGTACCGTGTAACACAGAAATTCTACCCAAGAAAAATATAAAAATATTTACATAAAAATGTAGCCACTAAAAGATTTACATAAATTTCCTTAGCAACTTTGTGTACAATAGCCAAAACTGCAAAAAACTCAAATACCTCTCCATAGGAATATGAATAAAAATAACCTGGTAAAATAGAGTATGATATTATTCAGCAATAGAAAGGAACAAACTACCAATAATTTCATAAAATGGGTGAATTTCAAAAGCATTTTTGAAAACACAAGAAAGTAAACTTGAAACTGCAGCAGAACCAACTGCAGGCAGAGGGGAGTAGCTCATAGTAGGAATCTGCATGGCTTGGGTAAGGAAGTCATCTTGCCACATGGATGTGTGTGGTGGTGGTGGCCAGTGGAAAGCTCCCAGATTCAGTCATTTTAGGGACCTTCCTGATCCACATTATTTACTCTTCCTTCACCTGAAAAACATATTAAATGAATACACTTGCTTAGTGAAAAATACTTAAGTGGAAGATGAGATCATATTTTTACTCTCTTTGTGAGTCTCATTTGTATGGTCAAAGTCATATTCACTAATACTGTATGGTTGTTGAATCTTAAATTACTCATCTGTGAAGTGATATTATGAGTTTGTTTCTTTAGCTTTTCAAAGGAAATGTTTTCTATACTCATGGCCTGGTACACAAAAGACATTTATAATTTAGTTGAATAAATGTGTGAATGCATAAAAATTGTGGTGTTATATGTGCATTTCACTTTGTGTACATTTGTTCATTCATTTAACATAAAGGCATTAATATCTCTAAAGTATTAGGATCTGTAAGGATACAAAAAAAAATGAACAAAGTAGAACCAGAAACTGTCCTCAGGAATGTAATTGAAAAGATTGATTTCATAGCATTGGAGTGTGAAGGAAAATTTGGGATGCAATGAGAGTATATAAGGGAATGTCTTAATCTAGATTTAACAAATAAGAAAAAAGCCTCCCATGATAGGGAAGTTAGAGAAGATACCTGGAGGATGGTCAGGAGTTGCTTAGACAACTGGCATTTAGAAGTAGACAGAGGAAGGGACAGAAAGACAGAAAAGAATATGACAAGTATGGGGAAATCCTTAACAAAGACCATAAGTTTGACAGGAGCACTGAAAAAGACAGATTCTAGGGAAACTAATGAGTGAGGAGAAGAAATGAGAAGAGACAGGCAGGGCAGACTGTGTAGATTTTGTAGTTCATTTTAAGGATTTGAACTTTATTCTAAGAATAAGGGAAGCCATTAAAATATTGACAATAGAAGAAGTGGAAGTTCTTTGTTAAAAATGATCTCCTTTTGTTAGCACATTATTGTGAGTATAATTTTTTGTTAGCACATTATTGTGATTATAATTTACCTCGGTGAAATACATAAGTGGGTGTGGTTAAAAGGGGGAAACTTTAGGCCCTATAGGTTAATAGAAAAATTAAAGGTAAAACATAGACTGCAGAACAGAGAACTGTATTGTAGACAAAGGTCTATAGTTAATAGTGCTAGACAAGAATAATCTTTCATAAATTATAACAAATGTATGACACGTTTCATGAAAGGTGTTAATCATATGGTGGTATATACAAAAATACATACAATGCAAACTATGGATAATAGTTAATAGTACTATTTAAATACTCTTTCATCAACTGTAATAAAGGTACTCCACTAATGAAAAGTACCAGGAATAGGAGGCTATTTAGGAATGCTGTATCTTTTTACATGATTTTTCTGTAAACCTACAACTTCTCAAATTTAAATAAAAAAATAATAATGATAGGAAATATTTCACAGGCTTTTGTATTGGGTGTTTTAAATGAGGTACTCCAAGTAAATTGCTTTATACAGTGCTGGAAGCAGGCTCTCAAAAAATGTTGGTTACTACTGTAAAAAATAGGACAATTATAAAAAGGTGCTATCATCAATGGTAAATATTTCACAAAGTGGGAGAGATTGGTGGTGGGGTGGAATAGGGAAATCTTGTATTTTATGCCTGATTGTTCTGCAAACCAACTTCTCTAATAAAAATATTAACTGATCTTTTTTGCTGTATTTGAATTTTCATGGAATTTGTACTCATCTAAAACAGGATTGGATATAAAATATCTCTTAAAGAAACTCTTTCTTCCTGGTAAAAGTTTATTAAAATATGGCAAAGCCAAATATTATTTTAAGAGCAGCACCATAAATACCATACATTTGGCCAGACCTTAATGTACATATCCAAAAAATGAGTAGAAATTAATTTATCCAATTATTCTACATCCTTAATGCAGATTTAAATGATAAGAAACCAAAAGGATTTATTCAGAAAACTTCCAAAACCAAGCACCAACTAGCAATGCAACTGGAAAAGACATTGACCAAAAAGGGGAAAAAAGCAAATACAAATGAGTTTAAATGGCTAAGAGACTTCAAAGTGAGTTGGGGGGGGGTTATTTCAGAGGTTACACCTATGCAGGTCTCAGCAGGATCACATTGACTGACAAATTAGACACTAGCCCAAATAGTGGGTCTCCTGAGTGCTCTGAAGACACACAGGCATTATGGTAAGGGCAGATAACTCATGATTTTGGTGCCTTGCCAGTGGGTGCCACTTTGGGGTTTGTGCTCCCCTATGTGACAGATTTGCACTCAGTTGTGATTTCTCTACACATGGCTCTTCTGTCCCTTTTATTTGAACCTATACTTGGTGCTGGAGGTGGTAGGTGTACATCCAAGAGACTTGAATCTTTCAGCTGTCCATGTGCCAGCTGGGCCCTGAGCCTCAAGAGAGATGCACCACCTACTCTCCAGTTCATTGAATTTACCCAGGACAACTAACAAGGATGTGATAATGGACAACCACCATACCAAGGAACCGAGAGTTTCTACAACAGCAAGCAAGAGAGTCCCATCCATTGGCTATATGGGACAGAAGGCCCATCTCAATTGGAAGTGTGGTAGGCATCATCATCCCAGAATCCATAGGATTGGGGAGTGAACTATGGCATAGAGTGGACTTACTACTATTCTACTATAGACTTATTGTGATTCTAGCAATGGAAGAACTTATATCATTGATGTGGAGGCAGTAGATGCTCAAGTTTCTGAGGTCAGGGAGAGGGAAAAGAGGTGTAATAAAGGGGCATATTTGGGACTTGTCATGTATGACATTGCATTGACAGACACAGGTCATTGTATATCTTTCCATAAACTACAGAATTGTGTGGGAGAACGTGTAAACTATAATGTAAACTATAATCCATGCTTAGTGGCAATGCTCCAAAATGTGTTCATCAATTGCAATGAATGTACCAAACTAATGAAGGATGTTGTTAATGTGGGTAAATGTAGGAGGTTTGGAGATCAGGGCATATAGGAACCCCGAATAAATTTCATGTACCATTTCTGTAATCTAAATATCTTTTTAAAAAAATTAAAAAAACACTGCTTTTTAAAAAAAAGTATAATCCATAGTATAAAACATCTAGAATAAAACATACCTAAAAGTCTAGAGGCCTATAGTTTGGCAATGAGTTTTGAGATTTAGCACCCAAAGCACAATCCATGAAAGAATAAAATATATTAGTTGTAATTTATATAGAATATAAAACTTCTGCTCTGTAAAATATGTTGATAATGGGATGAAATGAAAATCCATGAATTTCGAGAAAATATTTGCAAAAAATATATCTGATAAATGATTTTTATCCAATTATACAAAGAATTATTAACATCCAACAATAAGAAAGAGAATACCCATTTAAAAATTGCAAAAGATCTAAACAGAAACCTTAGCAAACAATATATACAGCCCCACCCTCCCTCCTCTCCCCCTCCTTCCCCAATCTGGTCTGAGGTGGTGGCGGGGTTCGCCTCCTCTTCAGCTCCTTTTACCTCTGCTCCTGTCTTTTCTCTCAGGCTCCTAAATCATCCCGGGTGCTTCCTCCACCTCCACCGCCTTGCTAGAGAGCCCCATGCTCATGAGAATCTCTGCGATTTCTTCTTTCTCTCATCCTCCATCCTCTCCCTTACCCTGCCGTGAATGAGGAGTAAGACATAATCTTGCTGGGCACAGGCCTGACAGAAAGTATCGTATCAGGCATAATGTCAGTGAATGGAAAGAAAGTTCTTCACATGGATCGGAACCCATATTATGGAGGAGAAAGTGCCTCTATCACACCACTGGAAGATTTATTCAAAAGACTTAAAATACCAGGAACACCACCAGCATCAATGGGAAGAGGAAGAGACTGGAATGTTGACTTAATTCCCAAGTTCCTTATGGCTAATGGTCAGCTAGTTAGGATGCTGCTCTATACAGAGGTCACTGGCTACTTGGATTTCAAAGTAATTGAAGGGAGTTTTGTCTGTAAAGGAGGAAAAATCTACAAGGTTCCTTCCACTGAAGCATAAGCTCTGGCATCTCGTGTATGTTGCCAACTTTGATGAAAATGATCCTAGAACATTTGAAGGTGTTGAACCTAAGAAGATTGCAATGAGAGATGTGTAGAAGTTTGACTTGGACCAAGATGTTATAGATTTCACTGGTCATGCCCTTGCACTTTACAGAACTGATGCCTATTTAGATCAAACATGTGGTGAAACCATTAGTAGAATTAAACTTTACAGTGAGTCTTTGGCAAGATATGGCAAAAGCCCATACTTTTGTCCACTGTATGGCCTTGGAGAACTGCCACAAGGATTTGCAAGACTAAGTGCTATTTATGGAGGTACCTACATGCTGAATAAACCAATTGAAGAAATCGTTGTGCAGAATGGAAGAGTGATTGGTATAAAATCTGAAGGAGAGATTGCTTGCTGTAAGCAGCTCATATGTGATCCCAGTTATTAAAAGATCAGGTACCAAAAATGGGCCAGGTGATCAGAGTTATATGTATCCTAAGCCACCCAATCAAGAACACAAATGATGGCAATTCATGCCAGGTCATTAATCCCCAGAACCCAGTCAATTGGAAGTCAGATATCTATGTGTGCATGATTTCTTCTGCACACAACGTGGCAGCACAAGGGAAGTATATTGCCATAGTTAGCACAACTGTGGAAACCAAAAAACCTGAGAAAGAAATCTGACCAGCTTTGAAGCTTTCGGAACCAATTGGACAGAAATTTGTATCAATGGCCTCCTTGTAACAAAAGATTTGGAAACAGATCTTTATTTCCCACACTTACGATGCTACAACTCACTTTGAGACAAACTGTGATGACATTAAAGATATCTATAAGAGGATGACAGGATCAGAGTTTGACTTTGAAGAAATGAAGCGCAAGCAAAATGACATTCATGGGGAAGACTAACAGCAGTACATGTTATTATCTAAGTAGGACAAATTTAAAATTTGACAAATTATGGATATTGTATGAAACCAATATTGTAAGGCCTGCTTTTGTAATCAAAATGGAGAGATTTAAGAGTACTGTACCAGTAATATTCCTTCCCTTCATCCTTCATTTGTAACAGTGCCCAAATACCAAAGCCACAAGTTTGGATTATGTGGGCATAGAATTTTAACCTAAGTTGATTTGAGAGTCATTTGAGTCGACTAATGGTTTCTTGTGGCATTTTAACCTAATAAAACTGATGAGAGAAGAGGAGAAAAAACAAACTATCATAAAGCAAATATAATGAGAAGCATCTTGTATCCCAGGTGTGGCTTCTTCAATGGACCAAGCTGCAATGCAGTACTGATTTGACAGAGCCTCTACTTCAATGATGTCTCTCTCAAAATGGCTCCAAATGATTTCTGTGCTACAAAATAAAGCCAAACTCTGGGGAAAAAAAAGAATATATACAGTTGGCAAATAAGCATACAAAAGATCTCAACACCATTTTCATTATGGAATAAGTAAACTAAATCTATAATGATATATAATGACATAATCATTAGAATTAAACACTGACAATACCAGTTGCTTTTGAGGATGCTGAGCAGGACAGACACCCATTTAATGCTAGTGAGAATATAAATGGTGCAGCCAGAAAACAGTTATTGACAGTTGTTTGTCAAATTAAACATAGTCTTACTCTATGTGGTGGTATGGTGTATTTACCTCCCCAAAATGTTCTTAGACTTTATTACTGTTAAAGTGAACCCACTGATAGTAGGAACTTTGGATAAGGTTACTGCAGTAAAGGTGTGGCCCAACTCAACCCTTCCATTGCCTCAATCCAAATGGGTCTTAATCCTGTTACTGGAGTCCTTTATAAACAAAATGAAATTCAGACAAATAAAGAGAAAGTTATAGAAAGCAGGAAGCTGAATATCAACAGCACCTAGAAGAGAAGGTAAAGGCCAGAGGAGCCACCGTGTGCCTTGCCATGTGACAGAGGAGTCCAGGACCAAAAACCAGTTGCAGCTTGTCCCAGAATGCCACAGTCTTCAGGAAGAAAGTATGATGATACCTTTATTTGGCCTTTTTCTTTTCCTCAAAACTGTTGGCTAATAAATTCCCATTGTGTAAGCCAACCCATTATAGGACATTTGCTTGAGCAGCCAAGAAATATAAAACACCATCCAATCAAGCAATTGCACTCTTCAGTATATATACAGCTGATTCAAACACTTAAGTCCACATAAATGCCCACACTTGAAGGTTTGTAGCAGCTTTATTTATAATCTCCAAAATCTAAAAGAAATCAAGATATCCTACCTTAGGTGAATGAAAAAAATACATTGTGCTGTATCTACAAAATGAAATACATTGAGCTATTTAGTGATAAAATGAAATGTTCCATCCAGTAAAAAATGATTAGGATGAAACTTAAATGACTGTTACTAATTGAAATAAATCAATCTAAAAATGCTACATGTATATGATTTCAATTATGTGACATTCAGGATAAGGCAAAGCAATGGAGACAATGGAAGGACAACTGGTTGCCAGTTAAAGAGAAGAGGGCAGGAGGGTTGAATAGGTAAAGCCCAGGGGAATTTTTAGAGTGGTGAAAGTATTTTTTTTAATACTGTAATTGTAAACACATGACATTATGCATTTGTTAAAACTCATTGACCTTGACAACACAAAGAGTGAACCTTAAGGTATGCAAATAAAATTCATTTATGATATCAAGGGAATCCCTGGATGGAATGCAAATGTTGAAAAACAAACTAACTGTATCCCAAATGTATGACTTGTCCTCTCTGAATGGATGGGGAAAATGTGCTGAAAGAAGTAATATTGGATGAATGGAGTCTATAAAATGAAGCCAATGCACAGTGTGCATAAGTACTGTAGTTGATAAATTTGCATCCCATTGAGGGATGAATTAAGAACTCTTTTACTTCTAAATATGTACACTGGAAACCAGGCAATTAAGTAAATGGATGGCAAATGGGAGGAAAATTTTACTTAATGTGGAGTGGAGATTACAGATAAGCAAATAGGGGAAGTTGAAATGTTCTATGTAGCAATGGTATAGAGGTAGACACACTAATATGAACTCCTGATAAATTAATATAAACACAGAGATTTATGTGAAGATATGTATCTATATATCTACAGATATGTGTATATATACATGTTAGTGTACATGCATATATTTCCTGACTCTTCCAGCAGAGGAGGCCTAGACTCCCAAGAAGCAAGAAGCTGGTGCCTAGATTTTGGATTTTAACTGCATTCCCCAATACAAAGTTCCTTGGAGTAAAAGCTGATGGTATGACTAGGGAAAGAAATATGGAAGAAGAGCCTGAAGCATCTTGTAACAGACAGAATGTAGGTGCTAAAATAAAACCCTCAAAGATAGGGTATATTAAAGAAACAGGGCACAACTGAAAGAGCTCCCATGGAAAACATTGGAAAAAATTGAACAAAATCAATATAATGAAATTGCTTTTCAACCCAAAGTATCACTTAAATGATATGAATCCATCCTGATATAAATTAGTCACTAAATAAATAAAAAGAGGCAAATCTCCCATGCAGAAGAATTCCAACTATTTAAGCAGATATTGCTCTCTTAAGGCAGTGGAGCAAAAATTTCACTTCTGGATTTTCATATAGTCACTTCATATAGTGACTTCTTTCCAAAGGTTATATATGGAAAGGTAGAGAAATGACCAACTTTATACTGGGGGAACCTGAAAACACTGTTGATCAAGGTCAACATCAACAATGAAAAGTCAAGTTTATAGTATGCCTCCTGGATATGATGTGATAAAAATGGCTCTTCATCTGTGGTGTCTTTATACAATGTAAAATTATTAGTGAAATGCAAAAGCCCAGGAGAAAATGATCTCTGTCATTCCAGATGGGAATACATGCCTTGGATAAGATTATCACATTGCTGTAGTCTCAAATTCTTCATCCATTAAATGAGAGAAGTGAAACCAATTTCATAGAATAATCCAAAGAATTAAATAAAATGTCTGGAATCGTGCCTAGTATTAATAGTGAATATTATATACATTATGATTCAAGCCTACACTGACTCACTCCCAGTACCTCCTTCCCCATGTCCAATGTGCTATTTCCATCCCTCATCATTTCTACTGGGTTTTGACAATATCAATAGTCACATTGGCCCTGACTGAGCTTTCCACATGTCCAGCATTTTCAGGAACAACACCTTCTATAAACCCTGTTGTGACTCTCCAATAACTTCAAATAGAAATATTTATCTTGTGGACAAAACACAAGGCTTTCTGATATCTGGCTGTTGCAACCTGGCCAGGCTAATGTTCTACTTTGCACATCCTGCCCCTCATTTTTCATCAGATATTAAAATCTATCTTTAAAACCTCACCACACTTTACAATTATATTGTTCCCACATTTGTGTCCTTGTTGTCTCTTCTTGGTGTGCTTCTATCAATTTCTTCTCCTGGAATTACTCTAATTCCTCCTTCAAGGCTCTGTTAGTTTTTCAGCTCCCTTGTGAAGACTTCACTAAGCTCCAAAGGATGAGTCCAAACCTGTGGATCCACTTCATGAGGATTCCAGAGACATGTTCTCATTTCTACATACTGTGGCACTACATGTTCTCATTTCTACATACTGTGTCCTTTTTGATGTAGTCTCTTTGAAATGAGGAACAATGCCTTGCTCATTTCTTTATTTCTTTAATAATATTTAGTGCCTAATATGAATAAATGTTTGTTGAATAACTAAAAGAAAATGGATGAAAGTGAATAAAGAAACTACCAACAATTGCAGAGATAGAACAATGAGTAAAAGAAGTGAAAATGCTCTTGAGAGAGGGAAGTCCCATGACTGAGAGTTAACAGAGCAGGCAGATTGGAGAAATAAATTGTTTTAGTATATTTGTTATCTACCTCCACTCAGGTTATTTAAATATGCAAGATTTTGTATTTTTTTATTTTTTTTAACGCAAATCTTAAAAAAAAAATTTTTAGAGAAGTTGTAGGTGTACAGAAAAATCATGCATAAAATACAGTTTCCATATATCACCCCCTACACCCCATATTATTAACACTTTGTGTTTAATGTGGTAGCTTTGTTATAATCAGTGAAATGATATTATAATAATTATACTATTACCTATAGTCCATAGTTTATATTAGAGTTCGTTTGCTTAAAAAATGATTTTAGTAACATATATACAACCTAAAATTTCCCTCTTTAACCACATTCAAATATATAATTCAGTGCTGTAAATTACAATCACAATGTTGTGCTACCATGACCACCATCCATTACCAAAACTTTCTCCTCACCCCAAACTGGAACTCTACCCATTTAGCAATAACTCCCCATTCCCTACTCCCACCCCAGGCCTGGTAACCTATATTCTAGTTTCTGACTCTATGAATTTGATTATTCTAATAATTTCATATAAGCAAGATCATATAATATTTGTTCTTTTGTTTCTAGCTTATTTCACTCAACATGATGTCTTCAAGGTTCATCCATGTTGTCACATTTTTTAGAACATCATTACATTTTATGGATGATTAATATTCTATTGTATGTATATACCACATTTTGTTTATCAATTTATGAACCCAAGTCTTTGGACTACAAACTACCAGCTTGACTTATGATGCAGTGGCCTTGAAGGTTTATGTATTTTTTTTTTTTTTTTTTTTGGTCAAGGAGACTGTTTCAGATTCAGGGGATCCAAACAATCCATCATGTTGTGACAGAACTGAAGCTTCTTCGGTAAAGGGCAGTAACTCCAGGAATATTTTATGAATCTCTCTTCTCATGTCCAAAGAGAGCTGAGCCATGATGTCCTGAGTTCTATGGAAGCCTAGACTGCATTCTCACTGCAGAACTCCAGGTAATCTGGGCAGGTACATGGGGCCTGGCCTCCTGGGAAGGATGGTGAAAAGGATATTCAGACAGCATGGAGTAAGTGCTTACTCCCTGGACACATGCTGCTCCTTGATGGGGGCCGCATGGGAATCTCTATAGCCTTGACTGCAGGCAGGGACCAATGGTTATATGGGAAATAATCCACTTGAGCCAACTCATGCACTGGGGTTCTTCAGGGCACAGCTACTGGAACAATTTCTGGTCCTCTGTCTCTGTCTCTAGGCCTCTCCAACTCTTTTGGGCTGTGTGGCCTCTGTTTTTTGCCTCTTTCTGAGCATTTCTTCCATTCTCCTCTCTGCAGGCAGGACTCCCCTGTTTTCTCATGGCTTCTCTTCTCTGAAGCACCCACTTTTTCCAATTTCAATTTGGTTTGCTATGTAGCCAACTATGGTATGACTCTACAGGACCCACCATGCCCATCACCATCTAACTGCAGTGTCAGCATCTTGCTTCACATATATATATTATTTAGAGGAGTCTAAGAAAAATCATGCAGAGTATAGAGTTCCCATATATACCTGCTTCTTTCACAGTCCTTGGCTCAAATTCTCGAGAGACAAAAATCCAACTGGTCACTGTTTAGCCAATGAATTTGGTGTCCACCTCTGATCCATTCAGGGGAAAGCATATGGTGTGAACATGGCCACTTAGGGCTTCCCCTTCCTTTAAGATGGGTGTTGTCAAGGCAAGCACCTCAAAACACATCTTTAAGTTGCGTCATATGCCACGCCAAGTTGAGGCAGTCTGTCCAGAGCATGAACAGGAGGGAAGAACCCACTGCAAACTTTCCAGGCACAGTTTTTTTTTTGTTGTTGTTGTTCTGATCTTCTGAGTGGGCAACTGCCTTCTGAAGGCTCTCAGATGGGAGACTGTGCCTTTGGGGTGGGCCCACCAGCATGTGGTGGGGCATTTCCATAGGATTTGCATCATTTGGTGTCCACCTTCCCCCACCAATTATCTTCCCCTGTGCTCCTGTGGACTTCCCATGATGTCAGGTCATGTTTCAAGATTTGTATTTTTAAGCTTTCACTATGTGTATACCCTCTTGATGGACCTAAAGTAATGACCAATAAAAGGAGTCCCTGGAGCAATAACACATTCCTACAGCACCTGTGAAGATTCTGTGAATCACCCAGAATTTATCATATAATTTCTGTGTTCAACAGTACAGATTCTTCCTTAAGTGATGGATGACGCTGGGAAGTTCTGTTCTCAGAAAAGGCAGGGAGATGTAACCACTCACCAGGTCTATAAAAGACACAATAGTGTTTTCTCTTCAGGAGAGATTAGTAAAGTAGCCAGGAAAGAATTATCGGGGTAGCATTTAGAGTTCCCTTGCCTTTAGGAAATTCATTCCCATAAGCCTCATTAATGAAGTATTCTTTTGTCTCTTTACTCCCTGAGATATTTAGTTCTCTAGGAAATAAAAGCACTCGTGCAGTTTTGATCCTATATGGACAGCTTTGGAGCCCTATGTTCATCCCTGATCCCAGTGGACTCTTTCCTGCCAGCAGGAGGTTACCTCCTTTTAGGTATGGGCTCTAGTATTGCAGGGTTTCCAATAATATGCCCCTGTTACTAATTCTGGAGACAGATAATGGATGCACTAAAATATCTTCTGTCTCCAATCTGTCTCATATGGAGTTTGCTTTCATTCATCTGACTGCTCTCTCTCACCAGGATTTCCTCTTGTCTCACTGCTTCTCCATTCCCACAAGGAGTTAGCAATATCTGTTCAACTCACTCAACCATTTATTTAATCAGATTTCAGCAAATATTTACTCAGCAATATTGCATGTTAAGCACCAAACTATATGCCCTGGAGATGACAGAAAGGTAAGATATTGTCTTCCTCCTTTGCAGCTGACTGTCAAAACGGGTTAAGAGACATGGAAATAAACAAGTGCAACACCCTAAGGTGTACTGCAGTCCTGGTGATTGTAATTACATATGAATGAGGGTTGGTTTTTCTATTTATTCCCATAGGCTCCCATCATTTCATAATGATGAAAAATATGCAAATGAAAAGGCTATTAAAATATCACATTTAAATAAACTCAGAATGATATATTTGTATATAAATATGGAAGAAAAGTATTCAAAGTAAAAAGACAAAGGGATAATGAGAAAGCAATAAATTTCCCAGTTTTTACAAATATGATCATTGAAAAAACTCAAATGAAAGATAGGAAATTATTATGGAGAAAATATTCAGAACTGAAAATAAAATAGGTAACACTTTGGAAAATAGAATAAAATAGAGACATGACAAAGAGACTGAATTAGGATAGGTAATATCTGGTAAGAACGAGATAACATGAATTCAGGGATGATTATTACAAATAAAACTTTCCTTTATATTCTTAAGATATGTATTTTCATTTCAATTGAGAGGCAGAAATTTCTTTTGAAAAAAATACAAACTTAACTGGAAATATATGAATTAGACCTAGGGAATAAAACATTAGAAATATCAAGTATCCCATTCCTGAATGCCTACTTGTCCTTTCTTCTGATACTACATGTATGAAATGACTATGAGAGATTAAAAGGGAAAGTAATTTTGAAGATTGCTTCAGCACTTTGAAGAACATTTTTAGAGGGTGGAGAAGGACTAGAAGCAGGAGGAAGACAGAGAAGGAGGAGGAAAATATGCAAAAATACACCTAATGGAAACATATTTGTGAAGTTGATTACATTAAATGATTTTATTTCTTCTCAAGAACCAATGCAAGGTCAAAAAATTAGACCTCTATTTCAGTTTCCTAGACAGTTTAAACCAAATACCATGAAATTGTTCAGCTTAAACAAGCAAAAATTCCTTTGCTTATGGCTAGAGTACAGGAATATGTCCCAATCAAGGCATCATCAGGGCAATACTTTCTTCCTGAAGGCTGTCTGCTGGAGATCCTTGGCCCCTCTTTCACATAGCCAGACACATGGCTGCATCTTTTGGACTCTTCCTTCTCTTCTTGGTTTCATTTATTTCAGCTTCTTTCTTCTTTGGAATTTTCATTCTGTGTCTAAATTTCATTATGTTTATAAATCATTGCATTAATAGGTTGACGACTCATCCTGAATGTGGAAGCTCATGCTTTAACTTATGTATTCTCATCAAAATTTCCTACTTTTAAAGGGTTCACATTCACAGTGATGCATTAAATTTAAGAAAATATTTTTTTGGGGTACATACATGTCTACATACAACAAACTCATCAACTACTTAAATTACATGTAAATTTAAAGTTCTAGAAAGGAATTTTTAAGAAGAGGAAGCACAGATATCTTTTCTTACAAATAACAGTATATTTTACAACATTGGCTTAAAGAAAAATAAAAGGTGTATCCACATTGTACTGCCACATATTCAGTAGTTTGGATTAAAAAAATCTAGATACATCAATTGTTGGTGAAGATGTGGAGCAAAGGATATGTGGAAATATTTCTTGTGAGTGTGCATAAATTGGTACAGTTGTTTGGAAAATCATTTGCTATTAGCTTTTAAGCCCACACTTCTTACTTTTCATCATTTTTTTCCCATCAAATAAAATAAAGTGAAATAGGCTTTTTTAATGAATCAATACTCTACTTTTGCTCTTAAAAAAGGTACATCAGTGAGAGTTATTTCCTAAGGGTCATGGATATTTTGAATAATAGTACACATGAGGCTATATTTATAAAATTGCTTATACATATTCAATGAACCTGCATTTCCAATTGTGAGAGTGATTATATATAAGACGGAAGGAAATTATAAAAAGAGAGATAAACATGGAAAATCCTAGGACCCTGGGGTGTTTACATTAAGAATATTTTATAAATACTCTTTGAAATCTAAATGTGATTTGGAATATAACAGATTATTCCATAATGAATTAACAATATAAAGCTAAAGTACCTTGATGAATAATGATTAAATTTAGAATGATACAGCATTCTTCAACAAAGTGATCTAATATTCAGTAATAATTATTCATGTCTTTGAAGTTACTGTCAACTTGAATTTCAATTAGACATGACTTCTGAAATATATCAACTATAATTTCATCAATATTGGATGCCTAAAAGGTGCAAATTTCCATCAGAGAATAAAACAATCATATAAAACACCTACCGATAAATTTGATCTCTTTAGCCAAAAACCATTTGTTATTTACTACTCATAAATTCAAAGTTCTTTGCATTAACATAATGGTATCCAATATTTAATGAATACATAGCATCATGCCAAGAATAGTTTCCCTTAAGCATTGACTAACATTTTAAGAAAGAATAGCTATTTTAAAAATTCATATGATAAATTCCACCATTTCCATGCGCATTTCTTGAAGCATATCAAGTTAAGAACTATATATATATATATTTAATTTTAATTACCATTTTCTGAAATATAATTTGCATTATATTCATTTGAATATAAGTGGTGTGAATGCAGAAATAAACAAAGAATCCAATGCAACAGGATAAAGAGCACAGCTACAGGCATGTTCATTATTGATAATTCAGGAACATATTATGACAAATGTAGCGAATGATAGTATAGTTTCAAATATTTGTACTTTTCAGTTAATGGCTCTAGAACAGTTGGATATTCATACATAATGGAAAAAAATTCACTTCTTCCTCTCAACATGCACCCATAATATTGAATAAGGAATGAATATGAAAGTCAAAACCTTAATGGCTTAAGAGACTCACATTGGATAATGTCTACATAACAGCCTAGGTAAGTATATGTCACATAAGAAGTAAAACAAAAATTACAATGGAAATAATTGATTATATTAGAATTGAGAATTTCTTTTCCTTAAAATATATAGAAAAAGTGAAAATTCTATGTAACAAACTGGGGAAATGTACTTGTCAATAAAAAATGTAAATTAATTTTAAAGTACATTAAAATATAAATCACATTTGCATACACTAAACACATTAGAATCATTTGAAAGAGTTGACAATATAAAGTATTAATAAGAAAGTTGAGCAAAGAGAACTCTCAAACATTATTGATGTGTTTTAATTGGTACAAATAATTTTAAGTGCAGTGTATGAATTTTGTTAAGCTTCGTTATACTAGAGGGAACCACCAATATTCAGTGCAGTGAGATTTGATTTTTCAAGATTCTTTTCCAGTTTCTGTTGCCTACTGTTCTCCATATTGGAACCTATGCTAATGAAGAACAATCAACCCAAGTGTTAAACAGAATAGAGAATGAGTACATTTCCCTTATGTGTCTGGAACAAAGCAATGCCTCATTAACTGCTCAGTATTTGAGAAGCAGCTCCTGATGTACTTTTAGCATTACTCAAGATTTTGTGCCAAACCACGGAACAATCAATGGCTATAGGCAAAGTAGTAACCTTGTGAGTAGGGTTTGTGCAATCCACTAGCCCACTAAGGAATTTTGTGTTTCCTTCTGTGACAAATTTTAACTCCATATTTTCTTATTAGCAAAAGTATGTGTGGAGTGATGTTTCTAATCTTGGCCACAGAGTTCAACAAAGCATTAAGCCATGAATGAAAGATATTGATGTAAGGAAGAGGTGGCAAAAAGGACTTGAGGACAAGTATAAATGTGTTTAATATAGCAGTGATAGGATAAAAAATTCCTGTGTGGTTAAGTGGACAAAATCCAATGATGTTCCAGCCAGCTGTCTATTTATTCAAAATAATATAGTTACATAAACAGATAAAATAAGCATGTTCAATAAAAATATTCATGCCATATCTCTCGATCAAATAATCACTAGAATTTTAGTGCAAGAAAATATATTTATCCTTTTTCCAGATGAAGACATCATCAATATTATGATGAATAAACACAAAATTTATGATTCTCAGTGGTAAAGACAATGAGATGTCTTTATGAATTGATATTTATGCATTTAGAGAACAACATATTCAAATTGGTGTCTAGTGAACAGTCAAAGAAAGCTTAAGTAATAATATATATGGAAACAGAAACTGAGATCGATTTTTTTAAATTTTTTATTTTTTATTTTTAAGGAAGATTAAGATTACATAAATGTTGCATAAAAAATATTGGGATTTCTAAAAAACATGGAGATCAAACCTTTAACATACATATGGATTCTGAAAATTTTCTCCCATTGAATAGGATGCCTTTTCACATTCTTAATAAATTCATTTGAAGCAAAAAAAAAAATTGTTTAATTTTGAGGAGGTCCCATTTATCTATTTTTCAAGAATATGGAGAATCATGAGAAAATATAACTAATGTATCATATAGACCATAATCAACAGTAATATTCTAATATTTTTGCAGCAGTGGCAAAGAGCATATTATATCAATGATAAGGTAAATAATGGGGGTATATAAGGTGGTATGGGTTATTCCTTTTGGAGTAATGAAAATATTCTGAAATGGGCTGAGCTAATGACACCACAAACCTGTGATAAAACTGAGAGTCACTGAGTGTACACTTTGTATAGATTGTACAAAGCAAGGAATGTGTAACACAGTGAAACCTGTGGTAAATAGTGGATTCTGGCTAACATTACAAATATGAGAATGTTCTCTCAGGCATATTCAAACATACAATACTTACAAATACTGTGAATAATAGAATTTTCTATAGGAAAAAATACACCAAATATAAGCTATAGATTATAGATAGCAGTAATATTATGATACTGTTCTTTAATCATTTGTAACAAATGTGTCACTACAATATAAGGTGTTGGTACTGGGGTGGTGCATGGGAATCCAATATGGTATGCATTATGGTTTTGATAACTCAGAACTTCTTAAACAAAATAAAAGCAAAAATTTTGCTTTGGTTAGAATGAATTACAGGAACTTATCACCATGAAACTGGCAGGTCTTCTAGGGAAGGAAAAGTTTCTTCAGTGAATATTCTTTTCCTTACATGTCTCCCCTCTCACATTCCTGGACCATAGCATCTATCTGTTACAGCAACTCACGAACATTTGGAATTAAGAACCAGTTTCCTCAGTGAACCATAAAGTCAAAACATGGAATAGAGTTAATATTACAATTATAAAAATGTGCTTTCATCAATTGTAACAAATTTGCTCCACCAAAGCAAGGTATTAATAAGGTGGTATATAGGAACTCTATTTTATGCACTAAGTTTTATGTAAGCACACAATTTATGAAAAAAGAAAAGAAATGCCTTTATAGAACTTCACAAATCCATAAAATATAATATAAAAAATAATTGTAGAGAGAAGTTTAAAAGGATGAAGAAATAGAACAACATTTTTCCCATTGGTGTATTTTGCTGAGGATAAATGCATACTAGTTCCTTAGTGCTGAAACATTTCTAGATAAAATTTTATAGAAATAGGTAACTTTTATGGGATTCAATTTTGAGTTATAAAATGACTATCAGAATGCTGGCTTAGCTTGGGAAAATGCAAATAAAAAAAGCCTATTTCATTTTGTGGGTTAAATTTTTATACCTGTTTGGTAGGAAGTGTATCATATGATATAAGAAATATCTGATATTCTACATGCAAAACCCAAATTCCATTTATTACTACATTTTATACTGTAGATCAGAAGAAGAGACACTCTAAAAGAAGTCAAGCCATTCCTATATAGTGCAGGGTCACCTACAGAAGAAAGACTGACATCTCAATGGATGGAGCAATGTTTACTCACATAGAGAAGACACATAGAATTTCAGCTTCACTAGGGTCATGCTTCCCCATAGGTAGGGTGTCTAAATCCATGGCCAATACAGAGAGATATTTTAAATGCAGCAGCCTTGTTCAGTGTTTATGTGTCCTGGTGGAGAAACCTGGCTTGCATCCACATGACGAGTGTGTGAGTTGCATGTCATAAAACAAGCACACCAGATCTGTCTCCAATGAATATTCACACATGCTCCAGGCAATAAGGGAAGGAATGCATGGGTAGTCCCATTATATAGTCAGCTAGCTTAATCAGGAGATTGCATGGTCCAACATACAATCTAAGCTCAATATTCCCTTTTGATGAAGTGCCATGTTAAATGTCTAAATATATTCAGTTAGATGAGATTACCAATTGGTAATTTGTCTTTTGAAGGCATTCATTTAGTTATGGTTGAGAATTCTGTTTTAAAGCTTTATTGTCCCATTTGTGTGGGGGATGATAGGAAGCATAAAGAGCTATGTTCCCATTTTTGGATGGATTGCACTCTTTATAAGTTATATTGATTTCATTGGAATTCAGTTGATACCTGAACAAATGGCACGTCTTTCTCTAAGACTACAAACCTGGTGTCAGTATCCAGATTATGCTTGGGACTTTTACTATATATGGAATATCTGTATACAATGGCTCTTAAGCCCCTCCCTTGGTCGTGGGAGCTGCCAGTGACAATAAATTCTGTTTGTCCTTGTTGGTGCTAGTCCATTACACAGAGAGTGAAATGTCAAAATTTATAATGCACTCAGCGGTGGGAACCATGCTCACAGGCACTTGAAATGGCCAAAAGGTCCCCACCCACTAGCACATGTGTCCTTGCCTGTCATGTGTCATGGAGTCCACTCTAAGATCCCTTAAGTCACTAGTATTTCATTGCCATTGATGGGTCCTTGTATTATCTCCACTTGGTCCTTATATCTATTAGACCCATTAATCTCTGGATCCACTCACATTTCCCTTTTACCCAAAGGGAACATAAGGTTGTCAATCCCCAGCAGGGATCAAGGGAACTTTGTCCCATGCTTAGTCATTTTTTAAAGGAATAATATCAGGGTACAGTCCTGTGAGATCTTCCTCCTTATCTAACACAGCATTCTTACAGTCAGAATTATGTTCCTCATTGTTCTGTTCAGATGCAGTGAGGCCTTATTAACTGTTGTTTCCTCCTCTCCCACCTCAGACTTTTCTCAGAGACTCAAAAGGTGGTTATACTGAATTCTAAATCTTTTCAGTACTTTGAGTCTTCTTATTCTTAAAACTTTATAGATCATACTAGGGCCTTAACCCCTAAATTAGAGGGACCCTCTTTTTTTCCCAATAGTGTTGGTCAAGTTCTTTCACAGGAATTCCATTAAATTTTGCTTTACTTATTTTTTGCTTTAGTAACCGAAGTCATATTGCTCCAGTGGGTAGGTATGGCTCCATCTTTTACTTTTCCTGGATGCTCTTTGTGTTCACTTTATGCACTTCATGTGGGACAACCCCCAATTGCTCAGCTATGGTGTCCCATCTCTGTGGCCTGTCTCAGTGAAAATGGTTGTAACTTCCCATTATTTCTACCCCAGAGTGAGACATTAAGGTGGATCTTTCCCACCACTTTCCCCACCATCATCCCTGAGAGCAGCCAAAGGGAAAGTCAGTTCTTCAATTGGAATAAGCTCTCTTTCATGAATGTTTCCAATGCAGCCACATCATATTCTGGGAAAAAGTACTATAGCCAAGTGTCAATCACCTTTATCTTCAGGGAGTTTATAGACTCACAAACAGTTTTCCACTGGGTTTTAATTTTTGGGATGTCTTCCACAGTTGGGAAAACCACTCTTGTGCACTCAGCAACCCAAACAAAATGTTTCTTCATTCTCTTCTTATCTCTAACCTGTTGGTTGTCCTGTGTAGTAGGGGCAAATTGTTTTGTGCAGAAGTTCATTACTTAACTTTCCCAAACTGCAATTTTCAGCCCTAGAAAACTTAGTCTACAATGTCTCCCCTAAAAAGATGCACTATCTAAAACCACATGATCCTCTCTTGGCATCTGTCAATATATATCTCTTAATTTCCATATTTTTCTCTCTAAAGAAAAACAAAAACATTATAATAGCTTGGATTTTAGCAATACCATTGATAGTTATTTGTGTGGGCAAACAGGCCTAACCTTTGAATTACAAACAACCCAGACCAAGTGGAGCTCCCTAGACTCTCCTCTGAAGTCATTTGCAACCATAGAAAAACTTTTGAGAATTGGTAAATTGTAGGGGAACATGCAGGAGCCCAGGACCCAGGATGTAGTTTCCCTACTCTTCTTAGAATCGACCTCCTTCATTTCTGCCCTTACCTGCTGTATTAATTCATCCCTGTTAACAGGTGCTGTGCCTACATCCAACTTCACCTCACATCATCAGAGTGTGGTCAACTCCTTGGTCAGCCAATAACCCCTGATGGAACTGGCACCTCACTGGGATGGCTGAACTGACAAACATTTAAACTTCCATGAATATATGTTGCACTCGGCAATCAAGTCAAGTACAACTATTTGTTGATCAGAAAGAGAGACAATTAAACAGATGCCAAACCAATCAAAAATACTTATAAGTGTGACCAAATGAAACACATTTATGCATCACTGGATGAAGCAATATCTTACTCAGATAGAGAAAAGACACAGAAGTGCTGCTTCACTGGTGGGGGTTTCTTCCCCAAAGGCAACAGGTCTCAATCCTTGGTCAATGGAGGCACATATTTTAAGTACCACACACCTCTCAGTGTTTGTGTATTCTAGTGTTGGAATCTGGCTCCCTCCATGCCAGGGACAGATATATGACCAAAGTATGTGCTTGATATCATTAAATATGCCCACCAGAAACAGATTGTCTCCAGAGTATATTTTTAAATGCTTGTGGCAATATGGGAAGGGATTTACTGGCAGTACACATCTAGTAGGAGATGGTAGTTTACCCTGCCAAATGAATGCACGTGTTCCTGAGAACAGGAGGTAGTTTTAGGTCAGAAGTAAAGCCAATTGGACATGGTAAGAGATAAACTTCCCTCAGGAATTATTTGTTTTTCATAATGCAGAAAGATTGAAAGAATTGAACATGGCCTGCATCTTAACACCCACATCACATGGAGACATCCAAAGTAGCGAAAGCATGTTCTGTATTAAGAGGCAGGTATTTCAAACCACTTTTCCTAAAGGAAAGCAGCTTTTGCATTGATCTAGTTTTCTACCATTGTTCTGTCCTTATTCTATAGTTTTACCAATTCTAAACCCTTTTGTGCTTGGTACAGATATTTGTATAAAGGTGAATATAAAAATGCAATTTTTATTGAAGACTCTAATTCAAAGCACTCAATGTTCTCTTTCAAGGTATCTGATATCTTGACATTATCTCAAATGTATAGGCATCAGTTAAAGTACTTGTACATGATCTTCTCCATGAGATATTATCATTTACTCTTAGATACAAACCATCTAACACATTGTACAAAACATTTTAACAATGTGGGAAATATCTTCCAAAAGAATATATGAATTACACAAGATTATGAATTTGAAAATTAGGACACAGAAATTCATAGCTCATTATTACAAATGCAATAAAACAAAAGAAATTATGTTAAACAAAACTTGATATTTGACAAAGATGGATTCCATTTAAGAACATACCAAATATGAATTAAATTTCAATCTGTTTTATTCAGAAACGTTAATTAAAATACCTTTATTGAGCTCAGAGAAAGCTCAAAGTATCTGTGGAACATTCTGTCAAGTGCATTATTAATCTCTCTATTCTGCAGGCTCTTTATGATTGGTTTGTAAGTGGGGGCACCATGAGAAGATTACTGAGTGGTGCTTCATTTGCAGTGGACACAAAGACAGCAGTCAACAAAGAAATCACAAACAAAATGAGAAATGCCAACTGTTGGGTACAGACGGACAAGTCTTTGTTATGGGCTTCCACAGAATGCATCCTAAACACCATTGAAAAAATATCAATATAGGACTTAAACAAACTAACAGAACATAGTAAGAAAATAAAAGCACTTATAAGTATGGCTATAGACTCAGAAAATTGAACATCTGAAGAAGCAAGCCTCAAAATTTGAGATACATCACAAATTGTATTTTTGTGATGGATCATGTTAATCTCTGTGACAGGAAGCCTGAACAAAATACCTCCATGGATGGCAGAATATACCAACCCAGTTGACCATGAGCCATCATCTGACTGTGTGCACAGACATGGGGTGATGGTGAGCCCATAGTGCAGAGGGTGGCAAATGGCAATATAGTGATCAAAAGGTATCACCACAAGGAAGGCCATCTCTGTAGCTACAAACAAGATAAACAGATAAATCTGAAAGACACATGTTGGGAGAGAAATTGTATTATTGCTTTTCATAGAATTAACAGTCATTTTGGGAGGAGTAACTGAAACAAAGCAAAGATCTATGAATGACAAATTGCCAATAAAAAAATACATTGGAGTGTGTAATGTGGTTTAATTACAATGGCTGTAATAATTAAAAGATTCCCAGTCAGGGGTCCAAGATAAATCACTAAGAACATCAGACCTTGCAAGACTTGAAGCTTGTGAGAAGTTGAGATATATATGAGGAGGAATTCTGTGAAGATGGTGAGGTTATCCATGTTTTCTAACATATCACAGTCTCCCTGTAGTCAAAGTATAATCTGATGAAATATGCTAAAAACTAAATGGAGACAACCCACATTAGTCAGGAATAAAATGTCATCATTGGTAACAATATATGTTTTTTTCATCCAGAATTCAGGTTAAAGGTAATGGAAATAAGACAGTGTTTGAAGTCAATGAATGCCATTATTCTCTTTTTATTTTTTCTTAACTATTCCAATATATTAATTTTAACATTCATAGGATCAGAGAATCTAAGTTCATTATATGATTTATAATAAATAAAACCCCATAAGCATTTCAGTTTTTGAGTCAACTTTATATTATCTGAGAAAAATATATTTTAAAACTTTCTGGATACTATTGATTTTTTTCTCATTTTCTTTCTTAGTTAATGGTCATCCCAGATATGCTCTCTAAGAAAGCCTCTGTATCACCTCATTTGTTTGTAAAGTCTACAGTTATTGTTGATCTTGGTTATGTACCAGCTGACTAGGTTGATTGTTGATATATACTTTTGATTAGCCAGCTGACTTGGAAAATATTCCTATAACAAATTTATGATTCACAGTTATTCAATGATACTTCAGATGATTAAGCCAAAGAAGACCAGATAGATTATGTTTCACCAGTATTTCATTTCAGTTGTAATACAACACATCCATTTGAGCCCTTTCTTTCCTCCTTTGTCTCACAATCCAAAAAATATTTTATTTGATTCAGATAATAATTTATTCCAGTTATCTGTTACAATTTATGCTAGAACTCCCGTGCTCTCACTCTAGTTTATCTTCTCACCTACACACAGGGCATAAGAAAAACATCCCACCTGATATTATCCTTTTAGAAGAATGTTTCCTGTAATCAGACATGAATTTCAATATTTGAAGAAGGACAAATTCCTGACTAGATTATTTGACTGCCTCCTTTTCTATATTTTAATGAATTGTTCTTATTCAAAAAAATTATTATATCCACAACTATTTTACTTGTGTTCAGCTTGATTAATTCCCACTCATAAATAAATCCTTTCAGTCTTAATTACATTTTCAAATCTAAAACTAATTATCTTGAGCAGTATCATTTCAGACCTATTTAACATTTATATGTGGTAAATTTAGAGTAGATGATTAATAAGTAAAACCATGTTCAAACTTATATTTTATCAATAATTTATTTATGTATTTGATTTGCAATTAAAATAGTATACATTTTGGCTAACATTATATGTGGATTGTAATCATAATATTAATTTTTATTTACTTTCTCTGAATAAACACATGGATTTCTAATATTATTGAAAAATATTACATCCAAATTGTTTTTCTATATAAACCTTTCAGTTATGCTTTTCTGTGCTATCTACATTTCTATCAAGAGGAAATGTCCTTAAAACAGGCAATTTTATTAAATATTAAATACAATAATCAAGGATAAAGATGAGTCTTGAATAAATCACAGCTATTAAAACATATGTAGTCATTCAAAGGATATTTTTAAATGTCCTTTATCAAAACCACATGTTGTGATTGTTCCTTAGAAGTCTCATTCCTCTCCTAAATCTTTTTTTTTTTTTAAAGATTTTTTATTTATTTATTCATTTATCCCCCCCTTGCTGCTTGTGCTCGCTGGGTCAGCTAACCATGCCATGCGGGCGGGCTTTCCCTTCACCAGGAGGCCCCGGGAACCGAACCCGGGGCCTCCCATATGGTAAATGGGAGCCCTACTGATTGAGCCACAGCCGCTTCCCGTCCTAAATCTTTTGAAGTTTCACCTTTCTCATTGGTCCTTATAAATTCTCAAGTTTCTCTAGAATAAATTTGCCATTCAGATTCTATATCTGGGACATAAATATAAAGACTTAAGTGTAAGAGAAAAAGAGAGAAAGGAAGTTCAGAATTTTTCCCCCCTCTGCTCCTTATTAACTCCAGGATATTTAGAAATTATTTACATCATGATTTTAAAACATGGGGTAAAACAAAATTAATGGAAGATTTAAACCTCATGAATTGTTTTTTTTCCTCATGAATTGTTAAAAAACACGAAATGTAATAGCATTTTCAAAATCTACATGAATCATTTATACTTCTTAATATCCAGCAAATAAATATAAGAAAGTGTTCATGGGAAGAACTTCACTGGTTATCTCTGGTGAAACTATTATTCTTAAGTGAATTGATATCTTAGCTATCCTTTACAATCTAGTTTAAATAATCTTTTATTCTTAGTCCCCTCTGCTAATTCACTTTCTTGGTAATTTTGGTAACATTATGTTCTCTATATTTTTAATAGTTTATGGGTATTAATTTATATTATGGAACAAAAATATACTAATCATTTTAGTATACTAATCATCATGATTCATATAACAGCTGTTCAAATAATTTTTCTTCAGTCACTTTAAAAAAAATTGTGAACTTAAACATAGAAATATACCTGATAAATAATGAATTCCATTTATCTTCAGTAACATGAATAATTCTTTTTACAAAGATAGAAACTTTAGAACATCCATGATCCTGCCCCTTTTTCACTGAGCAAGTGACATGGAGTCCCTACTCAGGGAGATTTATATTTAGACTTATCATATGAAGGATTCTCCTTCTTGATTATTTAAGCACACAGTTACACCTTATGAAGCTCAATTATGTGTCATCCCTGTCAGGAGACCTGGAAGAATAGTGATTTCACCCTTCAGAGAAGCCAGTTATCCCTCAACTCCTGATTGGTAAGGATACGTTGCTATGCATCTGAGCTTGGTTAGATTCCTAATAGTGCATGTAATCAATAAAATTAGCATAGTTTTTTTTTGTTAAAGTTAGTAAATGAAGTGTATTCAAAAAATTTTAATAGTTCCCTGGTGATTCAAGGCATTTTCAATTTTATGTCATATTATAAAAATGATTTATTTATATTATAATATGTCCATATCCTTATGCAAACCCAGAAAAAATATTTCTAAGAATTTAGACTAATATTATAGAAAGAAGGAAAATCATACACTATTTAAAATTATCTACAAGAAGAAAGGGGAAAAAAAAACCAGTAGATTCTAATTTAAAGAAAAATGAGATATATTTTAGAATTAATTTTAAAATAAAAGCAAGTAAATAAGGTTTGGCACAACATGGGACTCTAATCAAAAGTACTCAGAAGAGGTTAACTCCCAAGTGTCCATTAACCAATGAAAAGATAAACAAAATGTGGTATATACATATGATGAAAAACAATGCTGATATAAGAATAACTGAAACTGGAACCCATATGAAAACATAGGTGAAACTCGAGGACATTATACTGAGTGAAATAAGCCAGACACAAAAGGATAAATATTATATAGTCACACTAATATGAGCTAAAGAAGAATAACAACATATTGGAATTAAAATCTATAGTATCACTTACTAGGAGATAGCACAAGGACTGAGAAGGGGGTAGTGACACTTAATGTATGTAGAATTTTTAATTAGCTTGACTGTAAAAGTGTGGAAAATGATAGAGTTCATGATAACACTTTATAGTTAGTGTAACTAGAAAGGCTGCTTATAAATGTTACTGTGGCTGAAAGGAGTACTCTAAGGACATAGATGTGAGTTCAAAGAAAGCTAGAGGATAGTTTAAGGACTGAATAACATAGTGATCTCAAGTAGTCGATAAAGATTGTGGTTAATAGTGCAAATAAAAGAATGTTCTTCTATGAAATAGAACAAATGTACATCACTATTACAAGGTGTTAAGGATATGGTGAAGCATAGGGAAAATACAGTTGATATAACATATGGACTACAGTTAATATCAATATTGTAATATTTTACATCAATATCAAAGAAGATACTATATTAATGCTAACTGGAAATAATAGGTGGGTATGGGATTTTTTTCTACTGGACAAAGGAAAATGTTCAAAACTTACTGTGTTAATGGCTGCACAAATTTCTGATGAAAGTTAGTCACTGAGTGTACACTTTGGATGGACTGCACAAGGTATGGGACCATATAACACTGTAAATCATGTGGTAAATGATGGACTGTGGTTAACAGTACAAATATGAGAATGTTTTCTCAAGAACTATAATGTTGGCATTCAGGACCTGGGTTCATGAAAATGGTGCCACGGATGAGAAAGAATAAGAAAAACCTGGGATCAGGGGACTCTGTCCGATATGGAGAGAAGAGCCCAGCCACCTCATAGAGCGTGGCTTTTATTTGGTTTTTGGCCAAATCATATGAGCATGTACAAGAGTATTAGATACTTAACAGTTACACATGAGCTGAAATCAACAAGTCTTAAAGGTCAATGACTCAGCTCTTTTACATTTCTGCAATTTAAAGGCATTATCTCAGGGTGTTTCCCCATCCAGCTCCTAGAGCATGAGACTGGAGCGCTTGTTTATTATATTCCTGCTTTCTGTCAGTAGTCATGGCCTTTAATTGAAACTCCATCATTTCCCCCTTTTTTATTAGTTAATTTTTTTTCAGTGAAGATCATAGGAGCCATTATATAAGCTGATACAAGGTGACCTCCTGTCACACTTGTCTTCTTCCATAGGCTCTTGTGACTGTGCCTTAGGGTTTCCTCCTCTGACATTCTTACCCGTCATTGACTACCAGTCAAGCTTTTGAGCTCTTACATGGAAGGCAATTTCATTAATATTTATGCTTCTTCAGTTTCCTTAAATGAATATTTTTTGTGTAGATAAGTAGTATTAAGATCAAGGGGTTATTAGAAGAATCTTTTTACTAAATAATGCAAAATTAGTTTTTCATGGCCAAGTTTCTTAACAGAAATGCTTTTATCTGGTCTAATTCTTCATTTTTTCTATGAATATATGTTATTACTCTACCCTTGACAATACAAACAATTGAAATGCATATAACAATAATTCCTAATCCAATCCAAAATGATATTTGAACTGTTTTTTGTTTCCACCAGTGAAATGGCTGCACCAGTGGTTTCTTTCAATTCATTTTGATACATGCTCAATGCCTTCATTTGCAATTCTAAAAGATCTATAGAAACATTATGCTTATATCCAAATGATCATGTTCATGTTCATGTTTACTATTCTTATAAGCCAAATGAGTAATACAAAAAGAACCTTCATTCCAATCACATTTCAGACCTCTTAACAAGTTTAAATTATAAATTTGATTACCCAAATGTATAATAGTTGTTTCAAGATCATTCATACAATTATTCAGTTCCATATCAATGTGAGACTGGCTATGTCACATCTCACTTGCATTTTTATGCCAGTCCTTAACATATTGTTGATTCTGGACTCCTTGATGCAGGACTGTGCCAGTGACAGCTGCAGTGGTTATGATGCCAATCTGTCCTAAAATACTTGCTATTAAAAGTCCAATCAGTATTTTAGTTCTTTCTAAATAATGGTCAAGGAAATGCCACAGCAACTAGGATTCTGGAGACAGCTGCCAATGTCTGGTCATCCGAACCGGTAACCATAGTCCTTTTCTTCTTCTTGATATAAAAAGAGTTTGATTTTCCTGCAAGTATGAATTCTTAACACATGTAAATAAAGAACAATTGGAGGAACTAATGTTCCTTTCACTGAAGATTACTTTTTCAATGATAAAACTATAGGATCTCATACACATACTGTAAGAAATTGAGTTGATTTTCTTTTTAAAATAGTAATATTAGTTTTACTGCCTTGCCGTTCAAAAATTGGGCCAGTTCTCAAAAACAATTTCCACAAATAAATTTGAGTTTGTTAAGTTTAGTGTCCCATAATTATGGGATATATCTTCCTTGATTTTTCCAAATTCTTGAGCTGTTAATAAATGCTGTATTACCAGAATCCCAGAAATAAGGATTACTGTCATTTGTGATTATGGTTGAATTATTAATGAACCCTATCCCTATAAGGGCCCGAGCCTTTACAATTCCATAGGAATCATTAAACAACACAACATCTGTAAGCCCATGACAAATATGCCATTTGTCATTAAGTAGTCTGTTGTGAGAGTGACATGTAAGTGTTATCATATTTTCTGGTTTATATGGCAAAGAAGGGAAAATGAGAACATAAATTTCAGTTTGATTTTTCTCTGTTAAAACTATACTGTGATTTTTAGGTTGCATGCATACAGAACCATATCCAATACAAATAGGGCAGTCTATAAAAGGTAAAGTTAAATTTTCTATAAGATTCCCTTCTTCTTTTGGCTTTAAGTGTAGTCATATAATTATAGGTCCTGGAAAATGGTGATATTAATTAAGATAAATTGGGTAAGACTCATCATTCCAAGTTAACAGCTCTAGAAAAGGTGGGTTGGTTATGTATGCCCAATAAGTGTAATTATGATGTAGTATCTTAACTTGACCTAATACTTTACCTATAATTAATCCAATGTAAAACCACCATGTCCATAGTCTAAGTCTTGGCAGCATTTTCAACTCTAGGCTTGATTCTTCTGGAGGGATCCACTGCTCTTCTCCTGTTTCTGTAATGATAAGAGCAAAACCTTGGCCCCCAAATTTTACCTCTCCTTTTTCCCATTTATTGGTTGTTTCATTTTTCCAATATATTTGTTGTCCACATTTTTCATTTTCATTCTTTTTATTAACCTCCCAATGTCTTTCTGCTGCTGTAGTATTAGAAATTTGTTGTCTATTAAGAAAATTTAAGGTAAGCAATACTTTAGATAGTTTGTCTTTAGCAGATTCTTCTTCATCTCCCCCTTTTTGTTTTTGCAACATTAATTTTAATAAGTGATTACTTTTTCTACTACAGCAGCTTGTCCTTGGGGGTTATATGGAATTCCTGTAACTTGTTTAATATTCCAGTCACTGCAAAATTTTTTGAAAGATTGACTATGATAGGCAGGCCATTATCAGTTTTTAGCTGTGCTGGCAGACCCATTACAGCAAAACAATGTAATAAATGAGAATGTACATGTAAGGCCTTTTCACCAGCTTGCGCTGTTGCCCAAATAAAATTAGAATATGTGTCCACTGTCACATGCACTTATTGAAGGCAGCCAAAAGAGGGCACATGTGTAACACCCATTTGCTAAATTTCAATAGGATATTCTCCACGGGGATTAGTTCCTGGAGAGAAAGTGGGGGCATTTATGGGCACACAAGTAGGACATTGTCTAACAATCCTCTTACTTACTTTCTTTTACTGTTAAGTGGTGATATTTATGACATAAGCCAGAAGTTTCTGATAATCAGCAGCAGATTCTGTATGAACAATAAGTTTATCTACTAAATCATTCTGTGAAGCCATAAGACCAGGAAGTTGAGAATGGGAACAAATATGAGTAATGTAGATTGGATTAGATTGTTCATGAACAGTTTTTTGTAATTGTAGGAAAAGAACTTCTAATTCAGAGGCTGGAGTTATTTGAGCTGTTTCTATATGACAAACAATGTGACAAACATAAGCAGAATCAGACACAATATTTAAAGGCTCAGAAACATCAGTTAACAATTGAATAACAGCCATATGTTCTACCTTTTGGGCAGATAAATAAGGTGTTTTCCAAGATTTTTTAGTTGGGCCTAAATAGCCTACATTTCCATTACTGCTGCCATCAGTGTAGTAAGTTGGCGCAGCAGAGAGTGGTTGTTGTTTGACAACCTTAGGAAGAATCCATGAAGTATGTTTTAAAAATTGTAAAAATTTTGAATTTGGGAAGTGATTGTCAATTGTTCCAATAAAATCTGCTAAGGCCACTTGCCAAGAGTTACTGAACTGCCAGAGCTGAGAAAGCACCTGCTTTGTAAGGTCTAGTATGATTTTGTCAGGATCTCTAGCCATAAGCTGTCTCAGATGAATAGGGCATTTTGATATTATTGCTGAGATTTTTTCAGGATAATTATGAAGTTTTTTTTGTATCTTTGCTTGGTATGAATATCCATTCTATTATGCCCTCCTCTTGCCAAAGTATCCCAGTAGGGGAATGGCAAGATGGAAATATTAAAAGAGAAATTAGAAGATTTATATTTATCCTTGTTAGTTGGCTATTTTGCACTCTTTTTTCTAGCCATTTTAACTCCTCTTTTGCTTCTGGGCTTAAGATGCAAGGACTATTTAAGACAGGGGCTCCTGTTAGAGTATTGAAAAGAATAGTTAAAGCATAAGTTGGAATTCCTAAAGTAGGCTGTACCCAATTAATATCACCCAGTAATTTCTGAAAATCATTTAAAGTATGTAAATTATCAGTTCGAAACTGGACTTTTTGTGGAGTTATAATATTTTTATTAATAGTATGTCCTAAATATTGAAAAGGAACCTGTTTTTGAATTTTTTCTTCTGCTATTTGCAACTCATATTGAGGAAGAATTTCTTTAGCCAGCTGAAATAGTTGTTTCAGCTCAGAAGATTGCTCAGTGGCAAAAAGAATATCATCCATATAATGAATAATCATAGCCTTAGGAAATTGTTCTCATAAAATTTGTAACAGAATGTGAACAAAGAATTGACATAATGTAGGACTGTTCATCATTCCCTGAGGTAAAACTTTCCACTGATATCGTTCAGTAGGAGCTGAATTATTAATAGAAGGAATAGTAAATGCAAATTTTTCTCTATCATTTGGATTAAGAGGAATAGTAAAGAAACAATCTTTTAAGTCAATAATAATAATATGCCAATTTTTTAGGATCATAGTTGGGGATGTCAAACCAGGCTGTAAAGATCCCATAGGTTGAATAGCTTTGTTAATTTCACAAAAATCAGTTAACATGTGCCATTTGCCAGATTTCTTTTTAATTACAAAAACTGGAGAATTCCACGGACTAGTAGAGCACTCAATATGCCCTCTACTAGTCTGCTATTACCTGTTCCTGCACTTATTCTTTCAGGGCTTCCAATTTTTCTTTTGGAAGGGGCCACTGTTCTCTTCAGATAAGTTTGTTTGTTAGCCATTTAAAGGCAATGCGAAGCCCTTTGTAACAGTAGCCACTACTCTAAATTTGAGTATCCTAGGCCCCTGTAGTCTCCAGTAAATTGAGTTTCAGGTCGGGAAGGGGGAGCATATTGCATATGAGTAATAAGATGTTTAGCTGTATCAGAAACATGAGGAATATTCAAATAAGCTCCCCATTGGTATATTAAGTCTCTTCCCCATAAATTAAGTCCTACATCTGCAACATAAGGTTGCAGAGCAGCCTATTGTCCTTCTGGACCTTCTACCTTAAATATCTGAGTACTCTGGTAAACATCTGTCATTGTGCCAATGCCGGTGAAAACTGTAGGCACCTTTAAAAAAGTCCAAGCTTGTGGCAAATATCGTTTAGCAATAATAGAGACATCAGTTCCGGTATCCACCAATCCTAAAAATATCTTTCCATTTATTTTTATGGTAATTTCAGGCCTTTCATCCCCAATTGCTGTTTGTCAAAAAACTTTAGGTCTAATGGAACCAAATTCCTTTGGACGTTTTATAGGAGGTTTATGATATGGTAACAAAAGAAGTTGAGCTATACTATCTCCTGATTCAATTTGATAGGGAGTTAAAGTTTGTGCCAGTAAACAAATTTCTCCATCAAAATTGGAATTAATGATCCCGGTTTGCACCAAAATGCCTTGGGTTGTAAGACTGCTATGGCCAATAATGAAACCTATATTGTTTTCTGGGATAGGCCCTTTAATTCCTGTTCTTATTTTTTGTATACCCAGTGAAGGCATAATAAACTTATTTTCAGCTGAGGGAAGATCGACAGCTGCACTGCCTTTAGTAATTGCCTTAAGTTCTGTTATAGGCCAGAGTGAGCTGCTCCATTGATGACTGGGTAGATTTGGGCTAGGTTGGAAAATGTGCTCATATTGTTTGTCTGAGGGCCTTGAGCGAGGCCTCCTTGGAAGTTTCCTGACTTATTAATGAGACTGCCATTTTTATGATATTTAGAATGGCCATTCCTTGGCCCAATGAAACCCCTTCTGACATATAGGGCATACACGAGTAGGTAGTTATCTATTATTGCCGCTAGATGGAGATCTTATACCAGTTTTGGCTTGGCAATCCTTTTTTATATGACCTGGTTTCCCACATTTAAAGCAATTTAAATTATTAATCATAGGACTATGTCCCTTTATAGCGGCTGCAAGAAGGGTCATGTTATATATATTAGACCCAATGTCTTGGCATGCCCTTATATAAACCTGTAAAGTACCTCCATTTGCCTTTATTGGACTTAAACCTTTTTGCACTCACTATTAGCATTATCAAAAGCCAACATCAGAATAAGCATCTCTTTAAGGTAAGGCTGAGTTACTGTCTTGTTGACTACATCTGACAGCCTAGGTACAAATTCAATGTAAGGTTTAGTATTTCCTTAAACAATTTTTTAAAATGATTGTACAGCCTGTCCAGGGGTGGAGATTCATCATCAGGCAGGTAGGCAGCACAATCGAACTTGTACAATGGCAATATCATCATATTGAGCTTGGCAAGGAACCCCAGCCCATTGACTTATTCCTAATATTTGTTCAGCAGTAATAGGCACTGGTGGATTTTGCTGTTGATTTTGTCGTGCTACAATATTAGCTTCATCAGCCCACCAAGTTTTAAATTGTAAAAATTTTGCTGGACTAAGAAGAGCTCGAGCTAACAAATCCCAGTCCCAGGGTATTAATCTGTCTGCTTGTGCCATTCCTTGCAACAATCCTTGAGTAAAAGGAGAATTTACAGCATATTGAGTGCATGCTTGTTTTAATTCTTTGATAGTTTTAAAAAGAATAGGAGAATGCTCATATTGTACACCCTCTTGGGGATTGTCAGCATCTACTGGAATTTGAGTTACTGTTACTGAAAAATTAGAAAAGAGTTGCATAGCCTCTGAATCTCCCTCTCTGCTTCCCTGTGCTATACTTTTCATAATTGAGGAGGATGGTGCTGGCACAAAAACAGAAACTTTTGGAGGGTCATCAAATGTTGCAAAAAATGATGCTGGTTCAAAAGACAATAAATCATAATTTGGAGCAGATGGTATAGCGACCACTGGAAAAGTTCCATAAACTCCCTACTTCCTTTCCTTCTTTTTATTAGACATGAGTTTATCTGTTTTTGCCTGTTCATTAACGTTTTCATGTACATTTTCATTATAATCACCATTAGCTTGTTCTGCTATTGGTCCAGCAATAGCAGTATCCTGTTTACAATCTTCGTCTTCATATGATTGTAAAGGTTCAAGAGCAACAGAAATAAGACTACACAAAGACCATACATGAAGGGGAATTATTTTTCCTTTTTGATAAACCCTTTTTAAAGCTTTCTTCACTAACTTCCAATGTTTCAGGTTTAAAATATCCCGCCCTAGTGGCTGAAACCAATAAGAACATTTATGTACAAGAGAATAAAGTTCCTCGAAAGCCGAGGATTTAATAGTTACACTGGTGCATTTTAATAAAGTTTTTAACACTCTAGAGTACTCTTCAAAGTTCGACTGCTGATTACCCATTACCCTGATGATTCCAAGGATGAAGCTTACCTTTTCTGTTTTCTTTTCTTTCTTTCTTTCTTTCTTTCTTTCTTTCTTTCTTTCTTTCTTT
>JAKSZT010054248.1:392272-416753 GCA_026826555.1 Tolypeutes matacus | reverse complement strand
TTTCTTTCTTTCTTTCTTTCTTTCTTTCTTTCTTTCTTTCTTTCAACCACTCTCAGGATCTCCTTGGTCCACACACTGACTGAAAGAAAAGTTTCATTTTCAGTGTCCTTGTTCAGGCGCCATATATTGGAGTTCAGGAACTGGGTTCGTGAAAATGGTGCCACAGATGAGAAAGAAAAAATAAGACAAAGAGAAGAAAAACTGGCATCAGGGGACTCTCCATCCAATATAGAGAGAAGAGCCCAGCCACCTCATAGAGCGTGGCTTTTATTTGCTTTTTGACCAATCAAAATACATGTGTGCATGTGCAAGGTAATACATACTTAACAGTTACACATGAGCTGAAATCAACAAGTCTTAAAGGTCAATGACTCAGGTCTTTTATATTTCTGCAATTTACAGGCATTGTCTCAGGATGTTTCCCCACCCAGCTCCTTGAGCATGAGACTGGAGAGCTTGTTTATTATATTCCAAGGTGACCTGCTTTCTGTCACTAGTCATGGCCTTTAATTGAAACTCCATCAAGTTTTAATCCTCTTACTGGAGTCCTTTATAAATGGAATGAATATATATGTAGGGAGAGAAAGCCATAAAAGGAAGAAGCTAGTCAATGAAACTCAATAGAGAAGAGTAAGCCCAGCAGATGCTATTATGTGCCTTGCCATGTGGTAGAGGAGTGAAGGATCACAGGCAAATAGTCTTTGGAAGGAATGTATGCATCTACAATGTCTTGATTTGGGCATTCTCTTGGCCTCAAACTGTAAATTACAAAATTCCCATTGTTTCAAGCCAACCCATTTCATGGTATTAGCTCGGAGCAGCCTAAGAAATTAAAACACAGCCCTTTCCATCATAACAAAAGAAGGGGAACAAATTAAATGTGCATCAGAAGGGGATTCAACAGGTCATAGATGATAATTTTAAGTAACTATTGATAAAAATGAAACATATACATAAACAATGGTCTTTAAAATATATTGTAAAGTGAAACATCTGAGGACAGATCTATATGCTTATAATGATAAAATTTTCCTTAAAAGCAGGATATTATATATTGCACCAGCTTTTTTATATAAATGGGTTGTATTTGGAAGAGTACCAAAGAAAGGCAAAATAACTCTAATATCTGGGAAGGAAAACTATTGTCTAAAAGGCATCAGAGAATAGAAGAAGACCTACTTTTTAAGATGTGCCCTTCATTAATATTTGAAATTATTTCATAATCATGCACTGCATTAAAATAAAGATTTTTAAAATCTTCTCTTAGCTAATGATGTGATTACAAATTTCTGTGGCATATCACTGAGACCTCAATATTTTCTTCTTATAGAGGTAGTAAGAATAGCAATATATATAGGAAAATATTAATATACAGGAGCTTGGGTAAGCTGGTGAAACAGATATATAATTAGTTCTGAATCTCAGAGCTCTTAAACTCATACAGCATCATTTTTTCATTAACTATAGGTTCACTGGTATTCTTGAAAGTTATCCAAAAGTATTTCAAAACTCTTTAAGCAAAAAGAGATGAAATATTGTTTGAAGATCCTAAAAACTAATTATTTAGATAGAGATAGAAGGGTAGATAGATAGATAGGCAGATAGATAGATAAACACAGATATGCACACAGATGTTTAATTCATGTAATTGATATATAGTAAAATGACATGCCATAAGAATCACATACATTAGAATGAAGAAAATACAAGGACATGGATTTCTGTTTATTTGTTCACTGCTGAATCTATGCAGCTAGAATAAAAGTAAGTAATTAATATTTGTTGAATGAATGAAAGAATTAAAGAGGATTTCTCATAGGTTCAATTCTATGATGTCCCATGCTATTTTATATTCACTCTCTATTGAGAAGATGGAGAGCCTGAAACCTACAATATCCATGACTGAGTCATCACCCCCTAGAAATATTTCCAGGAACACTCAAAGAGATATTGTTTCTATTGCTTGTCCCACTCAATACCAACTAGAAATAGCTCTTACCTTGTAGTGCTCATTTCCAACAAGAACGGACTTGCACATCTTTTATTTCCAGTTTCTCATTTTAGATTATAAATCAAACCTAGAAAGTCTGTACATTGTATATCCTTCAACAGTGCCCTGTATATCTAAGAAACTTACCATGGAATTGAACAGATTGACTTTCTCTGAGTATTAATAAATTCAATAAATAATTCCCCAATAAAAATCATACCAGCTTTTTTGCAGATGTTAAAATTTTCAGCTGTCCTCTTTTATTCCCTAGGTAATTTGGAAGCCACTTAACTCAAACAAGAAGAAAAAATGCTCCTAAAATGCTGATTATTCTGGAAACAGTGTCTGTTTGACTCACAAAGATGCATAGGTTATGATGTTAGGTAAACGGTTCCCAATTTCAGCTCACACTTTCTGAAATCCACCATCATCCAAGATTTTAACTGGGAAATGCTTGTTTTTGCCTTCCCTGGGAGAGTATTTAACATGAATGATGCAAAATATCTGGAAATGGTGAATATCCTTCCCTAAAGTGTCTCTTCCCTCCCAATTAAGAATCACAAGCCAAATGTGATAAAGAGCTTAAACTTCAATTTGTCTTCTTAGATTATGGGAAAATAAGTGGCCTATTTTTGCAATTGAATTGTTATTAATAATTGGGCCCTACATGATAATTCTTTTTTTTTATTTTTTTTTAATTTTTTTTCATTAAAATTTTATTGAATCATATCATTCATATATGAACATACATAAACAATAAGTGTATAGTAAAATTTGTGAACTTACAAAACAAATGTGCATATCATCAAGCAGAGCTCTCATTCATCACCCCACCAATAGCACCTTGCATTGTTGTGAAATTTTTATTAAAAACTTTGAAAGAGCATCATCAAAATATTACTACTAACTATAGCCCATATCTTACATTTGGTGTATTTTTCCTCCAACCTGGTGGGAGGTGTGGGAGGTGGGCAGCATGGGAATCCCAGTGGGTTCCGTGTAATATTTTGGGTAATCTAAGCACCTCTTAAAATATATGTATATATATATAAAAAAAATAAAAATAAATTAAAAAAAAAAAAAAAAAAAAAAAGAAAGCCACTGAGCGTACACTTTGAATGGGTTGTACAAAGCATGGGGCTGTATAACACAGAGAATCCACTGGTGGCAGAAGGACTGAGGTTAACAAAACAAACATGAGAACGCTCTCTTATGAACTATAATAAACATATAATGCTAATACAGTACGGTAATACATGATAATTCTTGACAAGAATACAAAATGTGTGGTCACCCAGTGCACAGATTTTGGTTTCCAGTACCATTATAAAATAAAAGGAAACAGGAATCCTGGGAGGTTTTCTTGATTTTAGGGCTGTATTCAAAATGTAAAAGATGAACTGGAACATATTTTTATGCCATAAAGTAAGGAAGAATTTTTAAAAAGCTATAAAACAGCAAATACAACACACACACACACACACACAATGATAAGGTTATATCCGATGGACATGGGACCTATCATACAGAGCTCTCAGTGACCAAAGGTGGAAAAAATTGTTCAGTGAAATAAATAGCACACTATTGGACTTTAAACCAAAATATTGAATTAATATCAATGAGTCCATACTGAAATAAATCTATGATTCATTTTAAAAAAATGAGAATAGACAAATCTCCCCTTTGGAATAATTCCAAATGATTTATGTAGATATTACACTCTCAAGGAGGGAAAGAATAATTCCACTCTTTATTATGGTACACACAAAAGGACTTCCTTTCAAAGAATAAAGTATGAAAAATAGGGGTATGAGGGAGTAACTTTATAGTGGAGAAACCTAGGAAACATTACCTTAGCCAAGTTGATGAAGGTTAACATCTAAATTAAGTAGTGGCAGGAAGCAGATGTGGCTAAAGCAATTGAACTTCTGCCTACCACATGGGAGGTCTGTGGTTTGGTTCCCAGGGCCTCCTAAAGAAGACGGCTAGCTGGTGCAATGGGCAGGCACAGCAAACTGACACAGCAAGATGACCCAGTAAGAGACAGAAGAAGAAAAACTTGATGAGAGACACAACAAAGCAGGGAGCAGATGTTCTCAGTGTGTCCTAGAGAAGATGGACAAGACACTGAGCTGTCACAATGGGCAGGCATGGCAAGCTGACACAACAAAATGACACAACAGGAGACACAGGAGACAGAATGTAATGAGAGAAACAACAAAGCAACAATGGAGATGACTTAAGTGATAAGAAGCATCCTTCCCAGGAGGTCCCAGTGTTAGTTCCCAGTGCCTCCTAAACAAATGAAGACAAACAGACACAGCAATTGCAAACAATGAATGGGTGGGAAGAAATAAATAAAATAAATCTTTAAAAAAATCTGAAAATGGAAACATTTCCCTATTTAAATAAATAAATAAATAAATAGTGGGGCACAGATGTAGCTCAGTGGTTGAGAGCCTGTTTCTCATGTACCAGGTAGTAGGTTCAATCTCCAGTATCTCCTAAAAAAAAAAAATAAGAGCAGTTACAGAGGGTGGAGACTAAGATTTTAAATAATAAAAATTAATAGTCAGGCCAATAGTATATACCCTCAATATGTTGTGATGAAATGGACCGTTGCCTTTGATGTCTTACTCCAAAATATCCATAATACCAATCTAATCATGGAAAACAATCAGGAAACGACAGTTAATTGATAATATCCAAAATATTTGTCCATTCCTTTTTATGATATCAAAGTCATAAAAAACAAGCAAATTCTGATAATTATCACTACCTAGAAGTGCCTAAAGAAACAAAATTGCTACATGTAATACGGTATCTTGGATAGGATTCTGTTATAAAAAAAAAAGGATGTTAGGCTAAAACAAAGGAAATCTGAATAAATTGTGGATTTTAGCTGATAATAATGTATCAGGATTTGTTAATTAGTTGTGACAAATGAACCATATTGATATAAAATGATAGGAAATAATAAGGAAAATTGAGTGTGGAAATTATGAGAACAACTGTAATATATTTGCAACACTTTTGTATATCTAAAATTATTATAAAATGAAATATTTCTTTTAAAATGGTGAACACATGGTAATATAGGTGTAATTCAATCAATTTATCAAATACACAATGAATACCAATTATTTATATTATAGCCTAAATGTCAGGGTAAATACATTGCCTGAGATATTAGCTTGTAAATAAAAAAATATTTCATCTAATTTTCATCTATAATTTTAGTAACATAAACTAAGCAAAGGAGAGGAAAAAGATACCTGGTATTTTTTGGTATACATAATATGTGAAAGTCACTAAAACTGAAAATTCATGTGCTAACATTTAAATCTACTCTACCATTCTTTTAATCATGATTATTTCCATTAATATCTAAGTAAAATAAGGATCAGAGATACCAAAAATTTGTCTTAATCAAATAGTTAGAGAATGACAATGGTGGCATTGAACTAATATCTATGTAAAACTGAAGTCCCAGATTTTATACTATTATTTATTTATTTATTTAATAGACTATTTTAGACTAGCTTTAGGTTTCAAGAAAAATTGTGTAGAAAATACAGAGTTCCTTATAACTGCTCTGTCAGTTTTTCCTATAATTAACATCATGCATTAGTGTGATACATTTGTTACAATTCAGGAATAACTATCAATACTTTATGGTAAAATAAAGTCTGTGGTTTACATTATGGTTGACACTTTGTGCTGTATAGTTCTATTTGTTTTTACAAATGCATAAGCTCATATGTCCAACATTATGGTATCATACAGAATTGTTTCAATGCCCTAAAAATGTTTTGTGCTCCACCTATTCACCATTTATTTTATTTTAAATAATGTAATTTGTAAGTATTATATGCATTATCCTTATGTATAGGATATTGGATTATTAACTTTTTAAAAAATTTTAATAAGTGCTGGTAGATAATGTTAAATTCAATACCATAAAATTAATCTGTGCCTTTCAGTGAATTAGGCCATAGTTAAGACTTAGAAGAAATGTTATCTGAGTTGTCTTGAAGGATTAGTAACATTCAACAAGAAAAATAAAGAGAAAAAGACATTCCACAGAGAAGGAACAGAAAGAATATCCACCATCTCACTTCCTTATCAATGCTATCCTAGCCCATGCATTCAAAGACATCTCATAATATAATAGCTCTCTGCATCTTAAACCATATTGTCTCTGCCCTATATATTTTAGTAGACATTTGTATTGGGATCCCCCCTTTTTTTCTTTCTACCTGGCTCTTTATGATTTGATTTTTCTCCTTGTTCCCAAATATTCCTGCCTAGAAAAAGGCACAATTCCTCTTGGACATTAAAGTCCATTGTCAGGAGCCAGCTCTGTCCTTATACAATATATACACTTCATTTTACACTTATTCAATATCTGTAGAAGCTAGTTCTACATTCTCCTATACAAAACTCTGACACCCAGTTACCAGAACCAATAATTTTCTGGTTCATAAAGTGAACAAGGATTAAATGAACCATTGATAACATCCAGAGAATCTCTGCTGCTGATAAATATCCTTGACTTAGTGGGAACAGGTAGGTCCACTCCAACAAACCTCATACCATAATTAACATCATGCATATCTTTTGTTTTACCTTTCACCAGAAACTGAATACTGATTTTCCATGGATTCTACAGTTCAGTAGCAAACTAAACCTTATCCACAACACAGAGCTTTAGTTTCTCTTCCTCTTTTCCCTACTGATGTTAGTCTGCCCACTTTGATTTTCAGTACTAGTTTTGAAGGTTGAACCAACCAAAATTTACTGATTCTCCAACTCGTCATGCAGACGAATGACAACAGCAAAGTACAAAGAAGCTTACAGGATCATTTGTTTGAGGAACAGCAGTAATTTCAACATTAACTATTAGAGATAAATTACTAAACAGAGCATGGCTGGAAATGTAGCTAAAGAGGTGTTTGTAAATCCAATTAAAAAGGTGGCATGTATCATACCAAGGAATTTCAGTTTCATTAAGTAGAATATAGAATATTATCAAAGGCTTTTAAATGGGATTCAGTGTAGAGAATAGATTTAAATTGGTGAAATGTAGAACAGGAAGAATAATCAGTACTTTTTTTTTTAACTCCTAGGAAGTGAAAATAAATCTGAACTGAGGCAGTTGAAAATAGAGAAAAAAAGGAACCAAAAAAAAAAATCCTTTCTAAGTTTATTTAGGAAGTAAAAGTCCTCTGGCCATGTAGGTAATGAGTTATATACAAAAAAATAAAAGTGTGTTTTTATTACAAAATGTCCTCTAAGTTTCTGGTTAGTGGTATTTTATATACAGTTATACATATTCATTTTGAACATCCTGAATATGAGTCTAGTAGAAAAATTCAACACAGATTAAAACATAAGGGAAAACTCAGAAATGTATTGCATTTGATACATATGTATAGTCTATATCTTTTTAATAAAGTTGCAAAGGCAATTCAATAAAGAAAGTTATGTCTCTTTAACAACGATGCTGCAGCAATTAAACATGCATGTGTTAAAAATGATCATTTATTCCTTTTATGAAGGAAAGATTTATGATGAAAGACAAAGCAAAGTAATGAAGCACTGTACATAAAAAATTATAGATCTAAAAGCAAAACTCAATAAAATATAAAATTTCTATAGGAATGTATAGGGAAATACCTTTCTGATCTTGGATTAGATACATTCAAAAAATCAAATCTTTAAGTGAAATAAATTGAATGATATGAAAATTAAGAATTTTTGAAAGAAACGAAGGTAATTAAAAAAAAATAAAAAAACAGAACAGACACTTCCCCAAAGTTATATTAATGGAATATAAGAACCTGAAAAGATGTTCAGGATCATTAGACATGAAGGAAATGTAAATTAAAACCTCAATGTGACATCACTACACACATAATAGGATATATAAATTTAAGAAGCCTAATGATTCCTAGTGTTAGTGAGAATGTAGAAACACTGAAATTCTCGTACACTGCTGATGAGAATGTAATATTACCCAACCAGATTGAGAAAAATTTAGTAATAGAATACTACACAGATAATTCTAAAAGGTCGCAGATACTCAATATTCTCTAATACAATTATAAATTGTCTCTCTCATAATACATTTTATGTTTTTTTTGTTGTTGATACATAGGCATGTAATTGATTTTTGTAACTTAATCATGTTGTCAGTCACTATGCTGCTCTATACCTACGCTTATTTCTATTAATATCTGTTGATCTTTGGGTTTTCTGTGTGAATGGTCATACCATCTGCAAATAAGATGAGTAGTATTACCTCTTATCCAATTCTTTGTATCAAATTTGTAGTGTCTCATTGTGCTGGTTAGGGCCTGCATTACAATATGATGACCACATTTTGTCTCATTTTTTTTTTTTATTTTAAAGAAGATGTTATTCCAACGTGGATACGCCGGGAGGTCACTCCCCAGGCTCTGTCCAGGTGGCACAGGGGAGCGTAGGGCCCTGCCCAGTGATGTACAGTCCCTTTCCACAACGTTGGAGATGAAGCCGGGCCTCGAGCCTGCACCTGCATATTCCTACAGCTTCTCAGAGTCCTGTGGACAATGACTGAGGAGACAAACCATGCAGGAAACAGCTCTCAAGCATCCCAGTCTGGATCTAGGTTCGGTTTACCACGTGTCCAAGAGAATTGTGCTTTGTCTTGTTTTAACCTGTTGGTGAATTATACTTAACACTTTGTACCTTTGTTTCACAGAATTCTCAAAAGAATTCCAAAATACCTCAGATTTGAGGAGAGAAGAGGAACAAAGTCTTAACGTTGAAATACGAGGTGGGAAAGTGGATGCTAACTATCTTGAAGATGATCATGGAGGGTTTGAAAACCGGCACACATTTGTCTCCATGTTTGGCTTTTTAAAAACTGAGTAAATCAAAGAACTCCAGCCTTGAGGACAGAATCATGGAAATTGCCTAGAAATGCAAATTTTCAGGTCACCCCAAAACCTTATACCAGTTTTAATATCTAATGTACTAAATATTATGGCCCATGTATTCTGAGAATAAGAGCAAAGTAGATTAGCCTATTGAGCTAATGTATTTGAGTTCAAATAAAGATGATTTTGAAAAAAAATAAATAAATAAAGAAGATGTTATAACTTATTTCCTTCAGATAATGTTTTTGGTAAGCTTTTAAATAAATAAAGCTTGCTTAGTGATAAGCAGGATTCTCTATTTTCTTAACATATGAAGAAAATTGCTGTTAAATTATGTAAATACATTACATGATTTTATACATTATTTAAATAATTGATTTTTCACTTTAAATTCTAATATTACATATAAAATTGATCAGTTTTCTAGTAATAAACCTAGAACACCAGGGATAAAATTAACTTGATACTGGAGCATCGATTATTTTTTATCTATCAAATCAGAATAGTTTTGCCAGTATTTTGTTAATTTTTACAGTCTCAATTTTGGAAGGAAATGCACCAATAATTAAATTTACTTCCTTGTAGCTATAATGTGGCAAAAAGAAAAAAAAATATTTTGCTTTTTATTTTCCAAAGAAAAACTTTGTCTTAGAGTGGAATAATCTATTTTTGAAAATATGGTAAAATTTTATAAACCCATTTGTGCTTGATATTTCCTAGATGGGATTATTTTAATCAGTACAGTTTGTTATTAGTTATATACTATCAAACTTTTATAATTCTTTTCAAGTCACTTTTGGTGATAGTATTATAATAGAAACATCATTTTTGTCTACATTTTGAAAACTTGGTATTTAGTTGCTGATAATAACCTACAGTTTTCATTTTCTTTTTTAAAAATAAATTTCATTTTTAGAACATAGTTAGATTTCAGAAAAAATGCACAAAATATAAAGCTAGTTCCCATATATCACCTCCCCTAGTGCACTCAAATACACACACACACACACACACTTCATTTCCCCTATTATTAATATCTTGCATCATTGTGGTAATTTGTAACAATTGATGAAACAATACTATTGATACTTTACAAATAACTAAATTCTATAGTTTACATTAGGATTCACTTCTTGTGCTATAGAGTTCTATCGGTTTTAAAAATTATGCAATATCATAATGCACCGTTATGGTATCATACAGAATATTTTCATCACCTTAAAAATATCCTGTGGTTGACTGTTTAATCCCTCCTTCTGCTGTCATGAACCTGTGGCATTCACTGACCTTTTTACTGTATCTATTGTTTTGCCTTAACCAGAATGCCATCTGGTTCGATTCAGGCAATATATAGCCTCTTCAAACTAGTTGCTTTCAATTAGCATTGTACATTAAATTTCCTTCATCTCTAGCATAGGTTTAATAGCTCATTTCTTTTTATTGCCAAAAAGTAATCCATAGTGTGAACATACTACAGTCTATCATTCACCTACAGAAAGGTGTTTTAGCTGGTTCCAATTTCCAGCATTATGAATGAAGATGTTAAAAAAATCACATGAAGAATTTTGCGTGGGCATACATTTTCAATGCAAAGTAAATAAATACATAGGTGTGTCATTACTAGATAATATGGTAAGTTTATTGATAATTTTGTAAGAAACTGCTGAAGTGTCTTTCAAAGTGGCTATATGATTTTGCATTCGCACCAGCAATGATTGAGAGTTCCTATACTCCACTTCCTTGCCAGTAGTATAGTTTCTTTGGAGAAGTCCTGTTTAGAGTAGTTTCTTAGTATTGATTTTTAACAGTTTTTAAACAGCTAAAAACAGTTAAATAACTGTTTTAACAGTTCTTCCTATAATTTGTATACAGGTCCTTTGACAGATAAGTATTTTGCAAATATTTTCTCTCAATCTGTGATTTGTTTTTCATGGCTCATGGACCCACTCCTGCCACATTTCTTTCTCTTTCCAAATCCAGATTAATGGCCCCTAGGGGAATTCTCTATGTTCAGTTGACTGAGGAAGAGAAAACTTGGCCTGCTTTACACACAGTTCTTCACTGTATATAGATTCCACCCAAAAGTGGACAGCCCGTTCTGGGATATTCCTGAAGAACAGTGGTGAAGTGTATTCTTCCCAATGTAATAGGATTTTGAATATTTAACCTGGTTGTTCATTTTTCTTGAAAGAAAACTGGCCAGTGATGAATCAAATAATGATTCCTTTTGTAAAAGAGGCCTCATGGCAAGGAATTCCCTCAGCTTTTCTTTATCTAGGAATGTTGGGTAAATATTTTCCTTATTTTTTAAAGATAGTCTCACTGGATATAAAATTTATTGACTAGAAATTATTTTCTTTTAGCACTTTAAATATTTCATCCCATTGTCTATTTGGAACCATGTTTTCTGATGAGAAATCAGTTATTAATCATATAGGGGCCCTTGTATATGACATGTGGTTTTTCTAATTCATTTTTCAGAATTCTTTCTTTTACCTTAGCATCCATCAATTTGGTTATTATGTGTCTGGGCCTAGTTCTCTTCAACCTTGTTTAATTTGGTGTTCACTGTGATTCTTGAATGTGCATGTTCATGCCTTTTGGTGAATGTGGGAATTTTTGACGTTATTTCTTTGGATATTCCTTCTGCTCCTTTATTTCTTTTTCTTCCTGGACTCCTATAATGTGTATATGGTAAGCTTGATGATGCCCCACATGTCTCCTAGGTTTTTAACTTTTTAAAATTATTTTTCCTTTCTATTCTTCACCCTGATTACTTTCATGTCTCATCTTCAAGTTAATTGGTTCTTTCTTCTTCCTGAGAAAATTGGCTGTTGAATCTCTGTAGAAATTTTGAATTTCAGTTATTTTGGACTTTAACACCACTATCCATTTTATTCTTCCTTATAATTTCTCTTTATTTTAATTTTTAAAATTTTCATTTTCCTAATATTCTTTAATTCTTTCTCTGTGTTTAATTTAGTCCTTTGAACATATTGAAGATTGTTTTCTTTATGTTTTTGTATGGCATGTCTAAAGCCTTGTCACTTTTTTGAAAGTTCTGGTGTTTCATCTTTTTCTTTGTATGGCCATCATTCCTGCTCCTTAATTTGTCTTGCAATATTTTGTTGTACATAGTATATTTTAGTATTTAATGTATTTATTCTGGAATTTAGTATTTTACTGTCTATTCCTTAAATTCTTCCCAACTACTGATATGAAAGAGATGTACATCAGTGACAGTAGCTAACAAATAAATAACCCAAACCTAAAAATACCTTCACAGGCTTGGCAAAATGGCTGATTCTCTCATTGAGAGTTTAGCACTCCTACCAAAACAGTTAGCCTGAGGTTAAAGTACATGTTCTTCTCTCTCCTCTCTGAGCTAATGTCCTGTTGTGACCATGCATTGTGGACTTAGGAATTTTCCCATTTAAAGAGACACACATAGTCCCTCTACTAACTGTGGATAGACTTTACCCCTTTCTTGTTGTTCTATTGTTTGTATTGAAGACAATAATAATTTGTTCCAGGTTGCTTCAATTTGATTGTTTCCAAAACTTCTTTAGCTGTCCAGCAGCTGTTCCTGCCTGTAAAGCAACATCTCTTGGAAGGGCAGCAAGAAATGTATATCCTGGATTAGTCTTTCAATATGCCTCCCAATAGTATGGCACTGATATAAATGCATGTATTAGTCAGATTTTTCTAGTGATGAGAATCAACAGGTGCTATCTGTAAATAGTATGAGATTTTATAAAAATTATCTCACATGACTGTGGGGCTGCATGAGTCCATATTCCAAAGAGCAGGAGACAAGCCAGGAACTCTGATGAAGGTCCTCAATGAGTTAAATTGTAGATGATGGCTATTTGAATTAGAGATGGGAATTCTAGCCCTGAATGCTGAAATCACGTCTCATTTTAAGGTCTTCAACTTATTGGATGAGAAGTCATTCATTGCTGAAGGGAATCTCTTCAGTTGTTTGTAAATATAATCAACCATAGGTGCAATCAACTTACTGATTATTACAGTCTAGGAAATGTCCTTGCCAATTTCACCTGGAGAATCCTTGAAAACCTTCATCAGAGTTCCCAAATTACAGCCAACTTTATGAAATTTTCACTTACCCCTCCCCATAGTCAAGTAATTCAACTCCTATAAAAATTTCTTAGTATTTATATTATATCTATTCTGTCAGTTCTGTTTTCATAGGTATCCTTGATTAATATAGTTAGTTAGGTAGTTGATTGGATAGCAAATTCCATTCTATCTTCTTTTTTTTCCCACATTGAAAAATGAACTTTAAGTGTCTAGGAGATGTTGAAAATATGTTTTGATACAGTGCTAGATCTTTTATGTAAATAATTGAATATAAATGTTCTTGTATTATACAGGTCACATAGGAATATGAGCAAGGGATGGTTATCAAATGAGAATAATCTCCTCAATGATGGATACAGACAGTGACTTGCCATATAATTATGTGAAAAATATGTATAAGCTAATTTGATTAGGGTCTTGCTGGATAGTAATTTTTCCATAAAAGGAGAGGTGAGGAAAGGCATCATGTCAAATTCTTCAAGGTGGTGCTACTTCAAATCCCCTAAAAATATTTGAAGTTTGTTAGAAATCAAACCTCATTCCTTACTGTTGAAATTTTCTTATGTTTCTGAAATTTGGGTTAGATTCAGCTGTGTTGTTCTTCTGGTGGTCTCACCTGATAACATTCTGACAGTTCAAGTAGAGTGTTCAGTCCCAGATGGCCTCATTCATAAATGAAGCAATTGGCTTAGGCATGTCAATTTTCTTTCATATGGCCTTTCATTCTCCAGTAGATTAAATTGGTTTCTATCACACCATAATTATATCACTTCTTCACTTGTCTCACAAAAGGCTAAAGATTCAAGGCCCCTCAGGTGTTATACACATCATTTTATTATATTCTGTTCATGAAAACATGCCACAAGCCAGAAGAAATGATGGGGAGATACACCCCACCAGTTAATGGGAAGAGTTACAAAGTGGGCATGGCCATTTTAAATAAATTACACTGTGATATGTAAATAATTTTTATTTCTTGCTCATCAGTCCATTTTGTGTGATGCTATCAATATAGTATTCTGATATTTTGAAGAATATTCAAAAGATTAAATCCCCTGAGATTATAATATGAACAAAAAATGACAGGAGAAAATATGGCCCAGGGCAAAATGGTATTGTCTTTTGCTATGTAAAGGTTAATTTATTTTGTTTTGCCTTTTCATGGAGTTGGAGAAAAATTTGTTCACAAGATCAGAAGTACAAACCAAGTACTAAACTTTCTTATATGCTAATAAATTTTATATTAATGGCACTGCAATTTGGGGGGGGCAACCACCTGTGTAATATTATAGTAGTCTATAGTCATATTTTACAATTCATCTACTTATGGCATAAGCTAGGCCAATTAATTCAATGGTGATATTATGGGGACCTTGAATTTTTTAAATATATGATTGCTATTATCTCTGGAAGTCCTTATAAAATATCATTTTTCTTCAGATTTTCTTCCTTGTCTGTAATGTAAGGTTTTTTTTCAACAGAATCAAGATGGATTCTTCCAGTTACTAAATATATCTATTCCATACAAACATTCAAATAATGAGGACATAATCACAGGACAGTTATATAGCCAAACTAATCCTACTCAGAAGGAGTCTTGAACTATAACTCAATTCATAATCCAAGGAGATGGCTGTCTATATCTGTATCAGAATACCGAATCCCAAGTATATATTTAATATATTCCCCCATTTCCAGAATTAAATTGTGTCCATCACCGAACCATCACACAAGTCTAACAAACTCAAGGTGTATTCCAAAAAAATGTTCTCCCGTTTCACACAGTTCAAATGAACAAAGTCTTACAAATGCATTTGACTTGTTGGCTAATACCTCTCAAATTAGAAGCTTTACTTGTTTTGAGCTGAGACTGGACTATGTTTATTGATCTGGAGGTAATTAGGGGTGTTGTTATTTGATTTTGGGAGTCTGAGATGTGCCTCTTTCAGGTGAAGGCATTGTGTGTTCTTGAGTCATGGTGATACTATTCTTTTGAAGCAAGGAAAGGAAACTGATTTTTCTAGCCCAAAGATTCAGATAATTTGGAAGTTCGAGATCTGAAGCTTTCTCAAGGAAATTTCTCAATCTCCTCTCAAGTATAAACTCTTCAAAATGATGGTGAAGTTCTACTTTGTAGGCTGCACAGAAAGCATTAAGGGACTTAATTCCTAAGTTAGATTGGAAATGAAAACTTCATACATCAGTTTCAAAAGGAGATAATTTTCTCATATTTGTGGAGACAGATATTTGGGAGTGTTTAGTTGTAGCTGAACATGTCAGGATTCCCTTAATCTAATGCATGGCTCCCAACTTATACCCTAAAATAAGTGCTCAAGGATTGTGTCATGCTCTGTGTGAACTGGTACATGAACTTCTGTAGCATCATGGGTCCCTTATATTGACCTCTATCATTTAGTGGAGAGATAAAACACAAAGAGAGGAAAAGGATAAGTAAGGGAACGGAAAAAAAAAAAAAGATGGACTCTAAGAAACCTGAGAAGTATGAGGCATGTTGAATGATGGCCACTAACTCTATCCTTATCAACCATCTCTTCTGGAAACACTTCAGTTTTACCAAGTAGATAATAACCAAGAATATGAAAGCTCTAGCCTTTTAACCCGATGATATAGACTGATGCCTGTTATTTCTGTCACTGGTAAAGCAGAGGCTTTTTTGTGTCTCCTTTTAATCCCCCAACAAAAGTGTGCCCTTCTCTCTCCCTTTTCTTTTTAAAATCTCAAAAACAGACTTGCTTACTGAAAAGACAGTCAAATGCAATATTTAAAATGTTAGAAAAAACCATAGTTCATTTTTGGGTTGAAAGACTATTACAGGATACAACCGCTTAAATATTGTCTTGAAGATTGTCTCGTTCTACTTCCGTCCCTCCATCTCTTACCCATTTTGAAATTTATTTTTACTACCTTGTCTCCTTACATTTTTTTCAAAGTGATGGGCAATTAACCAGAAAGGCAAACAAAAGAGTTAAGAGGAAGTTTAAGAAGGATGGAAGAAAAACATTTGGTATAAGTGATCTACTTCATACCTCAAAACTTAAGTCATATGTGAACAGATAATATCTTCTCTTTCCTAAAATGTAGAAATATTTTTATAACAACGTTTAGCATGTTGCCCTTCATTTTTAAAGTTTTTTATAGAGCACAAACAATAAGCATAGTTAATTCATTTAATTGCCTTATCTTCTTTTCTCATGAAAATATTATTAATATGGCAAAAATAAAATGAATGTGATTCCTGGTATTATTTCAAAGGCCATCTGGTATAAATGTGAAAATTCCAAATCCTCCACATTCCTGTTTAACATGTCAGCAACTGGGGCCAACTACCTCCCTCTTCTAGCTTAAAAAGACAGCCATTCAGGAGGCAGTGGCCACAGGAGGTTCTGAGGAGAGGAAAAGGGAAAAATATGTGTAATATGGGGGCATTTTCGGGACATTGGATTTGTCCTGCATGACATTGCAGTGACAGGTACAGGCCATTATATATTTTGTAATACCTTACAAAATTGCACAGGACAGAGTGTAAACTATAATGTAAACTATAATCCCTGGTTAGTGCCAATGCTTCAATTTGTGCAAATCAATTGTAACAAATGTACCACACTAATAAAGGATGTTGTTAACATGGGAAAGTATGGGAGAGAGAGGGAGTGGGGCATATGGAAATCCCTTATATTTTTAATGCAACATTTATATAATCTAATGTTTCTTTAAAATAAATAAATAAACCCATTCAGAATAACTTTATAATCATACCACTAATTTTTCCCATTCCCTGATCATACCCCATACAATATAAATAAAAGAATGTGTGGTGAGTATATTGGAAGTAATTCAGGGAGTGCAATGTTTCGGGTGAGGTGTACTGGTCTCTGCTTTTTTTCTTGAAAGGTGAAAATCACATTGTCACTTTGCCTGGGCTCTCATCTGGAGGCTTTGTGGAAGAATCCACTGCCAACTTATTAGTTTGATGGCAGAGTTCACTTCTTTGAGAATGCAGAGCTGAAGTCCTTGTTTAATTGTCGACTCTCAGCCAGGAGCCTCTCTAATTTCACAAAAAAGATCACTTGTATTCCTCATCTTCTTGCCTTCTCCATCTTCAAACCAGTAGTAGGGGTTGAAGTCATTCTCGTCCTTCAACTCTCTTTGACTTCTCCTACCATATCTCTCTTGGCTGGAGAAATGGCTCTGATTTTAAAAGCTCATGTGGTTTTCAGTGAATGAAAGATGGCAACATATAAGGTCATCAGAATCTATAAAATTTGTATGCCTATGGCCCCGTGGGGGATCAACAATAGTTTGATCATATAAGCATCCATGCAGGCAAGTTACAGCGCAGGCTCATATCACAGTACTAGTGATCAATCAAATCAGGATCAAAGAATGGATATATTAGGCTCAGGATAATGTGGCTGCAGAATACAAAATGGACTCTATCGAGGCCAAAGGAACTGTAAAGATTTCTGTATTTTCATGATAATGTGGATGCAGAATACAAAATGGACTCTATCGAGGCCAAAGGAACTATCAAGATTTCTGTATTTTCATGATTGTTATATAAGGATTGCTACAAAGAGATCAGCAGTCATGAGGAGGAGAACCAAGATCTTGGTGTCACTAAAGACTTGTGCAAAACTTAGGTTATATAATCATTGTTGGATATTGTATTCATTGCAGAGTATCTTCAAAATGTAGTCTATGGTATATGATATTGGAAAAATAAATGTTGTAATGGCCAGATACAATGGAAAGAAATTTATGGAGATTTCAAAACTCTACATGAACCTCATGATCATAATAATGAGAAATTTCCATGCCATGGTGTTCAAGTAGAAATGAAAAAGACTTTAATTATTCTCAGTTTTGAAGGATGCTGTGTCAGTCCTAGATATATGAGCATGATCACTGTATTATTCTGCCACATGGCTTCAGTGCATATGAGAAAGTACAACTAAGGAATCATCCACAAGATGAAAGCATAAGTTAATAAAAAGAACTTTAACTTTGAATCCAAAATCTCTCCTCTCATTAAGTTTTACCAGTTTTACTAGCTTAGAGAATCATTTGCCTCTCTGGATCGATTTATCCTATGGACAAAATGATATTAATTATATCTATTGATACTATTTAATTTTTAGCATGTAAAATAAAAAAATATGATTGTCAATAATAGAGTTAATTTGCTCCAAAATAGGATTCCCTGAGTATAATTTATTGACTTCCACTGTCATATTCCTTGGACCTTGAGAGAATACTTGCGTTAATATTTGAGCCTAATTTTTTCAGTGGGAAACAACAGCAACAGCCACCAAGGAAAAAACCTTCAAAGAAACTCAAAACAATATGCCCCAGACAATTGCTGAAGAATAATGTAAAAAATAGTACCGTGAAGAGCACTTTAGGATTCTAAGTTTCATAAACATTTATTATATTCAGTTGCCTTAATTATAAACTTGTCTCTTACCTTTTGCTCCCCTTCTTATAATTCCTAGTTGTTTCTACTTATAAATTCAGCTCATGTTATTAAATGTCATTTCTGTAAATAATGTTGTTGTTTAAAGTTCAATTCCTTCCTATTTCCAGTTTTTCTCTGAATACCCTAATAAAGTTTTTTAAGACACAGGAGAGCACTGAGTCTATATTTAAGGGAAGAGGAAAGGCATTAACTTGCTGTTAATGAAGATATTTTTATGCATTTCAGTTTTCAGTTTAAGCTTTTGTTATAAGCTTCCATAAATCTTTAGGCCATTCTTGATGTTTTTCAATGGTTTGCACCTTGTAGAACACATCATAGGTGCCATACTGTGACTTCAGTGGAGAGAAGACAAAAATAAAAAGGGACTAAGATTACTTAAGATTCAACTGTGATTGAAGATATAGAGAAAATGCTTTCTAGCAATGATATTTATTCTTCCAAAAATATCATAAAAGCGAAGTACAAATGCTGAGAACCTTGAGAATATATTTACAACACATTTGAAAGACAAAGACATAATTTCTTTATTAAGTAAGTAACTCTCAAAATCAATAAAAAACTTAAAAGAAAATTTCAGGTACATGGTAAGAACTATAGAATAATAAGAACACATTTCTGGCCACTTTTACAAATTTATTCATTGACTGTTTTGTGACAAACCTTGTACATGTTATTAGAGACATAAAGTTCAGTGATAAAATAATCACAGTCTGAATAACTTACAGTTTGAGGGAATGCAATTACACTATATATGGCTTTTGTTTTGTTTTTGTTTTTTGATGTGCTGAGTATGAGATGGTAGTAACATAAAACAAATTAGCTCCTGGAAGAAATAATATCAGAGTTGAATCTTGCAGCATTTGTCACATTTAAGGAAATGAAAAAAGATACTACAGGAAGCAGCTGTGGCTCAAGAAATTGAGCTCCCATTTGCCATATGGAGGACATGGGTTTGTTCCAGGGACCTCCTGGTAAAAAAAGAAAAAAGGCTTCCCAGACCTGCTCAGAGCAGAGAGGCACAGAGTCCCTTGTGCACCAAAGTGATGAACCAGATAGGAAAAAAAAAAAATAATAATAACAAAGAGACTAGTACAAGTGCCCAAACCATCTCAGCATCAAGACTACTCTCCCAGACACTGGTTCACTTTCTAGAAATGAACCAGTTGAAACTCACCGTCTTGAGCCCACATTATCTATCTTACTTTTTCTCTTTGGAAATTGAATCCGTTTTCTAGGAATTTATGATGTTGATCTCTACCTTTCCAGTCAACTTTACCTGGGATTTTTGCACCAAGTCCCCTTGGTAGCACAGTTCATAAGAGCCAGGGGTCAACCTACCCTTATCTGAAAACTTAACTTCCTTTTCTAATTGTGTCACATCTGTGAAGTCCAGCTTTCCATACTCCTTTCTACTCTTGGAACCCAATAGTCAGTCTGGCTCAAGGGGCAAGGTGAACGTTGGCTATTATCTTCTTTAATTTAACCTATCCCTATGGCTGTGAATCTTTGTAAATAGGATCTATGGATGAGATTACTTCAGTTATTGTCTGACCAACTGAATTAGGATGGGTCTTAATCCTATTACTGAAGGCCTTATAGAGAAGGTCTCAAAGATAGAAACTGAGAGGGACCAAAAAGAAGCTGGAAGTTGAAGGAAACTGGAAGGGAAAGGAGAAGCCAGGAGAGGCTGCAATGTGCATTTTAATGTGACAGAAAAGCCAAGGACCAAGGATCCCTGGCAGCCAGGGCCATAACACCACAGTTTTCTAGGAGAGTGTATTGTCTTGTTGATGTCTTGATTGTGGACTTCTCTTAGCCTCAAAGTCTTGAGCCAGAAAGTATCTGTTGTTTAAGTCAACCCATTACCTGGTATTAGATTTTGCAAACAAGACACTAAAACACTTATCCTCATATATTGGCTCTTTATTTTGACATAATTTCATTCTTACATAAAGATTGCAAGGATAAGTCAGGTAACTCCCATTAAAATCCTGCTATCAGTTTCACCAATTGTCTACAATTTGCTCCACAATGTTCTCTCCCTCTCTCCCTCTCTTCCTCCCTCCTTCCCTTATTTTCTCCCTTCCTTCCTTCCTCCCTTTTTCTTTACTTCCTTCCCTCCCTCCTTCCTTCCTTCTCTTTTTCTTTTCTTTCCATTTATAAGTTAGATGTAATTTTTTCCCAAACCATTTGAGGGTAAAAGCGGCATCATACCTTTTTATCCCTAAATGGTCCAGTGTGCATTTTTTAAAAGAATAAAACATTCTCCTGCATAATCACAGTAAAATGATATTTTACAAACCCAAGATAATTTAATATTCATAATTATCCAAATTTGAATGGTCTACATTCAAATTTTATAAACAGTCCCAGTGATGCCCTTATTAGCTAATTTAACATTCTGAAGTCAGGATCTAATCCAACATCATACCTTTTAGTAAGGTACCTTTCTCTTTAGCCTCCTTTAATCATGAATACACCCTATGTCAGTCTTTGGATTTATTGGCCTTGGAAACTCTGAAGCATATTCGTCAATTACTTTGTAAATTAATCCTCAGTTTGGAGCTGTACCATGTTTCCTTATGATCACATTCAGGTTATGCATTTTTTCAAGGACTAATACAGAGGTGACATTGCATCTTTATTGATAGTATGATAGCAACAAAAAAGCACAATAGAAAATCTATTTTGAAGGGGATGGACACTGCAAAATTTTTCATTAATTAGATATGGTGTCCCAGAAGTAAAAAATTAATCCTTCAATATTCCAGATTTAATTTCATTATAAGTATTTTTTAAAAGAAGGTACCATGGATTGAACCCAGAACCTCATACATGTGAAGCAGGCACTTAACCACTGAGCTACACCCACTCCCCTATAACTATTTTATCTTTGCAAATCTTTCCAGGTTTTTTTCTCCTATATAGATTCCTCACATTCTTTTACTTTATTGCTATTTTTTTCATTCACATTTTTGTTCATTTTTCGATTCTCTACTTCCTACCTTCATTTATTCATCTGAAAGGCAAATAACCATGGCAAGCTAAATAGTCAGGGTGTGTTTTTAGTTTGAATTTTTGTGTTGTTTTGTGTGGGGTTTTTCTGGTGTGTATTTGAGAGTGTATGTTTGTGCTGTTGTAATGAAAGAGAAGATTAGATAATTTTATGATGGATCCATGACATTTCCTTTGTCTAATAGATATGTGGCCCTCCTCATGTGGGACTTCATCATAGACACTGTACTTCTTAATCTCACAGTAGGAAAAAAAATGAGAACAGAAAACTCGTGGAATTTTCCTGAGTTTATTTTTTAATCATTTTTCACAAGAGGATATGGCTGTTATTATTAAGTTTTGCACAATTAGAGAATCACAAGCAGCATCTGAAATGAAAGAAAAACTTGTAATGGTTACTAAATATGTGTACAGAAAATATGTATTAAATATTAGGGCATTAAAACCAATGAATATAAAAGTTCATGATAAAACCCATAGCAGAATCAGTCAAGGTACTGCTGCTAAACTGCTCTGCCCTCTAATGATACCAAAATAGCACTGACAATTCTAACTTGGAATTCTAGGTAACCCCTCAATTTGTGCAGGTCAAAGAGAAAGATAAAGCAGCTACCTGCTGCAACATGGTTTGTCCTTACAACCTCTATCTGAAGACAAATGTCATGGGCATTGTATAAATGACCATTATAATTTCATTCATTTCACTTACACAATATATATTTAAATAAAATAATACCATACCATTAATTGTCTTCAAAACAGGTTTTTTTTTCTGGTTTTCATTCTCATGCAATATGTTGTTCCTGTGTAATATATGCATATTATTATTTAAACTTAACGATATACAAAATTCTGTTGCTGCAGCTTCCATTCACCAATCATAGCAAATATGATGAGGCTGATTGTAATACTGTATTGAAAACATCCCACAAATAATCTTCCAGTTATGTTAACATAAGCACACATTGAGAATAATATAGTTTATAATATAAGTACATTTCCAAAAGACTCTGATTTAAAAATATGGAATATTTTAAAGACAAACTAGTGATAAGGTGGAATGTACAGACTTGGTACACTGAGTTCCCTTGCCCTGGAGGCATTCAAGAGGAAGAACTGGATACCTATGTGGAAATGAAATGTGTCATAGATGAATTAAGTCTATATTTAATATTTTATGGATGCTCAGCAGTTGGAAAAGCTTTAACTGAGTAAAGATATTTTCTCTTAATAAACCAGTGTGCAGATTCAGAGATGATAAATCAATTTTATGGTCAGCAATGCCAGAAAGAGCTCTCAAGAAAAGAACAATTCAGGCCGATGTCTGGAAAGATACCGAGGTGAGTTCAGAACATAGAAAAAAGTAAGCCCATCAGGTGTATTTGATATTAGAGTAAATAGGGATAGTGAGGACTATGCTCTAGATATAGTATGACTTGGGAGGGAGAGAATGTATAGAAAGGAGAACTCTTAGTGCATATTTATGTGAATTAAACTGACCCTTTTTTTTCCCACGGTGGGAGAAGTAGATTGAAGCCAGTTGTGTAAGGCATTTAGCTGTTAACTAAAGTTTTGTGGGACTGGAGCCCATCAATCTAGGGAGGATTTAGCTTAATTAAAGTGTCTGGTTTGCATCCAGAAAAACTTTTCTCTGATACAAGAAATGGTGTCTTGGCATTCAACATCTCTGTGAACTAGAAAAATGTAACAGCACACAACCTTGTATAGAATTGTATGTTCTTCCCAAAATAATCACATACTATCATATTTGATATATTCACTGATTTATTCAAACCATGATTCAGTGAGTAATTGGAAATTCAAGTCATCCTGTGATTTCTGAGGTAATTTTAATACTCCATAACTTTTTCATGGCATTTTTCACTTCTGCATTCCTTAGTGTGTAGATGAGTGGGTTAAGAAAGGGAGTTCTAATGGTATAAAATGCTATCATCTTGTCTATGGGGAAAGCGGCTGGGGGACGTGTGTACATGAATGTACATGGTCCAAAAAACAAGATGACTACGATGATGTGGGAAGTATAAATTGAGAAGACTTTTTTCCAGCCTACTGGGCTGTGGTTTCTCAGAGAATGAAAGATGGCAATGTATGAAATCATCAGAAACAGGAAACTGCTTGAACAAATACCCCCACTATTGGACACCAGCAGTAGGTTGATCACATAAGTGTCCATACAAGAAAGTTTCAACAAGGGCTGTAAATCGCAGCAATAATGATCAATCAAATTGTGTCCACAGAAAGGCAATCTCAAGGCCAGGGCTATCTGAGCTATAGAATATATGAAAGACCCTATCCAGACAAAAGTAATCAAAATGATGCAGACCTGCCATCTCATGATGATTGGGTAATGTAAGGGCTTACAGATGGCCACATATCCATCAACAGCCATGAGGATGAGGTCAAAGATCTCTATGCAGCCAAATATATGTAGTGCAAAGACTTGTGTCATGCACTAATTGTAGTGTATGATTTTTTTTGGAGAGAGAGCATCCACAATTAGCTGAAGCACTGTGGAATTTGAAGAGCAGACATCAGCAAAAGACAAGAAAAATAAGAAGTATGTGGGGTTTCCAAGTGTCTGGCTGAACTTGATAGTCACAATAATGAGCAAATTCCTCACCACGTTTCCCACACATAAAATTAAGAAAATTACAAACTCCATTTTCTGCCTCAAAAGATCTTGTGTTAATCCTAACAGTATGAATTCAGTTGCACTGCTGTTTTGATACATTGTTTCAGTCAATTTGGGGAAAGCACAGGTTACAAAGAGTTTATCTGTATGGAGAAAATAATTAATTTTATAAAAAAGAACATTTGGAGCTTGAATATTTGCTTGATCATGGAACTTATCTTTATCAATGGGTAATCAGTTACCTTTCAATGTATTGATAGTTTTATGAATGAAATAAAACTCAAAATACTTTTAAAACTATT
>JAKSZT010054248.1:335296-377272 GCA_026826555.1 Tolypeutes matacus | reverse complement strand
GTTTGGCACTGTTTATGAATTCCAAAAATAGCTATTGGATTATGTTTGTAAATTGGTCTGTCAGAGGTATCAATTTTAATTGATTAAATTATGATTAAGACTCTGATTGGGCCACGTCAGTAGGACATTGATTTCCCACCCCTTGGGAGGCAGGGACTCACAGAAAAAAGAAATGACAAAGGACAGAGTTGGGAGTTTTTGAGCTGGAGCCTGGGAAATGAACACAAAGGAGAAGAACACAAAGGAATAGAGATGATTCTTAGACATGACAGAAGTTCTGGGGAGAGACACAGAGCCATTTGCCTGATAGTGTACAGCTGGCCTTGTGGAGAGAACACAGAAGCTGAGCCCAGAGAGAAATGGAGATCCTGGAAGAGAGGAAACCAAAAAGCCTGAATTCTCACAGACATTGGCAGCCATCTTGCCCCAACATGTGGCAATAGACTTTGGTGAGGGAAGTTAATTATGCTTTATGGCCTGGTAACTGTAAGCTTCTACCCCAAAATAAATACCCTTTATAAAAGCCACCTGATCTCTGGTATTTTGCTTCAGCACCCCTTTGGCTGACTAATACACTCAGTTTCTGTTTACCTGTGAATATTCTAAACTCGTCCTCATTTTTGAAAGACATTCTTCCAGATATAAGATTCTTGGCTGGAAGTTTATCTCTTGCAGTACCTTAACTATATCATACGACTGTCATCTTCCCTCCATGGTTTCTGATGAGAAATTGGCACTTAATCTTGTTGGGTAATCCTTATATGTTATGCAATGCTTTTCTCTTACTGCTCTTAGAATTTTCTCTTTTTCCTTGGCATTTGACATCATGATTAGTATGTGTCTCAGAGTTGGCCTATTTGAATTTATTAGGATGGGAATAGGTTGTGTTACTTGGACACAGATATCTATGTCCTTCAATAGGATTGGGAAATTTTCTACCATTATTTCTTCAAATATTCCTACTGCCCATTTTCCTTTCTCTTTCCCTTCTGGGACACCCATGACACATATGTTTGCATGTCTCTTGCTACCATTTAGTTTCTTGAGATCTTGTTCATTTTTTTTCCATTCTTTTCTTCATCCGTTCTTTTGTATGTTCCCTTTTAGAGACCATTTCTTCAACCAATCCTTTCTTCTGCTTCCTCAAATCAGCTATTATATTATAATATGATTCCAGTGTATTTTTTATTTCATTTATTGTGCCTTTCATTCCCATAAGATATATTTTTCAATGTATGATTTCAAATTCTTCTTTGTGCTCATCCAATGTCTTCTTAATATCCTTGATCTCTTTAGCCATCTCTTTGAATTTATTGAATAGGTTTGTTTGAACATCAATGATTATTTGTCTCAACTTCTTTATGTCATCTGATGGCTTATCTTGCTTAACTTGGCCATCTCTTCCTCTTTCTTGGTGTGGATTGTAAATTTTTGTTGTTGTCTTGGCATCTGGCTTACTAGATTTATTTATTCTGGGTGTACTTCCTCTCTTTAGTTTAGGGCTTTTTTTTGTACTAATGTCTCTGTGTAACCATGAACGTAATCTCTTAAAGTTCCTAGTTCAATGCCTGGGATATAATTGGCGTTTTATATAGTAGAATTGTTCATGTTGCTAGGAATTTGTGGAGTTTAAGTACCTTCCCCAGAGAAGTTGAACTGTGTGTCTAGTAAGAGATTAAGAGATTACATCCAGGATCTCTTGCTATGAAGCTAAAGTTTTAAGAATGAGCTGTACTGTCTCTCTGATAGCAGTAGCAGCAACAACAGCAACAACAATTCTGCTTGTAAGATTAATTCAATAAAAGAAGCACATGTGTTTAATTCTCTCAACAGCTTGAGGTCACCTCTAGAAGGAGAATGAGATAAATATGTTGGTGAATGCGGGAAGGGACAGTCCTAAATGTGTCCTGCCACGTTTACCAAAAATTCATCATGTGCGCAGGACCAGGTGTATCAGCCTGGTAGGATAAAACATAATCCCCTAGTAGTAAGGGGATTTCTTTCGCTTTTGTCCAGAGCATATGTAAATATCCACTGGAGGCAGTCTGACTCTAGTGAGCATGTTTGTTGACATCCAGCTACACCCAGGAGGTATATCTGTCACTCATAGGTAACAGCAAGATTTCTCCACTAAGGCACACAAACACAAGAGAGGGCTGCTTAATGTAGAATATGTCATTTTGTTTGCCATGGATTGAGATTCTCTGACCATGAGGAACTAACACCCACTAGTGAAGCTATAAAACTAATCTTGTTCCGTCTCTTCTTTATCCGACTCAAAGTCTTCCCATCTGAGTCGTGCTTTTGCTGAGGATGCCAACACCTCTATCAGAGTGAGTTGACATCTCTTCAGGTAACTCTCATCCTGACCCACAGTGATTTTCTCCATGAATGAACTTAGGGGCCTGTGGGAATGCTTTGGTTAAATTATCCTTGAAACAGTTTAAACCTGCTTTGCTGTGCAAGCAAATTACTGCTACATGGGAAAAAGCTGCTGTTATCAGTTCCTGCTGAAAACAATGAGGACTTTCTTCCTTTACAGTGTTACTTAATTAGAGCTTTCTGCCTCTCCATTATCTCCTGTGAACAAAATTTTCTTAGTGCTTTCACATAAGGTAATGGCTTGGCCACATCTCCTAATAGAGCCGACTGTATATATATTGAAGAAGATGGAATAAACGGGGCTCCCTCCAAAGAATACGAAGCATCAGAGTGTTTTCATTTCATTCCCACAGCAATTGGTGACCCTGACGACCGAGATCAGCGGCGTGAATTGGCACGTTAAGGAGTGGATATATACGTCCAGACAAAAGCCGAAACTAATCTTCCCAAGGTAAGGGAACAGCAACGTCCACTGGGGATAGTTGCCAATGTGTCTAGTACAGTGAGGGGTTTCTAAATCATCATGGGACCAAACATTTCCAAAGAACAGGATACTTTTGTAAAAACAATACAACAACTCTTAGCAATTGTGCTTTCTGTTTCTATTATAGCTTGGAGCATTTTTCATGTGGCATTAATTCTGCTATATATTCCATCAGCAAAAAAAGGAAACAGATGTGGCTGCTCCATCTGCACCATCAGATCTTATTCCACCTCCATTACCACTGCCGCTGCTGCCACCTATTCCAGTGCTGGGGGATGCCTAGATATCTCAGAGGAGCTGCCTCCTCAAACTTTGCCAGAATTTATAGAGTCAAATATGCAATTATTCATGAACGAGTCCTGAAAACATGGTGATGAAATGGTGGCTTTTCCTGTGGTAGTAGTACAAAATCTAAGACTCTACAACACTTTATCATATGAAGTCTATAGAGAATTGCATCATAGAGTCAAGGAAAATGGACTACCTAGTCCTTTTACCACTGGATTACTGGGAAATGTAGGACCAGGATATACCTCTAAACAGCTATCACTTTTCTTTCAACAATGGCAGATTAAATATATTACAGGAACACCTTACAATCCAACAGGACAAGCCATCATAGAACACTGTCATTCCACTCTAAAACATCTTCTTAAACAAAAAAAGGGGAAATGAGGACCAAGGACTATCCAGTCCAAAGGAAAATATAGAAATAGCTCTATATACTTAAAATTTTTAAAATTGAGTGCTGATCGTTTCACAGCAGGTGAATGGAATTTCCATTGCACCATGTCAATGGTGAAACCTCATGTGCTTTACAAGCCCTTAACAGGGGATGATAACAATACAGGATGGCATGGCCCAGTAGATTTATTAACATTGAAAATAAGTTCCTTGCATATGTGGCTGTTATAGCATCAATTTTTACACATGTCCTTCTTTTTACACATGTCCTTTTTACACATGTCCTTCTTTGTTTCTTCTTACTAAAACAAATCCTATTAACATCAGCTAATGTACATCACTACTGGACTGGGGGAAATGGGATCACTCCATCAGGCCCCCTTAAAGAGGGTATTGACTGGCTAACCATTAATCATACAATTTTGTTTCTGTCTAATTTACCTCTTTTATGCTTTTCATCCACCTCTCATACCTTATGCCCTCAAATCTTACCTCAGTATTACTTACACTTTCAGCCAAAGTTTAATTCTCATCCTGCTAATCTCACCTTTATTAAAGCCATCTCAATTAACTCTTTTTCATTCTCTCCTTTCATTTGCAATCCTCATCCCATCAGCCACTGTCACCAGAATTATAATTGGTGACGACCCGCAAGAGCACCTTGGTGAAGAAACGTAGTCCAGACCTAATAATCCTCTCATAGGACATCGACGTCCCAGAGGTCAGTCGGTCCACCAAGGTAAGTAACACTACTGCTGTAGGCAGTGTTCCCAAATATGAATCAACATATCTATGCCTTGCTAGTTAGCACTTTTCTTATTTCAGGATAAATAATAAGAACTAAACTGTAAGCACATCAGGGATGTCTCATAGCAAATAAGAACAGATAAAATGCATCCCAGGGAGTGTTGTGTTCCTTTTTGAGGAGGCTGGCAACTTCCTCTGGGATTAACACAGTGCCTGCAAGTTGGCATCTGTAGTATCAAGTTCATTAATCATGAACACTATAAAGGATGATCCCTGGTCAAACCACTTATAGTCCCACCCTAGGAGAAGGTATTCTAAAAAATGTTTTCTATCAAAACTCTAATATATGCTGCTAATTCAAAACTTCCCAGCCAAAAGGTAGATGTTAGTGAGTATATATGTAAAACTGCTCTCAATGTTAATTTAATCTTTTAATTATGTTATTCTTATTTCTTTCCCTAATTATCCATATAAATTTATTAAATTAAATATACATATTAGCATTTATCCTGTATCCAGGACTCTAGCCAAATAGGGGCCAAATATATGAGGGCATCCCCCAGTTTGGTAAGCATGTGAGTGTATGTATACATATCACAAAAGATTGAAATATAACAATTAAACCTAATAAATTCATTAGTACACTTATTACTTTCATTTTTTCAGCCATTATCATAGTTGCCACTGCCACCACTATGGCAGTTCCCTTAAAAGAATCTGTCCAAACTGTTCATGTTGTTAATCAATTTATAGCCAATGTCTCCAATGAACTTTTAAAACAAACTCATATCGATAATAATATTTTTACCAAAATTGATGCATTAGAAGCATCTATTTGAATAAGTGAAAAACAACAAGATTTACTTACTAGACAATATTTACATTGAGAATGGGAACATGTAAAAATTTGTGTCACCCCCCCACCACCTTGGAATAGTTCCCAGCTTTCACTTACAAGGGGCTTTCTTCTTCAATTTTCAAGGAGAAATGCTTGCTCTCCAACTACATCTGGAACATCAACTCTCTTAAATACAACTTCTTGCTCAGCAAAACATGTTTCAAACACATTGATAATCTGCAATGGTTAAATACATCTAATTTGTTTCATGGCCTAAACATAAGAATCTGGGTAAGATGTCTTATTGAAATGATCATGCTCTTTGTTTTATTGTTAATCCTTAAGTTAATTCATCAATCCCTCTCTTGAGCTCGTCACACTGAACAAAATTCATTGCCAATAGTCGTTTCTTCATCTTTCTCTCCCACATCCGAAAATCAAGAACAAAGAAACAACAAAGAGAAGACTTAAGAACCCTTTATTTAAATCATCTTTAAATTAGTTTTTCATAGTTTCTAGAGTAAACTTTTAAGCCTTATGTCTCCCAGCTTTACCTCTAAGTCTCCTTTTTTTTCCTTCACAATTTTCTTTTCTAGTTTTACCGTATTCTGGAGATATCCTGCACACATCCCATACTTGGGATTGCTTGTATCTTAAGCTCAATAAACTTTCTAAGTGCTGGTAAACTTGGGTTTTCCAAAACTTATAACCTGAGCAAGGACCCCACAAGCAAACGTGGGTATCTGAAGGCAGGTGCTGAGTGTGGAGGCCATGAAAACGTTAGCAGACTCACATCACCCTGTTTGTCCCCAGACGATGGCTGGTTAGCCAGAGACAGGTAAGATTCCTCAGGGAAAGAAAAAACTAAGACAGGCACAGTCGCAGGGGGCCATCAGGAGAGGATTTGATGGCCTACAGAGGTAGGACAGTAACCCTCACTCCTCCCAAGTAAGGTCAACTGCTCCCATGGCTACTTTGTTTCCCATGCACAGCCCAATTCAAAAACCAGGTAGCTGACAGTGACCTAGCCTTACTACTACCAGTCATCAAATCAAAACAGTTATTTTAAAGACTGTGTCAGGAAACATTTTCATCTTTCCTTTTCATATTCTTTCTTAAACAATAAAGGGGGTGGGGCATGGCTGAAGCTTCTTTACTATAAGCAAGTGAATACTCTGACTTCATTTTTCCTCAGAAGGAAAGATGAAACCTGGAAATTCTGAGTGGTTCTCCCCAATCGTCTGGCCCCAATCTTTGAATATTCCCAAAATCTGCCAGATTAAGCAAAACATTTGATGTGCAAATTCTTTCCGTTTGGATTCCCAAGATGCTTTAGTACTGTATCCTCTCCACCATTTTTTATACATTCATTTATTGCTTCCATTAGTCTTATTGATTTCCGTGCCCAACTAATTGTAAATTCCATGAGAATTACACGAGAAAAATTGAGGATAAAATGATTTAACTGGCTCACAATTAACCTGAAATGTACAGATGGGCAGGACGCAATGTGTTGTACTCATACATATTTATTTTTTACCAAATGATAAAATTTTGTTTTTGTGTTAAGACTTCTTTGAGGGCTCATCCTTTGCTTGAATTAGTTTTACAAGCTGCTCTCTAGAATCCCTACAAATATTGTTCCCCCAGACTGTCTCTCCAATTCATTTTAATTACCAAGCTCTAATTTAATTGATCTCTGGGTCCAACTTGAGATGTTTATACCTGAGGTTCTTTAGGCCTATTGAAAAGATGCTTCTGGCATGCTTGATTCTCCAGAATACTTAACGTGTACAGTTTGTTGAAGTTTTTGTGCCTATTCAAGTGTATATATTTTGGGAATAACACTTACTTTAGAGTTTTTGGTTTTTGATCCTGAAATGGATGTACAATCTCACTTTTAAGTGTTCAAGGGTAAATTCTATTTCACTGTTAACCTTAGTTGCTAATCTGCTCTTTGGAATTGATGGCAAACAAGCTCAGGCATGCCAGAAGTGTGATCCATATGCTTATTCACAGTATTGTTCCTGCTTTGACCATGTATGAGTCAGCATTTACACATCTAATTGATGATACTTTGCTGCTAGTCATGAAAATTTATATTATTATATGTCAATACCTGATGGCAGAATTGCTGGATCATAGTTTTGATAGCTCCAGTAGATATTGTCAAGCAGTATTTCAAAGTCTTTGTAAATTTTACAAATGCAATATATTAGTTCCTTTCCTCCCACTGAAAATTTGTTTGTTTTCCTCTCTCTTTCTTTTCTTTTGATTGATCTTGCTAAAGATTTCTCACTTTTATTTCTTTCGAAGTACCAACATTTGGTTTACTATTCTCTATTTAGGACTGTTATTTATCAATATGTAACTGATTTCTTCCCTTATTTTTATTATATCATTATCTATATATTATTTGCATTTAATTTGCTTTTGTTGTCTAAGATCCTTGTGCCTAGACACTTAGATCCTATTATACAACTTAATTTATTAAACTTTAATATTTAAAATTTAAAAATTAAGGTACAATTTAAAGTTTAATTAATTAAAATAAATCCTTAGGTTTAATGCAATCCTCTAAAAAATGACAAGTACATATTTTTTTTTAGATATTTAAGAAACATTTCTAATATTATATTGAAATTTATTTATTTTTTTTTCTTTTTTAAATTTTATTTTATTTTATTTTATTAATATTTTTTTTATTGTGGGTAAAAATCAAAATTTTCACAATACATACCAACATTTGCAAAATGATACATAAATATTTATGCATATATGTGCATTTGCTTACAAAAATGTTATTTATGCATATATATAAATATATTTTAAGAGATGCTTAGATACCCAAAATATTACACGGAACCCACTGGGATGCCCATGTTTCCCACCTCCCAAACCTCCCACCACATCCCACACAAACATCTCCCACAAGTGTGGCCCACCACCCTCAATGGACTTACACATCCTGGGGCCTTGCCACCAACCCTAGACTACAGTTCACACCATAGACCACACTCTCTCCCACACATTTCTGAGTGGTGTGTGCTGATTTAAAATGGCCTACATCCGTTGCCACAATTAAATAATATGGATCAGCCACCCCAACTTCTGTCTTTCTCCAAGTTTAAACTCTCTGGTCTCATTGAGTTATTTTCCAGGGCATATTGGGCCAATTATTCTCAGCAGGAAGATCCCTTATGAGGGACCTGAGCCCTTACCATTTTATTTTATTCACATAATTCCTCTGTGGTGTCTGCAGCATTTTGCTGTTGGTTTACTGATGAGATCCTCAAATTCTAAGGGCACTCTGGCATCTGGCACTCCAGCATAATTTATGTTTAAGAATTATGGGACACAGAATGGCACCAACTTTACTAAATGGCAGACCATCACTAGGGATAACTTAGACTTGCAATGGCCCATTAGGGAAGTTTTCAGCTGAATAAGATTAGTCATCTTAGATGTGCACATGAAAAGCATCCTCTAAAATGAAGCAGAATAAACGGGATGCCTATTTGAATTGGTATATGTAGTTTTAAAAAAAACTGCAGTACTTTAAAATAGTTTCCTCAAAGGACTCCTAAAAAAAGAAAATGAGAAATAAAAAATTCAAACCCTTAAATTCAGTGGGCATTTGGCTCACACCTCTCCTACCATAACTTCTCTTTCTTTTTATCCACCTTTACCTGAATATTCCCACTCAGCTAGCACACCAGCAGAATAGCCCTACATTTTGGATGAATTTTAAATGTTGCCTTATACAGTTAGACCCTCTGAGTTTACCAGAGAAACACCACAAATAACTTTCAAAGATAACTTCAAAGTAATTTCCAGTCAAAGGCTAAATTATAAGTTATAATCAAGGAATTTCCCAAGCCATGGCCAAAGCTTCTAAAATTCTAACAGGAATTTAAAATACTTAGAGGAGCCCACTACCCTAGGTTTCCAGACCATTATCAATTGATCTACATTAGTCAGTCCAGGGGAAGTTTAGAAATGAATGCATCAGGCAACCTGGCTAGAACTTGGGGAACACATTCAAAACCCCCAAATCTCCATAGTACAAACTTTCCATGGCCATAAAAAGGCACCAAAATAAAACTGATTACAAGAACCCAGACCTACACCCACAAGATTTTCAAAGCTATTAAAATGTTAAGTCCAGAAATATAATGCCAAAACAATGGCCTGGATATAGGTGACTTATTTGCATCCTACCTGGCCATTGGACAATTGGATGAGGGATTGCTTTCAGCAAAGTGAAATAAAACCTTTCTATAACAACATAATAGAGACCTTGCTCAACATTGCTGGAGTTCTGGGGATGTCAGTGGCTTTTTCCCCAAAATACCTTTAAGTGCCCAAGAGAAACACACATAAATAATTTGGGAAATTTGTAAGTTTATCCTGTAACTGTTCTCCCGTTGTATATGGGAAGCAGATAACTTGTTTTGTAATTTTCACAAGTCCAAAATCAGAGGGGACTTTTGAACCAAGACAGACTGCATGCTTATGATTGATTTTGATGTGATTTTGTACTTAGCATTGCTACTGAAATGATTTAAGGTTTTTGGAATATTGTAATGTAATGAATGCCTTTTGGATATGGAAAAACATGTTTTTGTTGTTGTTGTTCAAAGGGTGGAGTGTGGCAATTTGCTATTCTTTCATGAATCCTAACAAGAGAGAGATTGGTTTAAAATAATCCATTACTGTGTGTGTGAGGCCGTTTTACTAGATTAGGTCAGTGAGGCGTGGCTGAGGTTGAGTCCCTGCCTCTTGCTGGGTCTGATATAAAGGAAGACACAGAGACTCAGACAGAGTAAAGAGGGAGCCAGCATATTTGATCTGCAATGTGAGAGAGAGGATTGCTTAAGCATGAATCCCCCAAAAGGCTGGGTCCATGGTGCAGCTCAAGAGAACAACCCTGCTATATGCCTGATAGATTAGGCTTGAAATTGGGAAGAAAGCAGAACAGCAGAGACTGATATAAGAAGAGAAAAGCTGTATGCATATTTACCCTCAGCTGAGCTCTGGGACACAGTACAGACCAAGGGGAAGGCAAAGACCAGGTAGAATTCACTTACCATCTTGCTTCAACATGTAGCAGCTGACTTGTGTGAGAAAGCACCTTTTATGGTGCCTGAAGGTAGATTTTTCATGGCCTTGGAATGACAATCTTTTACCCCAAATAAATACACTTTATAAAAGCCCACACATTTCTGGTACTTTACATCAGCAAACCTTTGGCAAACTAAAACAGTTACCAAAGACCAGTATTACAAAAGATACAAAAGAGAGTGTTGCAGCCTGAAAAAAAAAAAAGAAGGCAAGAGACTTGGAGGAGAATATAAAAATAAAGATTATTAGGGGGAAGCGGCTGTGGCTCAATCAGTAGGGCTCCCGTTTACCATATGGGAGGCCCCGGGTTCGGTTCCCGGGGCCTCCTGGTGAAGGCAAGCAAGCCTGAAAGGCGTGGTTAGCTGACCCAGCGAGCACAAGCAGCAAGGGGGGGATAAATGAATAAATAAATAAAATCTTAAAAAAAAAAAGATTATTAGGAAGGGTTAGTTAAGGGTAAAAAGACAAACAGTATTAAGATGTGACAACAGAAAACTAAAGGATAAAACAGATGAAGTAAATAATGCCTTTACGGTAATAATATTGAATGTTAATAGCTTGACTTTCACAATCAAAAGGAATAAACTGATAAAATGGATTTAAAAAATATGATCTGTCTCTATTCTGTCTGCAAGAATCTCATCTCAGACATAAGGACACAACTGGGTTGAAAGTGAATGCCTAATAGATAGGAATTTGGGGGAGGAAGATATTCCATATAAATATTAACCATAAAAGCTCTGGAATAGCAATGTTAATTTTGTAAAAATAGATTTTAAATACAAAATTGTTATAAGGGACAAAAAATGTCATTATATATTAATAAAAAGGACAATTCACCAAGAAGAAATAACTATAAAAAATATTTGTGCACCTAACAGAGGTCCCAAGCTACATGAGACACACACTGGCAGAACTAAAGGGAGAAATAGATGTTTCTACAGAAATAGTTGGAAAATTAAATAAACCTCTCTCAGCATTGGGAAAGAACATCTGGACAGAATAGAAATAAAGAAACAGAGAGCTTGAATAATATGATAAACAAACATGCTCTAACAAACATTTATAGAGCATTACACCCCAAAACATCAGGATATACATTATTTTCAAACACACATGGATCATTCTTCAGGATAGACCATATGTTTAGTCAAAAGAGGGTATCAATAAATTTTAAATGATTGAAATTATACAAAGCATTTTCTTTGATCATAACAAAACGAAGCTGGAAATCAATAATGGATGGAAAAAGGGAAAGTTCATAAACATATGGACATTAAACAACACAATCATAAATAATCAGTGGGTCAAAGAAGAAATTGTAAGAGAACTCAGTCAATATCTTGAGACAAATGAAATTAAGAACACAATAGAGCAAATCCTTTGGGACACAGCAAAAGCATTTCTGAGAGGGAAATTTATACCCCTCAGTGCTTAGGTTAAAAAAGAAGAAAGAGCTAAAATTGAGGAAATAAGTGCACACCTGGAGGAATTAGAAAAAGAACAGCCCACTAATGCAAAACCAAGCTAAAGGAAAGAAATAATAAAGATCAGAGCAGATATAAATGAAATTGATAGCAAAAAGACAATAGAGAGGATAAAAAAAACTAAAAGTTGATTTTTTGAGAAGATAAAGAAAATTGAAAAATATTTAGCTAGACTGCCAAAGAAAAAAAGAGAGAAGATGCAAATAAAGTCAGAAATGAGTAGGGCAGTTCATTCCTACTGACCCCACAGAAATAAGAGAACGTAAGAGGATAGTATAAATAAGCATACACCAAAAAAACTAGAGAAAGTAGTGGAGATGGACAAATTCCTAGAAATGCACAGCCTGCACTGACCCTAGAGGAACTAGATCTCAATAAACTAATCACAAATAAAGGGATCAAAACAGTTATCAAAAACCTCCCAAAAGTGAAAAGCTCAGGAACAGATGGCCTCACAGGTGAATTCTACCAAACATTCAAAGACAATCTTATACCAATCTTTCTCAAGCTCTTCCAAAAATTTGAACAGGAAAGAATACTACCGAACTAATTCATTGAAGCAAATATCACCCTAATATCAAAACCAGATAAAGATACTATGAAAAAAAGAAAATTACAAAAGAATATCCCTAATTAATATAGATGCAAAAATCCTCAGCAAAATAATTGCAAACTGAATCCAGAAGCAAATTAAAAGAATTATACACCACAATCGAATGGTTTTTATCCCAGTTATGCAAGGGTTTTTTGACACAAGTAACTCAGTGTAATAAACCACATTAATAAATTGAAGAAAACCAATCACAGGATACTTTCCTTTGAAAAGAAAAGGCATTTGACAAAATACAGCAAAGTTTCTTGATAAAGGCTCTCCAAAGGATAGGTATAAAAGGAAGCTTTCTTAGTATGGTAAAGTGAACGTATCAGAAACCTACAGCTAGAATTGTACTCAACTGTGAAAGCCTGAAAGTTTTCCCACTGAGATCAGAAACAAGATAAGGATACCCACTGTCACCACTGTTATTTAATATTGTGCTAAGATTCTAACTAGAGCAATTAGCCTAGATAGAGAAATAAAAATAACCCAAATAGGAATGGAAGAAGTAAAACTTTCACTATTTGCTGATGATATGATGTTATATCTAGAAAATCCTGAAAAATCTAAAGCAAAGCAACTTGAAATAATAGATCAGTTCAGCAAAGTGGTGGGATATAAGATTACTATGCAAAAATCAGTGGCATTTCTATAAACTTCTGATGAAAAATCTGAGAAGGAAATCAGAAAAAAAATCCATTTAAAATAGCAATTAAAAGAATCAAATATTTAGGAAGGAACTTAACCTAGTATATAAATGACCTGTATCTTAAAAACTACAAAACACTGCTAAAAGAAACTGAAGAATACCATCAAGTCCACAGTAGTCCACAGTTCCTCTGCCAATCCTGAGAGGACTGGGATGGTGATGTCCACTCCAACTCCAAGTGAGAGAGGGCTTATATCCCATGGATATGGTGGGTGGGATGATCCTGCCTGCAGATGCAGGTCCTCTCCATTCCCTGGGATGGCCATTGCCAATCGCCCATCATTGTCTCCTCACCAGGTGATTGGATGAGTCCATTGAGCTGTAGGTAGGAGTTGCAGATCCACGGAGATTCCACGCACACCTGGTACATAGGTAGGCCAGAGGCTCCAGTGTCTGGAAGTATACATAAAAACTTCAGCATCACATATAGGTTTGAATAGAAGGGACTGATGAACCATGTGCAGGGAGGACTTATTTGAGTCCAATTCTGTCACTCTCAGGAGCACAGATTCCAAAATAGAAACCACTGATAAGGCATCAGTCTTTGGGGCTATCCCCCCTTTATAGGACCTGGGTGTCTCCAGAGCTCTCAGGAGCCACTCTGGTGGGGTGATATGCACTTTGGTGTTCTATGAGCTCCTACTGAGGTGTGCGTAAGCGTTACCTCTGGGATGACCTCCCGAATCTCTTTGAAGTCTCATAGTATTGAAGAGAATACTCTTGATGGTATTCTGTTGTACATATATGGTGATTCTATCAATGAAAGAAATTATAAGAGTAAGGCGGAGCCAGTGGCCACTGGACACTTTTGAAGCAGAGAAGGGATGTGCAGTTGAAATAGAGGGGCTTTTTCAGGATTTGGAGGTTTTCCTGAGTGCCATTGTGGCAACGGATGTAGGCCATTATATTTTATTTTATTTTATTTTTTTATTATGGGTAAAAATCAAAATTCTCACAATACATACAAACATTTGCAAAATGATATATAAATATATATGCATATATGTGTATTTGCTTACAAAAATGTTATTTATATATATATATATACATATATTTTAAGAGGTGCTTAGTTTACCCAAAATATTACACGGAACCCACTGGGATTCCCATGTTGCCCACATCCCACACCTCCCACCACATCCCACACAAACATCTCCCAAAGTGTGGCCCACCACCCTCAATGAACTTACACATCCTGGAGCCTTGCCACCAACCATAGACCACAGTTCATACTGTAGACCACACTCTCTCCCACTCAGTTCTGAGTGGTGCGCGCTGATTTAAAATGGCCTATATCCATTGCCACAACAGTACTCAGGACAACCTCCAACTCCCAAAGAATCCCCTGTATTTCAACCACTCATCCCATCCCTACCCCAAAATTGTCAAGTGGCCACTGGCTCCACCTCATTGTTACAACTTCTTGCATTGCTAAAATCACCATATGTGAACAAGAGAATACCATCTAGTCCACTCTAGTCCATAGTTCTTCCCCCAATCCTGAGTGGACTGGAATGGTGATGTCCACTCCAACTCCAAGTGAGAGAGGGCTTATATCCCATAGATATGGTGAGTGGGATGATCCTGCCTGCCGATACAGGCCCTCTCCATTCCCTGTGATGGCCACTGCCCATTGTTGTCTCCTCACCAGGTGACTTGGATGAGTCAATTGAACTGTAGGGTAGGAGTTGCAGCTCCACCGAGACTTCATGCACACCTGGCACATAGGTAGGTGGGAGGCTCCAGTCTCTGGAAGCATACCTAAAAACTCCAGCATCACACATAGGTTTGAATAGAAGGGACTGGCGAACCATGTGCAGGGAGGACTCATTTGAGTCTAACTCTGTCACTCTCAGGAGCACAGATTCCAAAATAGACCCCACTGATAAGGCATCAATCTCTGAGGCTATCCCCCCTTATATAGGACCAGGGTTTCTCCGGAGCCCTCAGGAACCCCACTGAGTGGGGTGATAGGCACTTAGATGTTCTATGAGCTCCTACTGAGGTGTGTGTAAGAGTTACCTCTGGGATGACCTCCCGGCTCTCTTTGAAGTCTCCTAGCCACTTGAACTCATTTGTCTTTACCATTTCCCCCTTTTATTCAAGGTCTTTTTCCAGTTGTCTTGCCAGTTGGCACTTGGGAAAAGTTTTCAGTTAGCAATAATTGCGCCTCGGATAAACCACATTGGCTACAATACTGCCACTGCACAAAGCTGCCAGTTGGCACTTGGTATTAATCCCTCGTTGCCAGGGAGGCTCATCCCCGGCAGTCATGTCCCACGTTGGGGGGAAGGTAATGCAATCATATACTGAGTTTGACTTAGAGAGAGGCCACATTTGAGCAACAAGGAGGCTCTCAGTTGGCAACCCTTAGGCACCCCACAACTGCAGGCTAAGTCTCATTTGCAAGAGCAAAGACTCACAACGGTAGTCATCAATAAAAAAAATTAAAAAAAAAACATCAGTGGGTCATCCTATTTTGACAGGCACGGTCCCTACACTCAGAGGACTATAGCTGCTCCCTTGGAGACTGTGGCAGAGCTCTCCAGGCTAGGAATTCAGTTCCCTCATTTATTGTGTGATTATCCACCCATCGTGACCATGCCCCATCCCCCAATCCTTTGAATGATTTTGAATATTTTTCATGTATATTCAGATGAACCAATCCCCACGAAAGCCCCCCCAGACACCCCTCCCCCAATAATCCCCCGCAGTACCCATTGTAACCATTCTGTGATCCAAATCCTCCATGAACATTTAGTCCATAAAATAATCAAATACACTTACTAGGAAAAAGAAACAAGTGTGATAAGCTTACATGCAAGAGACAAACATAAGGAAACTCAGGGGGAAAAAAAAGAGAGGAGGAAAAAAAACAAATAATCAAAGAACAAAATAAAATAAAATATAATTAGTAGATTGGGACATTCAAAAAATGGGCAAAAAAGCAAAGAAAATTCCTTTAAAATATATATATATATTCATTTTTTTTCCTTTCTCTTTTCTTTTTTCCCTTTTTTCCTTCCCTTTATCACTGTGTTATCGGATGTCTGGTGTGCCATGACACCTTCCTCCTCTCAATTCCCATTGTCTCCCAATTTTTCATTTAATTTTCAAAGAAGTTTTAGGTCACAGCAATGTCACACACGGAGTGCTGGAGACTACCAGATACCAAACCAGCCCCCCTACCCCACCCCATATTAACACCCACCCTCTTTTTTTTGTTTGTTAGCATTGTTATAACTGTTATGCAGATAGCAAAATATAGCAACTAAACATTGTAAATGATTTACAGTATAGTTTACAATTTAGATGATACAGTTTAATAATTTTGATGATATTTACCATGTCCTGTGTCCGTTACTGTAAGGTAATGAAAAACCTTCCCCATGACCACCAAACAACCCATTAGATCTTGACTGTTCCCTTCTCCCCAGCCCCGCAGGGCCCATGATACCCCCCTCTCCCAACCCATGAAATGACAAGATTCACAGGTACATGCCCTGGGGATTTGAACCAGCCCTTCTTAATCCACCCACCCCCCTGTGCTGCACAACCAAACCAAGGAACACCACCACTCATCTGCCCCATCCCCCAACATGCAACCACACTCTATCCCTTTACCATAGATTATGTCCATATGGGTGATGGCTCAAAGCCTGATCTTCTCTTACTCTCCTTAGTTAACCTTTCTTTCAGACAATGGTTCTCAGAGACTGCTCACTTTCTCCAGTTCAGATCAGTGAGGTCATATACTGTTCATTCTTCAGTGCCTGGTTTTTTTCACTCAACAATTTGTTTTTTTTTTTTTTTTTTTTTTTATATATATATATATATATATATATACATATATTTTAAGAGGTGCTTAGATTACCTAAAATATTACACGGAACCGACTGGGATTCCCATGTTGCCCACCTCCCACACCTCCCACCACATCCAACACAACCATCTCCCACAGTGTGGCCCACCAACCTCAATGAACTTACATATCCTGGAGCCTTGCCACCAACCATAGACCACAGTTCACACTGTAGACCACACTCTCTCCAACTCAGTTTTGAGTGGTGTGTGCTGATTTAAAATGGCCTGCATCCATTGCCACAACAGTACTCAAGACAACCTCCAACTCCCAAAGAAGCCCCTGTATTTCAACTGCTCATCCCCTCCCTACCCAAAAACTGTCAAGTGGCCACTGGCTCCACCTCATTGTTATAATTTCTTGCATTGCAAGAATCACCATATGTGAGCAAGAGAATACCATCAAGTCTACTATAGTCCATAGTTCTTCCCCCAATTCAGAGGCGACTGGGATGGTGATGTCCACTCCAACTCCAAGTGAGAGAGGGCTTATATCCCATGGATATGGTGGGTGGGATGATCCTGCCTGCAGATGTAGGCCCTCTCCATTCCCTGGGATGGCCATTTCCCATCGTTGTCTCCTCACCAGGTGACTTGGATGAATCCATTGAGCTGTAGGGTAGGAGTTGCAGCTCCACCTAGATTTCATGCACACCTGGCACATAGGTAGGCGGGAGGCTCCAGTCTCTGGAAGTACACCTAAGAAACTCCAGCATCACATGTAGGTTTGAATAGAAGGGACATAAGGTCTTAAAGATTCATTCAAGTTATTCCATGTGTTAGCACTTTGTTCCTTCTTACAGCTGAGTAATATTCCATTGTATGTATGTACTACATTTTGCTTATCCATTCGTCTGTTGATGGGCACCGGGGCTGATTCCAAATTTTGGCAATGGTGAACAATGCCGCTATGAACATTGGTATGCATATATCTGTTTGTATTTTTGTTTTCAGTTCTTCTGGGTATATACCCAGCAGTGGAATTGCTGGATCATACGGAAGATCTATTGCTAGCTTTCTGAGGAACCGCCAAACTGTCCTCCACAGTGGCTGGACCATACCGCTGTCACACCAGCAGTGGATGAGGGTTCATATTCCTCCACATCCTCTCCAACATTTATTGTCTCCTGTTTTTTTAATAGCTGCCATTCTGATGGGTGTATGATGGTATCTCATTGTAGTTTTGATTTGCATTTCCCTGATAGCAAGTGATGTTGAGCATTTTTTCATGTGCTTTTTAGCCATTTGTATTTCTTCGTTGGAGAAGTGTCTTTTCAGGTCACTTGCCCATTTTTTAAATGGGTTGTTTATCCTTTTATTTTCGAGGTGAAGGGTTTCTTTATATATGCAGGATATTAGGCTACTATCAGATATATGGTTGCCGAATATTTTTTCCCATTGTGTAGGTTGCCTTTTTATTTTCTTAATAACATCCTTAGAGGCACAGAAGTTTTTAATTTTGAGGAGATCCCATTTATCAATTTTTTCTCTTGCTGCTCGTGCTTTGGCTGTGAAGGTCATGAAACCATTTCCTATTACAAGGTCCTGTAGATGCTTCCCTACATTATCTTCCAAGGTTTTTATGGTTTTGGCTCTTATATTTAGATCTTTGATCCATCTTGAGTTGATTTTTGTATAAGATGTGAGATGGTTTTCTTCTCTCATTCTTTTGGATATGGATATCCAGTTCTCCAAGCACCAATTGTTAAAGAGGCCACTCTCTCCCAACTGAGTGGGCTTCATGGCCTTGTCAAATATCAGATGACTGTATATGCGAGGATCTATATCAGAACTCTCTATCCGGTTCCATTGGTCAGTAGGTCTATCCTTGTGCCAATACCATGCAGTTTTGATCACTGTAGCTTTGTAGTATGTTTTAAAGTCAGGTAATGTGATACCTCCAACTTCATTTTTCTTTTTCAATATATCTTTGGCAATTCGGGGCCTCTTGCCTCTCCAAATATATTTTGTGGTTAGTTTTTCCAGTTCCTTAGAAAATATAGTGTTGACTTTTATTGTGATTGCATTAAATCTGTAGATTATTTTGGGTAGGATAGACATCTTGATGATGTTTATTCTTCCCATCCATGAACAGGGAATATTTTTCCATCTATTTAATTCTTCTTTGATTTCCTTTAACAGTGTTGTGTAGTTTTCTGTATATAAGTCCTTTACATCTTTAGTTAAATTTATTCCTAGATATTTGATTCTTTTAGTTACTATTGTAAATGGTATTTTTTTCCTGATTTCATCCTCAGTTTGCTCGTTATTGGTGTACAGAAATGCTACTGATTTTTGAGGTTGATCTTATAACCTGCAACATTACTGAACTCCTTTAAAAGTTCTAGAAGCCTTGTTGTCGATTTCTCAGGGCTTTCTATGTACAGGATCATGTCATCTGCAAATAATGAAATTTTTATTTCTTCTTTTCCAATCTGGATGCCTTTTATGTCCTTTTCTTTTCTCAGTGCTCATGCAAGTACTTCTAAGAAAATGTTAAATAGGAGTGGTGTCAGTGGGCATCCTTGTCTTGTCCCGTTCTCAGAGGGAAGCCTTTTAGGATTTCACCATTGAAAATGATGTTAGCTTTGGGTTTTTAATATATACCCTTTATCATTTTCAGAAAGTTTCCATCTATTCCTATGTTTTGTAGTGTTTTTATGAGGAAAGTGTGATGTATTTTGTCGAATGCTTTTTCTGCAACTATACAGATGATCATGTGATTTTTTTTTTCACTCTGTTTATGTGGTGTACTACATTGATTGATTTTCTTATATTGAACCATCCTTGCATACCCGGGATGAAACCCACTTGGTCATGGTGTATAATCCTTTTGATATGTTGTTGAATGCGATTAGGAAGTATTTTGTTAAGGATTTTAGCATCTAGGTTCATTAGAGAAATTGGTCTGTAATTTTCCTTTCTTGTGGTATCTTTATTAGTTTTTGGTATTAGGGTAATGTTGGCATCATAGAATGAGTTAGGTAATATTCCTTCTACTTCTATTTTTTGGAAGACTTAAGTAGAATTGGTGTTAGCTCTTTCTGGAATGTTTGGTAGAATTCAGTTGTGAAGCCATCTGTTCCTGGACTCTTCTTACTTGGGAGGTTTTTAATGACTGAGTCTATCTCTTTACTTTTAATTGGACTGTTGAGTTCATCTATTTCTTCTTTCATCAATGTCGGCTGTTTGTGGGTTTCTAGAAACTTGTCCATTTCCTCTAAATTTTCATTCTTGTTGGCATATAATTTTTCAAAGTATCCTCTTATAATACTCTTTATTTCTGTGGGGTCGGTAGTGATATCACCTTGCTCATTCCTTATTTTATGTATTTGCATCTGTTCTCTCTTTTTCTTTGTTAGTCTGGCTAAGGGTTTGTCAATTTTGTTGATATTCTCGAAGAAACAGCTTTCGGTTTTGTGTATTGTTTCAAGTGCTTTCTTATTCTCTATTTCATTTAGTTCTGCTCTAATCTTGGTTATTTCCTCTTTTCTACTTCCTTTAGGTTTAGTTTGTTGTTGTTTTTCCAATTCCTCCAAGTGTGCAGTTAGGTCTTCCATTTTAGCTCTTTCTTCTTTTTTAATATATGAATTTATGGCTATGGACTTCCCTCTCAGGACTGGTTTCGCTGCATCCCATTGGTTTTGATATGTTGTGTTGTTGTTTTCATTAGTTTCAAGGTAGTTACTGATTTCTTTTGAAATTTCCTCTTTGACCCACTGTTTGTCTAAGTGTGTGTTGTTTAACTTCCATATCCTTGTGCCTAACCTGATTCTCTGGCCCTTATTGATTTCCAACTTCATTCCGTTGTGGTCAGAGATATTACTTTGTATAATCTCAATCTTTCTGAATTCACTGAGTGTTGTTTTGTGGCCTAGCATGTGGTCGATTTTGGAGTATGTTCCATGTGCACTGGAGAAGAATGTAAATCCCGCTGTATTTGGGTGTAGTGTTCTGTATTTGTCTATTAAGTCCAAATCTTCTAATGTATTGTTGAGTGCCTTAATTTCTTTTTTAATTCTCTGCCTAGATGTTCTGTCTAATGATGATAGTGGTGTGTTGAAGTCCCCTGCTATAATTGTAGAGGAATTTATTTCTCCTCTTAGTTTTTCCAGAGTTTGCCGCACGTATTTTGAGGCACCTCGATTAGGTGCATAAATGTTGATGATTGTTCTCTCTTCTTGAGAGATTACTCCTTTTACTAATATGTAGTGTCCATCTTTGTTTCTTACAATAGTTTTGCATTTAAAGTCTATTTTGTCTGATATTAGAATAGCTACTCCTGCCCTTTTTTGGCTATTGTTAACTTGTAAAATGGTTTTCCAGCCATTCACTTTCAGCCTCCTTGAATCCCTGGGCCGAAGGTGGGTTTCTTGTAGACAGCATATAGATGGATTATACTTTCTTGTCCATTCTGCCAATCTGTGTCTTTTCATTGGTGAATTTAATCCATTAACATTCAGTGTTATTACTCGTAACGAATTTCTTATTTCAGTCATTTTTTCTTTGGGTTAATATATGTCATATGTTGTTTTGTTTCTCTTTTTGAGTTTTCAGGTTTTTTTTTAACAATCCTCCAACTCTCTCTCCTTTGTTTTTTCCTTTCAACTTGTAGAGATTCCTTTAGTATTTCTTGAAGTGCTGGTTTCTTCTTGACATTCTCTCTTAATTGCTGTTTATCTGTGAATATTTTGAACTCTCCATCATTTTTGAATGCCAATTTTGCTGGATAGAGAATTTGTGGCTGGAAGTTTTTTTCTTTTAGTGTTTTGACTATGTCATACCACTGTCTTCTTGCCTCCATGGTTTCAGCTGAGAAATCAGCACTTAATCTTATTTTACTTCCCTTGTATGTGATGGTTCTTTTTTCTCTTGCTGCCTTGAGTATTTTCTCTTTGTCTTGTGCATTGGACAATTTGACAAGTATATGTCTTGGAGTTGTCCTGTTGGGATTTATACTATTTGGGGTGCGCTGTGCTTCCTAGATCTGCACATCCATTTCTCTCAATAGAGTTGGGAAGTTTTCAGCCATAACTTCCTTCAACACTCCTTCTGTTCCCTTTCCCTTCTCTTCTCCTTCTGGGATGCCCATAATGCGTATGTTTGTGCGTCTTGCATTATCAGTTAATTCCCTGAGACCATACTGGATTTTTTCTATCTTTTTGTCTATCTTTTCTACAATATCTTTGATTTCAACTGTATTGTCTTCCATATCACTAATTCTTTCCTCTGCCTGTTCAATTCTGCTGCCATGTGAGTCAAGCATCTTTTTCATTTCTTGACTTGTGTCTTTGTTCGCCATCATATCCATTACCTTTTTAGGTGTGTTAGCTATTTCTTCAGTATGTTCTCCCAGTGTCTTCTTTATATCCTTAATCTCTTCCTTCAGTTCTTTAAGTTGGTCCATGATATTTGTTTGGATAGCTTTGATTAGTTGTTCAATGTAGTGCATTGCTTCCTGGTTTTTATTTTGTGCACTGGACTGGTCCACGTTTTCCAGTTTCTCAGAATCATTTGTATTTTTCTGTTGCCCTCTTGTCATCATATTATCTTGATGGGTTTGTTCAGTTGATTAGCTTTTCTCTATGCTCTAGAATTTTATTTAGCTGTTGGTTCTTCGTGTGAGTTAAGTTTTCTCTTTGGCAGTTTTTCTTCTTATTTTATTTCCTTGCTTCTTTCTATGTTCCCTTGAAGGCAAAATGTTAGGGCCAGGGGAATCAAAAGATGTAAGGAAGGCAGAAGTATAATAGAAATATTGATAAAAGTTAGAAGAGGGGAAAAATGAGACTTAATGAGATGAATATTTAACTTGTGTAGGGAGTATAGAATACTAGGAAAAGATATGGAGTTCCTACAATGGACTGGGAAAACAAATGGAAGAATATATATATATATATATATAGTGATTTAGAAGGCTAGAATTATGAGGAGGGAGAGAAATAATAGAGAAAGTTCTTAAAGGAAAAAGTTAATACTAATAAAAAAAAAAGAAAAAAGAAGAAAAAGAAAACAAAATTGATGTGATAGAAATTGACACCCTTAATTTGTGGGACTATGAAAAAATGTTGTTTCTAAGAACCACAACAGAAAACAGAAGGCAGAAAGATTCAGGAAGGATAAGCGATAATTTGTAATACAGAATCAATATATACAGCGAGTGGGAAATTACTGAATAAGAAGCCCAGCAAAGAAGTGACCAGCTGGCAGCACCTATTTAAAAAAAAAAATAGAAGGAAAAAGGAAGGGGGGAGGAAAACGGGAATAATAGCAATAGACCAGAAATTAACAGAGAGAAACCAAAGATCCACACAGGCAAGCAGTCAAACAGAGCTAAGGGAGGTCAATGATTCCCCTAGGGTCCATGTGGATCCTTCCTGCCTACTTGTGTTTATCAATGAATTTCCCCACAGGGGTCTATATGCAGGTCCTGAAGCAGCTTTTAGCTATTAAACTGAATTAAAAAGAATTTATTTTTCATTTGTTGAGGTGACCTCACTTTTTTTTTTTTATTTTTATTTTTTTAGCCAAATGCAGGACCCAAAATAATTCCTCCTCTAGACCAACCCACTTACGGAAGGGACCCTAGGTGGGCCCGTGGAAATTAATCAATCATGTCCCACTTTCCGGACTCCCCAGGTTAACTGAAGCTCTGATGTTAGTCAGTGAGGAGTGCTAAAGATGGCGGATTCCGCCCCTTCTGGCGCCGAGCTCCATCGTCACCGGGCTGCTCAGTAAATCAGTTTGAGTGCAGATTCATGTCTGCTCTCAGCCTAATGGTGCTTCAGGTCGGCTTATCTGCTCCCCAAAGCTATGGGGCGGTGCAGGCAGCCAGATCAATGTCTAAAAATATAAAATACCCTTCCCTGTCTTCCAACCGAACCCTCCCTTTTTTGGGAAGTGTCCCTTCCTCCTGGCTCCGCAGCGGCCCGGGTCTTATCCCTGGGTGACTAGGGAAATCAGCTGCATTGCCCGACCAAAATCCCCTCTCCGGTTCACTGGGTGCTGTTTAGCTCGTTTGCTCTGTTCACACAAGGTCCAAGGGGCGCCAGGCAGCCAGATCCCCAGAAAATAAATCTTTTTCGCCTCGCCCGCGGGTCCAAATGGCCGTTTTATTTTTTTTCCCCGCGGGGCTCAGCCGCCTTTGCCAACCTCCACTGGCAGCCTCAAAACTCACGAATCTCCACCGTTCGGTCCACACCACCGATCTGCGCAGATAGATGTCCCAAGCTTCTCACTCCATGCGTGCACAGCACAGACCCCCGGGCAGGACCCCATCCACTATCTGCCTTGCTCTGGGAGCTTGCAGTGTGCGCCTCCTACACTAACGCCATCTTGGCCTGCCCTTCGATGTAGGCCATTTTAAGTCAGCACACACCATTAAGAACTGTGTGTGAGAGAGTGTGGTCTATGATGTGAACTGTGGTCTATAGTTGATGGCAAGTCCCCAGGATGTGTAAGTCCATTGAGGGTGATGGGCCACACTTGTGGGAGATGTTTTTGTGGGATGTTGTGGGAGGTGTGGGAGGTGGGGAATATGGGAATCCCTTAGGTTCCATGTAACATTTAGGTAATCTGGGCACCTCTTAAATATATATATAAAACATTTTTGTAAGCAAATGCACATATATGCATATATATTTATATATCATATTACAAATATTGGTATGTATTGGGAAAATTTTGATTTTTACCAACAATAAGAAATAAATAAATTTAAAAAAAAGAAACTGAAGAAGGCTTAAATAAATGGAAAGACATTCTGTGTTCATGGACTGGAAGATTAAATATAATTAGGAAGTCAATTCTACCAAACGTGATTAACAGTTTCAAACCAATCCCAGTAAAAAAAATTCCAACAACCTATTTGCAGAAATGGACAAGACAATTATCAAATTTATTTGGAAAGATAAGGGACCAGAAATAGTTTAAAATAATAAATAAATAAATGTCTTTAAAAAGAAAAGTTGGAGAACTCTCACTTCCTGACCTTAAAGAACATTCCTTAGCTGCAGTGGTAAAAACAGCAAAGTATATACAATTCAAAGATAAAAGGACAAGCAACCCAATTTATAATGGGTAAAAAACATTTCTCCAAAGAGGAAATACAAATGGCCAAAAAGGACATGAAAAAAGTGCTTATCATCACTAGCTACTAGGGAAATGCAGAGCAAAACCACAGTGAGATACCTTTTCACATCTTATATTATGGCCAATATTAAAAACATAGAATACTTCAGGTGCTGGAAAAGATGTTGAAAAACATTAACACTCTTTCATTGTTGGTGGGAAAATAGATCAATACATCCTCTATTGAAAACTCTTTGGAAGTACCTCAAGAAATCAAATATAGAACTACCATAAAATCCAGCAATCCTGTTACTAGGAATATCTTCAGAAGAACTGAAAGCAAGAATGCAAACTGAAATGCAGTTTCATTCAAAAGAATGCACACCCAAGTTCATAGCAGCATGCTTCACAATTGTTAAAATATGGAACCAGTCCAAGCATCTATGAACTGAGGACTGGATAAATAAAGTATGATATACACACACAACGGAATACCATTCAGTTGTAAGAAGAAATGAAATTGATATGCATTTGACAATATGGATGAAACTAGAGGATATTATGTTGAATGAATAAAACAGATACAAAAGGACAAATATTGTATAGTCTAACTAATATGAACTAAATACCATGAGTAAACTCAAAGAAGTAAACTCTAGAGTATAGGTTACTAGAAGATAGAAGTTGTGATCAGAAAGGAAAATAATGTTGAATGTATGTAGCATTATTAATAAGTTTATTTGTGAAAGTACAGAAATGAATAGAGTTGAGAGTAACATTATAGTAAGGATAACTAACATTGCTGATTTATAAATATGGATGTGGCTTAAAGGGGTAGTATGTGGAAGTAAATGTCAATTGAAGGCAAAGTAGAGAGTAAGGTAGGGAATGTATTACATAGTGATTTTGGTGGTGGATGAAGATTTTGTTTAGTATAAATATACAAATGCTCTTCTTTTACAAAGTGCTAAGAATATTGTGATACATGGGAAAATTAGAATTAATGTAGCTTACGGACAATAGGTAACAGTAATATTGTAATATTTTGCAGCAATGGCAAGAAGATATTTTTTCAATACCAAGGAATAATTATAAGGGCATAAAAGGCAGTATGGTATTTTTCCTTTTAGAGTAATGAAAATGTTCTAAAATTGACTGAGATGTTGACAGCACAGCTCTATGATAAAAAATGAAAGCCGCTGAGTGGACACTTTGAATGAATTTTACAAAGCATGAGACTGTATAGTACAGGGAATCCAGTGGTGGATGATGGACCGTGGTTAACAGGACAAATATGAGAATGTTTTCTCCTGAATGATAACAAATATATAATACTAAAATAGGATGTTAACATTTGGGTGAGTTGGGGAAAAATACACTTAATGTAAGTTATGGATTATAGTTAGTAGTAATATTTTGACAATGTTCTTTCAAAATTTGTAACAAATGTTTCATAACAATGTAAGATGTTGGTGGTGGGGTGATGTATGGGAGCCATGCATGATGATATGCATGTTTGTTTGTTTTTTTTTGGTAAATTAAAAATTTTTAGACATTATTGTTTATGAATGTTCACATATGAATGATAGACTTCAATAAAATTTTATTGAAAAAAAAAAAGTATTAGCCAAAGCCACAAAATTAGTCAAAGCATTTCAAGAGAAAACAGTGGTCAGTGATGTATATTTACAAAACCTATCATGCTGTCCAAAGCCTCTTAAGCTCTGAATTTACTCAATATCTCTCCTCCGGCCAATTGTCTTCTATGAATTTCATTTACACTAACATTCAAATTCAATTCTGGATAGATGCAATACCCTTAACCATGGCATCCTATTTCTTTGCCTGATGAAGGAGCACCTCATAACTGTGAGCTGATGACCTCTTGGTCAGTGACCCCCCCATCTTGACTAACAAGAAATATTACTGCAGAATCCTGGCCTTATCCTCTTTGTTTACAGGTCTTATAGTCATGGAATTAATGGAAATTTCCAAGCTGGGAGTCACAACCCAATTCAAACTAATTGAACAAGATAACTTATCTCAATTTACCTGAGCCCAACAAGCAGAACTATACACTTTACTAGAGCTTATATATTGTCATCAAAATATTTATACTGACAGTAAGTGTGCTTTCAGAGTGGTCCATGATTTTAGAAACAGAAGAATTTCCTTATCTCCACCGGATGCCCTATAAAGAAAGGACCACTATTTAGTAACAGACTAACTGCCATCTTACAGTTTCAACCTATTGCTATTTTAAAACTGAGGCTTGGCCTCCCTGGCACCAGAGATTACAACAAGGCACCAACTACTAATGCAACAGAAAGAAGACTTTGACCAAAAGGATAAAAAGGTAAAGACATCCATATGCTCAAAGAAACTGAAGGTAAAATAAGAAAAGGCCCCTATGTCTGAAAAACAAACTTGACTGGATGAAGGATGTATTTGTTTTTCTGTTTTGTTTGTTTGTTTGTTTGCAAGGCCAGGTTAAATTTAATATAATAAGTTATAAAAGAATAGATAGCATAGCAAAAAATCTTTATACATGTAAATAATTATTCAAATATTATAGTAATTAATTATAATATAATTCTAATTTTTATATTATATTTCTATTGGACATAATAATCTCTAAGAATGAAATAAATTATTGGTTTAGTTATTTAATTTCCATTTAGGCCATAATTTTATCTAAATAATCAAAATTCCTATTTAGGAATTCTTCACATCATATATTTCCAAACTTTCACTTTTAAACTGGTTGTGTCCTTACATCTAAGGTGGTTCAACAACATAGAGACAGCTCATATTTTTTAATCCACTCTATCAGTCTATGTCTCTTGGTTGGGGCATTTAGTCCATTAACATTCAGTGTTATTACTCTAAAGGCATTACTTACTTCTTCAATTTTGTCCTTTGGCTCTCTGTTGTCATGTCGTACTATTGTCTGTCTTATCCTTTACTTTACCCTTCCTAATAATCTTTGTTTCTAAATTCTTTTCCAAATATATCACCTTTTTTTTTTCCTTTCAGTCTGCAGCACCCGCCTTGAGTATCTCTTGCAAATCTGGTCTTTTGGTAACATGTTCTATCAGTTTTTGTTTGTCTGCAAAGACTTTGAACTCACCCTCATTTTTGAAGGGCAACTTTGCTGGATACAGAATTCTTGGCTGACAGTTTTTCCTCTTTCAGTACCCTAAATACATCATACCACTTTCTTCTCTCCTTCATGGTTTCTGATGATAGGTCAACACTTAATGTTGTCGAGTTTCCCTTGTATGTGATGCTTTTCTTTTCTTTTGCTTTTTTCAGAATCCTCTCTTTATGTCTGATATTTGTGATTCCACACAGTAGGTGTCTAGGGGTAGGTCTTTTAGGATTTATTCTGTTTGGTGTGTGGTGTCATTCTTGGATATTGATATTTATGTTCTTCATAAGGGTTGGGAAATTTTCAGTCATAATTTCCTCAAATATTCTTTCTGCCTCTTTTCCATTCTTTTATCCTTCTGAGACAATAATAATGTGAATGTTTGTGTGTTTCTCAAGGTCACTCAATTCTCTAAGACTCTGTTCCATTTTTTTCCATTCTCTTCTCTTTCTGTTCTCCTGTCTTTTCCAGTTCAGATGTTCTGTCTTCAAAATCACTAATTTTGCCTTTGAGCTATTCAAATCTTCTCTTATGTGCCTTTATTGTATTTTTAATCTCATCCATCATGTCTTTCATTCCCATAAGGTCTGTTACTTTTCTTTGCAGGCTTCCAAATTATTCTTTATGCTTTCTCGGTGTCTTCTTATTAACCTTTATTCCTTTAGTTGTATTTTCTTTCAATTCTTTGAAGTGATTTAGGAAAGTTGTATGATTATCTGTGATTCATTATATGAAATCATGTATCTCTTCAGGATATTTGGTTTGTTCTTTTGGCTGGGACATCTCTTCCTGTTTCCTTAAATGGCTAGTAATTTTTTGCTGATGTCTAGACATGTGAATATGTTGGTGAATTTACTCTGCTGGCTAATTTTTCTCTCTTGCCAATTTTTTTTAACAGCTCTCTTTTGATATTTGGTTCAATTTATCCTCAGTCTTTAAAATTGCCCAGCTTATGTTTTCAAATTCAGGCCAGGGACTTACTGCTGAGGCACAGATTTTCCCCCAGGGCTTGGATACAGACAGTGTGAACAGTTTTTGTTCATGTAAATTCCATACCGGCCAGCAGATGGTGTTAGTCAGTGTACCTTTTGAAAGAGGTGCTTCAGTGTTGGTTTTCCTGTGTTCTTGGGTTGAATCCCCAGATCAAGGATTCAAAGCAGGTTTTGCTGGCCAAATTCACTGCTTCCCCTCCCTTTTCCCTTGAAGCAGCTGACAGGGAGTAAGGTGTGTGTTCACCTCTCAGTTGGCTGGATTGAGCCAGCTGTTTTACCCCAGCTTAATATGTTGGGGGTGGGGGAGGGGAACCCTTCCCTGCATGCCACAGGAGCTTGCTAACTCATGTTTCTCATTTTGGCTTCTTGGTCTTTCTGACCCTCACTCTTATGGGAATTGTACAGCACTTTCCTACTCTGCTGACCACCAAAGTATTTCCCTCAGACAGCTTTTGGCTCTTTTTCTGTTGTTTTTTGATGTGTTATTAATCCCAACATACTTTTCAGGAAAACAAGGACAGTTACTTGGTGTTTCCTGAATTTTAAAAGAAACAGTCCTTAAACATTAATGCCTTCTCCCAGCATGGTGCCAACCAACAAGATGGCTCAAATAATAAATAAATATTCATGGGGAAAATTCTCATAAGGCTGCTAACTGCATTAACAATAAGTGCCTAATCTGAGAAAATTCATCCCAGTTGCTAGAAATTATACACTGCCACCTTCTGGCCCCTTTGAGCATTGACAACTAGACTATTTTCAACTGCCTCCCAACATGAACTTTAACTATGTCCTAGGCATTGTTTGTTTACATGACAGAGGCCTTTCCTTGTTGTGAGGTAGATGCTATATAACAGTTGATAAAAAATTTTAGAACATGTATTTTCCTTTAGGGAATTATTTCTAGTAACCAAAGCATTCCTTAAATTGGCAGGTCATTAAAGCTCTAAGATATTGCAAACAAGTTGGCATATCAATATCCCTATCATGGTCAGTCCTGTGGAATGGTGAGGGAACAAATGACTTTAAATTTACTTAAACTATCTTTATGAATCTTTCCTTGGGAAATCGAAACTAAGCCTGATATTATATATTGCCTAAGAATAACCTCCTGAAAGCCTCCTTGTTGTTCAATGTGACCTCTCTCTAAGCCAAACTCAGCATATAAACACACTACCTTCACCCCAGTGTGGAACATGACTACCAGGGATGAGCTTCACTGGAACTGAGGGATTATTAACAAGCACCAACTAGCAATGCATTTGGAGAAAGACCTTGACAAAAAAAGGGGAAATATAAAATAATCATGAGTTTTTATGGCTAAGAGATATCAAAGTGAGTTGGAAGGTCATTTCAGAAGTTATGCTTATGCACATCTCAGGAGGATTTCATTGATTGTCAAAGTAAACATTGCCTCAAATAGTGGTGCTCCTGAGGGATCTAGAGACATCTAGAATTTATAGAGATGACAGACAATCTCAGGAATTTGGCACTCTGTCAGTAGGCCTTACTTTAGAATATATGCTCCCCAGTGTAAAGAAAATAGACTCATTCATAATTTCCCTACACATGGCTTTTCTGCCCCTTTTATTTGAACCTATAATTAGCAGTATACCCATTAAATATATGTCCAAAGGACTTAAATCTTTGGTCTGTTTATATGCCAATTGAACCCTGAAACTCAGCAGAGTTTCAACACCTACTGTCCAGTTCATTGTACTTGCCCAGGACTACTAACAAAAGGATGATGATGGAAAATGCCTGTCACAATAAAAGAGAGAATATTTACAGCTTCAAGCAAGAAACTTCCATCCATCTGCCTCATGGGATCTAAGACCCCTCTCAATCAGAAACAGAATGAATATCACCATCCCCAAATCCTCAAGAATGGGGAATGAACAATGGATTTAACTAGACTTATTATTATTTTATTATAAACTTACTATTCTAACAATGGAAAAAATTTACATTGTTGTAAAGACAGTGGCACCATAGATTCTGAGGAGAGAGAGAGGGAAGAATAGTTATAACATAGGGCATTTTTTGGAATTTGCAATTTTTCTGCATGACATTGCAATCACAGATACAGGCCATTATACATTTTGTTTGAAATCCAGAAAATTCTGCAGTCGAAAATGTAAAATATAATGTAAACCATAGGCCATGCTTAGCAGCATTGCTTCAATATGTGTTCATCAATTGTAACTAATGCACCACACTAATGGAAGTTGTTGTTAGTGGGGGAAAAGTGTAGTAGGGTGAGAGGATGGTGATATGGAAATCTCCTATATTTTTGATGTAACATATATGTAATCTAAAGCTTAATTAAAATTTTTTAAAAGATTATAAAAAACCTTAAGCTGTCTAAATAACAGAGGCAACTGGGTTTCCTTGGCCAAAGTTCTTCCACTGGCTCTTATGGCTATTCAAAGCACTCCTTTTGAGTAACATAAACTTTCTCTTTATAATATTATCACTGGAATAACCCTATGTCAATTATCTTCACATTAATTCTCCACTTCTCCAGCAGGAGATAACTCAATATTGTAAACCTCTAATAATTTATGAAAAAGCTTATCTCTAACAATTAAAATGCACTTCCATATCCAAATCTCCCTGACTCCTCACACCTTAACTTCCAGTGATTAGGTATCCTGGAAGTGATATCAATGTAATAGAGCCCATCAGACATGCTGGAAGGGACCTTACCAGGTATTCTTAATATCTGACATTGAAGTAAATTTGAAAGGGATTGAACCTTGGGGTTCACATTTCACAGCTTAAAAGGCTCCCCCTTCCAATAATTAGGGCTGTGATCAAGCAAGTACCTATAACTGAAATTTACTAAGATGATGAAACAGTTGGCTACATGAGGTGGAAAGCTTCTGCCCAAGGTGATGGAATAGGACTCCATTATTCCCAATGTTTCTGTCATATTCCTTATCACACTCCTTACAAATATTATTGCACTTCTATTGTGTCTACACCCCTTTTGACACATTTTCCATCTTGCTTATAAAATACTACCACCAAAGATGTTCAAACTGTTCTTCTTTGCCTCTTTATTCTGAAAAGTTAATGTTCTTATTAGCCTTTTCCAGGCCATTGCAAAAATAGGGAATCTACCTGACTGCTGCATTTGCCATCAAAGAACCTGACCTGTTCACGATTCAGGGGATTCTGCTTTTTGACAACGACCAATTATTTAAGGATTCCAAATGCTATGGTGTCTTACAATCAAGGTAGCAAAATCACCCATATTTCTAAAGTCAAACAATTACAACATTTCTCACCCATTCCAAGTTTTAACCTCACAAACATTGTAAACAGATCAGGTCTATTCCCTGATGGTCAAATTCTTGATGTGTTAGCACATGATTGGTCCAGAGTTTACTCTCACTCTGGATGATTCTCAATTCCTCAACTTAATAATTATATGACTCTATGCACATAATTTAAGTTATCCTAGTCTGTAAAATAGCCTTCAATGAAATAAAATTATTGGGAGAAATATAAAAAACTAACATGAAAAATCATCCAGCAAGGATATTTAGGCATGAAAATACATGGAAAATATTTTCTGAATCAAATTGAAAGTAAAGTTTTCAAAATAGAATTATTCACTACTACTTTACTGTTGGTTACCCTTTATTGAATCCTGGAAAATCTGTGTAATCTTGGGCAAGTTAGCAACTTCTCTGTTCCTAGATTTCCTCTTTTATAAAATAAAGTGCTACAAAAAGTAGCATCACTATAAGAACCAAATTAGTCACTAAAAGGGGAACATGGGAATTGCTGGTGAATATTTTGGGGTGGGAGAAAATCAGTTATGTTCTATGAGAAGATGCTAGTAGAGGAGACAAGAAAGAGGTAAAGAAAGTGAAGAAGAGATATTAAACATATAAGACAGACATGGGGTCATCAATAAAGGTGTTGTGTGTGGCAGACACTTTTAATTGCCCACAGAACTTTTCATCACCTGGTGGCAAGTGATCAAACACTTGAAGGAAAATGGAGTCCATCTCCAATCGAAAGGTGTGAAGGTGACAGTAACATGGATTAGTATCAACCACTTACAGTAATGTGATTCTTCTTTCCAATAATTGATGTAAGGACAGGCATGTGGTGCACTCTAGCTAATACAACAAGAGAGAAATATTTCTGGAGGTTTTCTGGAAGATGTGCCTGTGTTCTTAAAAAGAGAGTCATGAGGAAATAATTTCCTTTTCTTAAGAGTGCCTTCTGAAGGGGATGCTGGAACTTTTATTCAGCAGTGACCATTGGGCTTTTGGAATGGGAAGAATTTGGACTAACCCTGCTAAAAAGTCTTATTTAAAAGGTAATTACTTGTTCATTATTGGAAGTTATTGGAAATTGCTTTTTTTCTTTGGTTGAAGGACATACATTATTTTCAGACCTGAAATACCCATATATCCTGGTTTATAGCATAATCATTCTAGCAGGAAATGAACAGAAGAGTGCCTTTATTCAATAGAATTAAAACTCAAATATATAGGATGGGGGAACTCACTGTATAGATAAGCAGGCAACTTCTCATCTTTCAATTCTATATTAGATCCTCTCAGGTGTTATCTAAACCTGTTGCTGAATAAACCCCTCTCCATATTCAATTATTGAAGGAAATCTAGAAAAATAGGGTTTACAGATGCTAGCTCAAGAATGCAGGGCCAACACTCAATCTGGAAAGCAACAGCAAGAGGCCCATTAGGTTTTACTATCATTTTTAAACTGCTTATTTATTATTTAGCACTTACCTTTTTTTTTTTTTTTTTAGCTCTGAGAAAGGTGTCTCTTCCAGTTCTTGATAGTTGTTCAAAGTTTCTGTGGGGGAACAGTAACCTGGAGTATTTCACTCCACCATGCTGTTTGACCAGAAGTTTTTGTACATTTAACTTTCTGATGAAATACCAAACTGTTTTTGACAGTGGGTGTACATTTTACATTCCCACCAACTTTTACAAATGTTCTAATTTCTCCACATCCATGCCAATATTTGTTAATTTTAAAAATTATTTTTAGCCATTTTAGTGAGTGTGAATTGGTATCTTAAAATAATTTGAATGGCATTTCTCCATGACTAATGGTGTTGAACATCTTTTCATGTGCCTTTGGACAAGTTGTATAACATTTTGGAGAAATATATCTTCAAATCCTTAGTCCATTTTTAATTGTATTGTTTGTCTTTTGTTTTTGAGTTGTAAGAGATTTTTATATATTCTGGATACAAGATCCTAATCATATATATAATTTGCCAATATTTTCTCACTTTGCATGGGATGTATTTTCAATTTCTTGATAATGTTCTTTGATGCACAAAAATTTTAAATATTGATGAATTCCATTATACCTAGTTTTCTTCTGTTGCTTGTTATTTATGTTTTTTGATGCTAAAGAAAACATTGCCCAATCCAAGGTCATGCAGGTCTGCCTGTGTTTTAGTTTGGAAAAGACTTCCAAAAGCAATGATACTGAAATGGGTTAACTTTTATAATGGGAATTAATTAGCGAAAACCTTACAGTTCCCAGGCTTTTAAATATCCAAATCAAGGCATCCTCAGAGATTCTATCTCACCAAAAGTCAGATGCTGGCAGGTCCTAGAAACCTGCCTCGTGGCAAGACATAATGGTAGCCAGATTCTGCCTTCTACTCCAGACTCACTTTCTACCCAAGCTCAGATGTGGGTAACTAGCTTATGGCTCGACTCTTGTCTCTTCAGCTTTGGGTTGCTCCATTGATTCTAGACTCTGACTCAGGCTCTCGGGGTTTCTCTGTCCTTCTGGACTGTGGGCAATCCTGGAATCCTCTCTCACATGGCAGGGTAAATGGTCAGCTCTCATTCTCTGTATTCTGTTTATATAAGACTCCAGTAAAAGGATTAGTACCAACCCTAGGTCCCACAATCTAATCAAGGGCCTTAAACAAAGTGATGTAATCACAAGTGATCTAATCAAAAGATCCTTCGACTGAATCTAAGGAAAAGGTCCCATATGCAATAGGTTCACATGCTCAAGAATGGGTTAGCTTAAGATTATATCATTCTGGGGTCCAAAAGAGACTCAAACCAGGATATTCCACCCTCTGGACCCCAAAAGTACATGTTATTTCCATATGCAAAACACATTCATTGCATCACAATATTTCAGAAGTATTGAATCATTTCATTCACAATGCTAGGTACAAAATCTCATTAAAAAAATCAGTTATAGTCATGCATTCTGTCTTGGGGTAACATTACCTTCTGGCTATAGACATATGAAATTAAAAAAAAAAAACATGTTATCTACTTCCAATATACAAAGAAGGGACAGTCATAGAATAAATGTCAGAAAGAAAACGGGGGTCATAGGTCACAAACAGTTCCAAACACTTGCAGGGCACACTCCATTAGATTTCTGATAGTCATCCATAAAAGGATGGTTTCTTCTCCTCAGGGCCTGATGAAGGTCCACCTCTTCCAAAGAGACCCACCCCTTCCAATGTCTTGCTCAGCAGCCATCTCCATTCCACTCTCATCAAGCATCCAGGTGGTGGCCAAGTTCTAAGCTTCATCCTCCAAAAACACTGGGGTGATGGCCACAGTCTCCCTCCCCAATCTTCAGGGCATGTACTCAACCTTCAAAACAGTGAGGTGGTAACCCAACTTTCCCCAACCCCTGGGGGAATGTCCTCCACCCTATCTAAAGCTTGGGGTTGCAGATATATCCGTGAACAACAGGGAAGAAGTCCCAGTGTCTTCAAATGTCAGGGCAAACTTACCCTTTCCATGCACATCAGTGAGGTCTCTCTCTTAGCCTTAGATGTCTTAAGTCCAGACCTCAGCTTCCATGGTTTTGCTGGTGAAATCATTTATCCTTCAATCTCTCCCTTTTTTGTCCATTTTATTTCAAGCTGACAGCAGGTTTTGTTTAGATCTTGCAAAAAGCTTGTGGTTTGGCAAGCATATCACAGGAGTCCCGGCCATCAGAAAATGGGACTAGGACTTTCCACAAATCCTTTCAGGATAACTGCATTTCCAATCCTGACTTGCAAGGAAATGGCAGGCAAGTTCCAAGTTTAGTTAAGTCCTCAAATGAGGTACTATCTTTTGGGGACTTGCTTACTGGAAGCTTGGAATTTCCTAAGCCATCACCTTCTGGTTTCTTTACACCCAGGAGTTCAGTTCTCAGCTTATCTCTTTCCTCTCACATTTTGGTATAAACTGCAAGCAGAAGTCAGACTATATTTTCCACATTTAGCTTGCAAATCTCCTCAGATAAACATCCAAACTTGTTACTTTCAAATTCTGCCTTTAGTTGAACATCAGGAGTCAATTTTCCCAAGTTTGCTGCAACTATAGAACGAATATCAATTGCCTTTATTCCATTTTCCTATAATATGTTCATCTTATTTCCTTGGACCTAGAAGTCACTTTTAATCTGATGTACCCATTTATTTCTAAGCATAAAAATAATTGTAGGTATAGAATTAATTATATGATAGGACCTTTAATAACAGTTTCCATGCTAGAATGTAAGCTCTATGACTTGTTTATCACAGAAGTAGGAAAGGTGTATTACTTTATCTAGTAGGTTGTCAATAAATAATAAGAAATAGTTTAATGAATGAAAGTTCTAATTTAATACACCAATTTTATTTAGTTTTAGATCTTTATCATGTGTCATTCAGCTTTAGTTTTATGTTTAGATAAGTTCTGTCATTTATGCTTTTTTTCTTTTTATTATTATAGCTAAATATTTAAAAATAATTCAGGCTATTTAATATGTACTGTTTGTTCAGTGTCTGTAACCTTATGTAATATTTTTGTGTATAAACGTCTAATTTTAAAAGTAAAACCATCAATATATTATAAATTCAAATCATGCAAAAATATATTTATACAAAAATAAATGTCTAATCCATCCTTCACCAGAGTTCCCCAGTGATCCTCCATAGAAGAAATCACTATTGTCTGTTTCTTAGGATTCTTCAAGTATAATTTTGCAAATACAAGCATATTTACTTATTGTTATGCACGTGTATTTCTCTGTGTGTTGACTATTCTGCATTTTACCATGTAAGATCTTGATTAGTTTTCCATAACAGTCCATAAAATTCTAACACATCCACAGTTATATTCCTGCTGGATAATACTCCTTCATAAAAATGAACTAAATCAAATGTATCCAGTTCTTTACATGTTGCTTCCTGTTTTATCTATGACAAATCATACTGTAATAAATATAAGTATTTTTTAATATGTGCAAGTATGATGAGTTCCTAGAAGTGAATACATTGGGTCAGATTTTACATGCATTTAAAATATTGATATTGATAATTTGTAGTTAAATGCCAAAATACCATTCTTGAGATTGTAGCAAATATACTGCTGCCAACCATCTATGAGAAAGTTTGTCCATATTCTCAACATCTATTGTTAGATAAAAACTTCAGGTATTGGACAATGTGATTAGTTATGGAAATTTGATTTCATTTGTATACCTTAATTGAAATTCTTTAAATATAATTGAATTTTAAAAGTTTTCACATTTTAAAATTATTTTTTCATCTTGTAATTGCTGAGTTACTATTTTATATCTTTTTTTTTGATTATTGAATTTTTCCATACTGATTTTTATAACATAACGAAGTACAAAGGTAATATCCCCTTTATTCTTATATATATAATTGCTATTTTAACACCTCATGATAATTTTGACATTTTTATTCCATAGAGATTTTTTCCATATTAGAAATTTTATATTTACATAGATCAATAAGTATATTTTATACTTGCTTAGGAAGACTTTTTACATTTATACATATAAAAATTTTCTTTCACATTTTTAGTATTTAATTTTTAAGCAATTTTTGCTTTATATTTCATATTTTAAAATTTTGATCCAGTTGGAAAATTATTTTAAAATAAGTAGTTTTATAGAGAAAGAATTTTAACTGTTCTTCTTGATAGTTGTTTTTTTTCCCACAGTTTTCTATTATTATAAACTTTTCACCGTTTCTGAAACCATGTTAATGCAATCTACATATTCACATGTTTTTGTTTCAATTTCAATATTCTAACCTTTTTCATTGATTTTTTTTTGCATTACCTTTATTTTTATTTTTTTATTTTTTTATTATGGGTAAAAATCAAAATTCTCACAATACATACAAACATTTGCAAAATGATATATAAGTATATATGCATATATGTGTATTTGCTTACAAAAATGTTATTTATATATATATATACATATATTTCAAGAGGTGCTTAGATTACCCAAAATATTACATGGAACCCACTTTATTTATGTGTCATTTAAAATATGATATAATTGCATTTGTTCTATAATGCTGCTTATTATCTGATGTCTAATATTTCCTCTTTATTATTCTCTCTTAGAATTATGCTTACTCCTGCCTATTTAGGATTTGCTTTAAATTTAAAATATGGGGATGTGAATGTGGCTCCAGCAATTGAGCTCCTGCCTACTACATGGGAAGTCCCAGGTTCAGTTCCTGGTGCATTCTGGAGAAGACAAGCAAGGCAGTGAGCTGGCATGATGGGCTGGTGCAGTGAGCTGATGCAACAAGATGACAGAATGAGGAGACACAAAGAGACATAACAAAGCAGGGAGCAGAGGTGGCTCATGTGATTGAGTGCCTCTTTCCTACATGGGAGATCCCAAGTTTGATTCCTAGTGCCTCCTAAAAAGAAGAGAAGCAAACACAGAGAGCATGCAGAGAATGGGCATAGAGAGCAGACAGTGAGCACAAACAAAGAGGACGGGATAAATAAATCTTAAAAAATAATACGTTAGTCTTTGTACAAAACAAATTTCAATTAGTGTTTTCAATGATTATCATTAAGAAAAGGTTTATATTTTTAGAGAATTGAGATTACCTATTCATGATGTTAATGTCTTTTTTCAATTAGTAAAGTCCTCTTTCATAATCTTAGTAGCGCTTTAGATTTTCTTCATAAAGATTTAGCACTTTTCTTGGTAAATTTATTGTTTTGGATTTTGTCATTGCTTTTGCTATGGTAAATTGGATCTGGCCTTCTATTATATTTTCTAAAGGTCTGTTGTGAGAAGGTAAAGAATCTATGCATTTAATTTTTTAATAAGATATAATTACTCTGTAAAAATTCATGCCTTTAATTGTATATTTTTGTGATTTTTGCAAATAAATATTTGTCTTACTATCACAACAAACCTGATACATATTGATTCATCACCTGAAAATATTCCTGTGTCCTTTGCAGTCAACTACTCCCCCTACTTACAGGTCCTTACTAATCCTTCCTCGTATCTGTCCCTATGATTTTACATTTTATTAAAAAGTAAAATCATATAAATTGAATTTATTGCTCTTTTAAGCTGGCTCTTTTCACTTTGCATAATGTATTTGAAATTTGTTCATGAGGTTGTGTGTATCAGTAGTTCATTCATTTTTTACTGTTGAGTAGTACTCCAATTTATGGATGCATTACAGTTTGCTTATACATTTGAGAGATATTTAGGTTGTTTCCCTAGAGTGAAACTTTCTGGAATGACAAAGAATAATTTCCCCTAATTGAGCATTCATTCCATAGAGACAAAAAGGGTACTGAATTTTATTATTCTCACCTATATGATTTTCTCTTCTAGGTCCAATACCTTCAGTAGGTCTACCAGGATGCATAAACAATTAGGGACTGATGACCTAGAACTAATATTACTAAGAAGACCGGTAACAGTTATATGGAGAACACATGCAGATATATTTTAAAAAATAAGAAATATTATACATTTTTTCATTGTTTTTACAGGAAGGCATAAATGTGAAACCTTCATAGCTATAACTATTGATGAGGATGCTTGAGGTTGAGATGGTTCTTACTTTTCTGACAAGTACAAGGTATAAGTTTCTTCTGAACTGAAAGGAAAATTTGTGTAATGTGGATTGGGGAAAACTGGTGAAAATTGTAAGACATAATGAAAAGAATGTGTGGAAGAGTGACTAGCTAAAAAGCCAGAAAATTTGCTTAAAAATTATTGAAAAACTAAGTGACACTGGAGTATATAACTGTTGTAGTTGGCTTACACAGTATGATTGTTCAGTTTTTTCAGCATTGCCTTACAATTAAAAAATTAGAGAAAGATGGTGTTAAAACTTATGCTTTCGGAGGAGGGACAAGATGGCTTTAGTGTAGGAGGGCGCACACTGCAAGCTCCAAGAGCAAGGCAGATTGTTGACGGGGTCCTGCCTGGGGGTCTGTGCTGTGCACGTGTGGAGTGAGAAGCTTGGGACATCTATCTGCGTGGATCGGCAGCATGGACCGAACGGTGGAGATTCGTGTGTTTTGAGGCTGCCGGTGGAGGTTGGCACAGGCGGCTGAGCCCCGCGGTTAGGGAAAAAAAAACAAAATTAAATAAAACGGCCATTTGGAGCCGCGAGCAGGGTGAAAAAGTTTTATTTTCTGGGGATCTGGCTGCATGGCGCCTCTTGGACCTTGTGTGAACAGAACAAACAAGCTAATCAGCACCTGGTGAACCGGAGGGGGGATTTTGGTCGGGAAATGCAGCTGATTTTCCTAGCCACTCAGGGATAAGACCTGGGCCGCTGCAGAGCCAGGAGGAAGGGACACTTCCCAAAAATGGAAGAGATCTGTTGGAAGACAGGGAAGGGTATTTTATATTTTTAGACATTGATCTGGCTGCCTGCACCGCCCCACAGCTTTGGGCAGTAGATAAGCCGACCTGAAGCACCATTAGGCTGAGAGCAGACGCAAAACTGCACTCAAACTGATTTATTGAGCAGCCCGGTGACGGTCGAGCTCGGCACCAGAATGGGCGGAATCTGCCATCTTTAGCACTCTTCACTGACTAATATCAGAGCTTCAGCTAAACTTGGGAGTCTGGAAAGTGGGACATGCTTATTAATTTCCATGGGCCCATGTACTGTCCCTTCCGTAAGGGGGTTGGTCTAGAGGAGGAATTATTTTGGGTCTTGCATTTGGGTAAAAAAATAAAAATTAAAAAAGAAAAAGTGAGGTCACCTCAACAAATGAAAAATAAATTCTTTTTAATTTAGTTTAATAGCTAAAAGCTGCTTCAGTACCTGCATATAGAACCCTGTGGGGAAATTCATTGATAAACACAAGTAGGCAGGAAGGATCCACGTGGACCCTAGGGGAATCATTGACCCCCCTCAGCTCTGTTTGACTGCTTGCCTGTGTGGATCTTTGGTTTCTCTCTATTACTTTCTGGTCTATTGCAATTATTTCCTTTTTCCTCCTCCTTCCTTTTTCCTTCTATTTTTTTTTAAATAGGTGCTGCCAGCTTCTCGCTTCTTTGCTAGGCTTCTTATTCAGTAATTTCCCACTCACTGTATATATTGATTCTGTATTACAAACTATCGCTTATCCTTCCTGCATCTTTCTGCCTTCTGTTTTCTGTTGTGGCTCTTAGAGACAACATTTTTTCATAGGCCCACAACTTAATGGGGTCAATTTCTATCCCATCTATTTTGTTTTCTTCTTCTTCTTTTTTTTTTATTAGTATTAACTTTTTCCTTTCAGACCTTTCTTTACTATTTCTCTCCCTCCTCATAATTCTAGCCTTCTAAATCACTATATCTATATTCCTCCATTTGTTTTCCCAGTCCATTTTAGGAACCCATATTTTTTCCTAGTACTCTACACTGCCAACAAGTGTTAAATATTCATCTCATTAAGTCTCATTTTCCCCTCTTCTAACATTTATCAATATTTCTATTATCCTTCTGCCTTCTTTGCATCTTTTGATTCCTCTGGCCCTAACCTTTTGCTTTCAAGGGAACATAGAAAGAAGCAAGGAAATAAAATAAGAAGA
>JAKSZT010054248.1:293076-330296 GCA_026826555.1 Tolypeutes matacus | reverse complement strand
CAAACATTCCGGAAAGAGCTCACACCAATTCCACTTAAGCTCTTCAAAAAAATAGATGTAGAAGGAATATTACCTAACTCATTCTATGATGCCAACATTACCCTAATACCAAAACCAAATAAAGATACCACAAGAAAGGAAAATTACAGACCAATTTCTCTAATGAACCTAGATGCTAAAATCCTTAACAAAATACATGCTATTCGCATTCAACAACATATCAAAAGGATTATACACCATGACCAAGTGGGTTTCATCCCAAGTATGCAAGGATGGTTCAATATAAGAAAATCAATCAATGTAATACACCACATAAATATACTGAAAGAAAAAAATCACATGATCAACTCTAGAGATGCAGAAAAAGCATTCGACATATTACAGCACTCTCTAATCATAAAAACACTACAAAAGATAGGAATAGATGGAAACTTTCAGAAAATGATAAAGGGTATATATGAAAAACCCATAGCTAACATCATTTTCAACGGTGAAATCCTAAAAGCCTTCCCTCTGAGATCGGGAACAAGACAAGGATGCCCACTATCACCACTCCTATTTAACATTGTCTTAGAACTACTTGCATGAGCACTGAGACAAGAAAAGGACATAAAAGGCATCCAGATTGGAAAAGAAGAAGTAAAAATTTCCTTATTTGCAGATGACATGATCCTATACATAGAAAGCCCTGAGAAATCGACAATAAGGCTTCTAGAACTTATAAAGGAGTTCATAAATGGTGCAGGCTATAAGATTAACGCTCAAAAATCAGTAGCATTTCTGTACACCAATAACCAGCAAACTGAGGAGGAAATCAGGAAAAAAATACCATTTACAATAGTAAATAAAAGAATCAAATACCTAGGAATAAATTTTACTAAACCTGTAAAGGATTTATGTACAGAAAACTACACAAAACTGTTAAAGGAAATCAAAGAAGACTTAAATAAATGGAAAAATATTCCCTGTTCATGGATGGGAAGACTAAACTTCATCGCGATGTCTATCCTACCCCACCTAATCTACAGATTTAATGCAATCCCAATAAAAGTCAACACTATATTTTTTAAAGAACTGGAAAAATTAACCACAAAATATATTTGGAGAGGCAAGAGGCCCCGAACTGCCAAAGATATACTGAAAAAGAAAAATGATGTTGGAGGTATCACATTACCTGACTTTAAAACATACTACAAAGCTACAGTGATGAAAACTGCATGGTATTGTCACAAGGAGAGACCTACTGACCAATGGAACCAAATTGAGAGTTCTGATATAGATCCTCGCATATACAGTCATCTGATATTTGACAAGGCCATGAAGCCCACTCAGTTGGGAGAGAGTGGCCTCTTTAACAATTGGTGCTTTGTGAACTGGATATCCATATCCAAAAGAATGAGAGAAGAATACCATCTCACACCTTATACAAAAATCAACTCAAGATGGATCAAAGATCTAAGTATAAGAGCCAAAACCATAAAAACCTTGGAAGATAATGTAGGGAAGCATATACAGGTCCTTGTAGTAGGAAATGGTTTCATGAACTTCACAGCGAAACCACGAGCAGCAAGAGAAAAAATTGATAAATGGGATCTCCTCAAAATAAAAAAAACTTCTGCACCTCTCAGGATGTTATTAAGAATATAAAAAGGCAGCCTACCCAATGGGAAAAAATATTTGGCAACCATAGATCTGATAGGAAACTAATATCCTTCATATATAAAGAAATCCTACACCTAGAAAATAAAAGGACAAACAACCCATTTAAAAAATGGGCAAGTGACCTGAAAAGACACTTCTCCAACGAAGAAATACAAATGGCTAAAAAGCACATGAAAAAATGCTCAACATAACTTGCTCTCAATGAAATGCAAATCAAAACTTCAATGAGATACCATCTTACACCCATTAGAATGGCAGCTATTAAAAAAACAGGAGACACTAAATGTTGGAGAGGATGTGGAGGAATAGGAACCCTCATCCACTGCTGGTGGGACTGCGGTATGTTTCAGCCACTGTGGAGGACAGTTTGGCGGTTCCTCAGAAAACTAGCAATAGATCTTCCATATGATCCAGCAATTCCACTGCTGGGTATATATCTAGAAGAACTGAAAACAAAAATACAAACAGATATATGCACTCCAATGTTCATAGCAGCATTGTTCACCATTGCCAAAAGTTGGAATCATTCCAGTGCCCATCAACAGACGAATGGATAAGCAAAATGTGGTACATACATACAATGGAATATTACTCAGCTGTAAGAAGGAACAAAGTGCTAACACATGGAATAACGTGGATGAATCTTGACGACCTTATGTTGAGTGAAGCAAGCCAGGCACAGAAGGATGAACAGTATATGATCTCACTGATCTGAACTGAGGAAAGTGAGCAGTCTCTGAGAACCATTGTCTGAAAGATAGGTTAACAAAGGAGAGTAAGAGAAGAGCAGGTTTGAACCATCACCGATATGGACATAATCTATTGTAAATGGATAGAGTGTGGTTGCATGTTGGTGGATGGGGCAGATGAGTGGTGGTGTTCCTGGGTTTGGTGGTGCAGCACTGGGGGTTGGGTGGATTAGTAACGGCTGGTTCAAATCCCCAAGGCATATAACTGTGAATCTTGACATTCCATGGGTTGGGAGAGGGTGGTATCATGGGCCATGGGGGCCTGAGGAGAAGGGAATAGTCAAGATCTAATGAGGTGTTTGGTGGTCATGGGGAAGGTTTTTCATTACCTTACAGTAATGGACACAGGACATGGTAAATATCATCAAAATTATTAAATTGTATCATGTAAATTGTAAACTATACTGTAAATCGCTGACTATGTTTAGTTGCTATAATTTGCCATCTGCATAACAGTTATAACAATGCTACCAACCAAAAAAAAAAGGGGGGTTGGTGTTAATATGGGGTGGGGAAGGGAGGTAGTTTGGTATCTGGGAGACTCCAGCACTCCATGTGTGACTTTGCTGTGACCTAAATCTTCTTTGAAAATTAAATGAAAAATTGGTAGACAATGGGGATTGAGAGGAGGAAGGTGTCACGGCACACCAGACATCTGATAACACAGTAATAAAGGGAAGGAAAAAAGGGAAAAAGAAAAGAGAAAGGAAAAAAATAATGAATATATATATATTTTTTTAAGGCATTTCCTTTGCTTTTTTGCCCATTTTTGAATGTCCCAATCCACTAATTATATTTTATTTTGTTTTGTTTTCTGTTTGATTATTTGTTTTTTTCCTTCTCTCTTTTTTTTTTTCCCAAGTTTCCTTATGTTTGTCTCTTGCATGGAAGCTTATCACACTTGTTTCTTTTTCCTAGTAAGTGTATTTGATTATTTTATGGGCTAAATGTTCATGGAGGATTTGGATCACAGAAGGGTTACAATGGGTACTGCGGGGGATTATTGGGGGGGGGTTGGGGGGGTTCCGTGGGGATTGGTTCATCCGAATTTACATGAAAGATATACAAAATCATTGAAAGGATCGGGGGATGGGGCATGGTCACAATGGACGTATAATCACACAATAAATGAGGGAATCTGAATTCCTAGCCTGGAGAGCTCTGCCACAGTCTCCAAGGGAGCAGCAATAGTCCTCTGAGTGCAGGGACAGTGTCTGTTAAAATAGGATGACCCACTGATGTGTTTTTTTTAATTGATGACTACCCTTGTGAGACTTTGCTCTTGTAAATGACACTTAGCCTGCAGTTGTGGGGTGCCTAAGGGTTGCCACATGAGAGCCTCCTTGTTGCTCAAATGTGGCCTCTCTCTAAGCCAAACTCAGCATATAATTGCATTACCTTCCCCCCAACGTGCGACATGACTCCCGGGAATGAGCCTCCCTGGCAATGAGATATTAATACCAAGTGCAAACTGGCAACACAACTGGAAAAAGACCTTGAATTAAAGGGGAAAAGGTAAAGACAAATGAGATCAAGTGGCTAAGAGACTTCAAAGAGAGTCGGGAGGTTATCCCAGAGGTAACTCTTACGCACACCTCAGTAGGAGCTCATAGAACATCTAAGTGCCTATCACCCCACACAGAGCGGTTCCTGAGAGCTCCAGAGACACCCTGGTCATATATAAGGGGGTATAGCCCCAGAGACTGATGCCTTATCAGTGGGTTCTATTTTGGAATCTGTGCTCCTGAGAGTGACAGAATTGGACTCAAATAAGTCCTCCCTGCACATGGTTCACCAGTCCCTTCTATTCAAACCTATATGTGATGCTGTAGTTTTTAGGTATACTTCCAGAGACTGGAGCCTCCTGCCTACTTATGTGCAAGGTGTGCATGAAATCTAGGTGGAGCTGCAACTCCTACCCTACAGCTCAATGGACTCATCCAAGTCACCTGGTGAGGAGACAATGATGGGCAATGGCCGTCCCAGGGAATGGAGAGGGCCTGCATCTGCAGGCAGGATCATCCCACCCACCATATCCATGGGATATAAGCCCTCATTCACTTGGATTTGGAGTGGACATCACCATCCCATTCACCTCTGGATTGGGGGAAGAACTATGGACTAGAGTGGACTTGATGGCATTCTCATGTTCACATATTGTGATTCTAGCAATGCAAGAAATTATAACAATGAGGTGGAGCCAGTGGCCACTTGATACTTTTGGGGTAGGGAAGGGATGAGCAGTTGAAATACAGGGGCTTCTTTGGGAGTTGGAGGTTGTCCTGAGTACTGTTGTGGCAATGGATGTAGGCCATTTTAAATCAGCACACACCACTCAGAACTGAGTGGGAGAGAGTGTGGTCTAGAGTGTGAACTATGGTCTATGGTTGGTGGCAAGGCTCCAGGATGTGTAAGTTCATTGAGGGTGGTGGGCCACACTTGTGGGAGATGATTGTGTGGGATGTGGTGGGAGGTGTGGGAGGTGGGCAACATGGGAATCCCACTGGGTTCTGTGTAATATTTTGGGTAATATAAGCACCTCTTAAAATATATGTATATATATATATATATATAAATAACATTTTTGTAAGCAAATACACATATATGCATATATATTTATATATCATTTTGCAAATGTTTGTATGTATTGTGATAATTTTGATTTTTTCCCACAATAAAAATAATTAAAAAAAAAAAAACTTATGCTTTCAATACTTCAGTTAGTGTAAAGTGTTACAGAGAAGCACAAAAATGTTTAATTTGACTTGATTTGTAAGGATTGCTATGTATTCATGCTATTAGAAATCCAAATAATTGCAAAATTTAGTTTAATTTGTTCTCTTTTAACTTATAAATCTTTGTGAATATAAAGATATTCAACGCATTAGTCAAGATCAGCTGCATTTTGCTGTTGTATCAAATGAATCCTGAAATTTCCATGGCTTAATGTACAATTTTATTTTTGTTCAGGCAAAATCCACTGTGGGTTAAAGTACCATATATACGGCATTTGCATCCCATGTAGTTACTCAGTAATCCAGGTTGTGTCGTCTGTGTGTTGCCTTCATTATGCATTTTTCCAGGCATCTTTCTGCAATGATAAATAAAGCTAGATACTAGCAAACTGGCTTCTAAATGTTTCAGCTTGCATATGACATACATCACTTTTGTAAGCTAGTCACATGTCTGTTCTTAAACACAAGGAGGATGAACATATATTTGGAGTACATGACTATTTGGTCATTAGGCAATGGATTGGACATATTGAGAAAAAAATGATCTCTCATTTGGAACGAATTCTTTACTAAGTCTAGCATATTGATATGCAAGAAACATTTATGTGTGTGTGTATGTAATCAATATGATCAGGCACAGCTGTGGTGTAATTTGGGTTACTATACTGCTTTCAAAAATAGAGGGGAAACCACTCAGATATTCGCAGGACATCTGCCTTGGTCCTAATCTCAGTCCTCTTCTTTTATCTGGATTCTTTCTCTTAGAAGAGCAATGTAAGGGACTACATTTTAAGTAGTATGCACTTGGTCTACACTTTTCTATTCCAATTTTAATGTGCAGACTTTCTGCCTTGATTACACAGATATCATAAGCTCTATTGTTCTAGCTATTTTCTTCCTATTATCTAAAGCTCAGATCCATCCAGTAAAATATATGTTGGAGAGAAAGTGCTGTGTGGAAGTTTTTGATGGAAAAATTTTCCACATATATATTCCATCTGGGAATTTCATGTGCAAGTTTATTCTATGTCTGTACCTGGAAGTATATAATATCCATCCTAGGCTTAAGATAGGAAAAATAATTTTTTCTTTGCATAACCGAAGTTAAAATGCAAATGTCCTCTGTGGGTTGTGCAACACAATAGCATCAATTTTAGGAAGACAGGTGGCTTAATACACTTCTCTCATTCTTCCAAACACATTCATACCGGGGGGATGCTGATATTCCACAATATTAAGGCTACTCTGATTTCAGCAGCTGGAATTACATCTATACATTATCAACAAAATTCTTAGCTATAAAAAAATTTATATATTTTAATTGCTTGGTCTATAGTTTATATATGCCATACATAAAGATTTGCAGATTATTTCTCTATAGAATGTAAAATGAAAAGAATTTTTGAAACTGAAAATTTTACATCAATTAGCAATTTTATATTGATCAATAATTTGTACATGCACAAAAATTTCTAGTTGGAAGGAATTGAGTTATCTTTTAATTAAGTAATGATAATTTATGAAGGGAAAATTTAAGATTCCATATGACAAGGGGATAAATATATTTATAATAACATGTACTGACTACATGACCATCAACTTTTGAACTACTCATGCTTGATAATAAAATATGATTTTTCCTTTTTCTAGTCTATTTACATGATTTGTTACATGATATCATTTTTTGACTCCAGAGGTTCCTCATTGAATTTTTTTTTATTGTGGGTAAAAATCAAAATTTCCACAATACATACTAATATTTGCAAAATGATATATAAATGTATATGCATATATGTGCATTTGCTTACATAAATGTTATTTATATATATATAAAATATATTTTAAGAGGTGCTTAGATTACTATAAATATTACACGGAACTCACTGGGATTCCCATGTTGCCCACCTCCCACACCTCCAACCACATCCCACACAAACATTTCCCACAAGTGTGGCCTACCACCCACAATGGACTTACACATCCTGGAGCCTTACCACCAACCATAGACCACAGTTCACACCACAGACCACAATCTCGCCCGCACAGTTCTGAGTGGTGTGTGCTGATTTAAAATGGCCTACATCCATTGCCACAACGGTACTCAGGACAACCTCCAAATCCCAAAGAAGCCCCTGTATTTCAACTGCTCTTCCCCTCCCTGCTGCAAAAGTGACAAGTGGCCACTGACTCCACCCCATTGTTACAATTTCTTCCATTGCTAGAATCACCATATGTGAACAACACAATACCATCAAGTCCACTCTAGTCCATAGTTCTTCCCCCAATCCTGAGGGGACTGGGATGGTGATGTCCATTCCAACTCCAAGTGAGAGAGGGCTTATATCCCATGGATATGGTGGGTGGGATGATCCTGCCTGCATATGCAGGCCCTCTCCACTCCCTAGGATGGCCATTGCCCATCGTTGTCTCCTCACCAGGTGACTTGGAAGAGTCCATTGAGCTGTAGGGTAGGAGTTGCAGCACCACCGAGATTTCACGCACACCTGGCACATAGGTAGGACAGAGGCTCCAGTCTCTGGAAGTATACCTAAAAACTACAGCATCACATATAGGTTTGAATAGAAGGGACTGATGAACCATGTGCAAGGAGGACTTATTTGAGTCCAATTCTGTCACTTTCAGGAGCACAGATTCCAAAATAGAGCCCACTGATAAGGCATCAGTCTCTGGGTCTATATCCACTTATATAGGACCTGGGTGTCTCCAGAGCTCTCAGGAACCCCTCTGTGTGGGGTGATAGGCACTTAGATATTCTATGAGCTCCTACTGATGTGTGTGTAAGATTTACCTGTGGGAAGACCTCCCGACTGTCTTTGAAGTCTCTTAGCCACTTGAACTCATTTGTCTTTACCTTTTCCCCTTTAATTCAAGGTCTTTTTCCAGTTGTTTTGCCAGTTGGCTCTTGGTATTAATCCCTCGTTGCCAGGGAGGCTTATCCCCAGGAGTCATGTCCCACGTTGGGGGGAGGGTAATGCAATTATATGCTGAGTTTGGCTTAGAGAGAGGCCATATTTGAACAACAAGGTGGCTCTCAGGTGCCAACCCTTAGGCACCCCAGAACTGCAGGCTAAGTCTCAGTTACAAGAGCAAAGACTCACAAGGGTATTCATCAATAAAAAGAACACATCAGTGGGTCATCCTATTTTGACAGACACTGTCCCTGCACTTAGAGGTCTATTGCTGCTCCCTTGGAGACTGTGGCAGAACTCTCCAGGCTATGAATACAGATACCCTTATTTATTGTGTGATTGTCCTCCCATCGTGACCATGCCCCATCTTTTGATCTTTTGAACGATTTTGTATATCTTTCATGTATATTTGGATGAACTAATTCCCATGAAACCCTTCCCAGACACCCCCCAACAATAATCCCCTGCAGTACCCATTGTAACCCTTCTGTGATCAAATCCTCCATGAACATGTAGTCCATAAAATAATCAAATACACTTACTAGGAAAAAGAAACAAGTATGATAAGCTTACATGCAAGAGACAAACATAAGGAAAATCAGGAAAAAAGAAAAAGAAAAAAGAAGGAAAAAAATCAAATAATCCAACAGAAAACAAAACAAAATAAAATATAATTAGTGGATTGGGACATTCAAAAAATGGGAAAAAAGCAAAGGAAATACATTATATATATATATATATAAGCAAAGTCACACACAGAGTGACGGAGACTCCCATTACCAAACCACCCACCCTTTCCCACCCCATATTAACCGGCCCCTTTTTTTTGGATGTTAGCATTGTAATAACTGTTATACAGATAGCAAAATATAACAACTAAACATTGCCAATGATTTACAGTATAGTTTATAATTTAGATGATACAGTTTAATAATTTTGATGATATTTACCATGTCCTGTGTCCATTACTGTAAGGTAATGAAAATCCTTCCCCATGACCACCAAACACCCCATTAGATCTTGACTGTTCCCTACCACCCAGCCCCACAAGGCCCATGATACCACCCTCTTCCGACCCATGGAATGTCAAGATTCACAGTTACATGCACTGGGGATTTGAACCTGTCCTTCTTAATACACCCACCCGCCAGTGCTGCTCCACCAAACCCAGGAACACCACCACTCATCTGCCCCATCCCCCAACATGCAGCCACACTCTATCCCTTTACCATAGATTATGTCCATATAGGTGATGACTCAAAGCCTGATCTTCTCTTACTCTCCTTTGTTAACCTATCTTTCAGACAATGGTTCTCAGAGTCAGCTCACTTTCCTCAGTTCAGATCAGTGAGGTTATATACTGTTCATCCTTAAGTGCCTGGCTTGCTTCACTCAACATAAGGTCTTCAAGATACATCCACATTATTCCATGTGTTAGCACTTTGTTCCTTCTTACAGCTGAGTAATATTCCATTGTATGTATGTACCACATTTTCTTATCCATTCGTCTGTTGATGGGCACCAGGCCTGATTCCAACTTTTGGCAATGGTGAACAATGCCGCTATGAACATCCGTGTGCATATATCTGTTTGTGTCTTTGCTTTCAGTTCTTCTGGGTATGTACCCAGCAGTGGAATTGCTGGATCATATGGAAGATTTATTGTTAGTTTTCTGAGGAACCAGCAAACTGTCCTCCACAGTGGCTGGATCATACTGCAGACCCACCAGCAGTGGATGAGGGTTCCTATTCCTCCACATCCTCTCCTGTTTTTTTTTATAGCTGTCATACTAATGGGTGTAAGATGGTATCTCATTGAAGTTTTGATTTGCATTTCCCTGATAGCAAGTGATTTTGAGCATTTTTTCATGTGCTTTTTAGCCATTTGTATTTCATCCTTGGAGAAGTGTCTTTTCAGGTCACTTGCCCATTTTTTAAATGGGTTGTTTGTCCCTTTATTTTCAAGGTGTAGGATTTCTTTATATATGCAGGATATTAGGCTCCTATCAGATATATGGTTGCCAAATATTTTCTCCCATTGGGTAGGCTGCCTTTTTATTTACTTAATAACATTCTTTGAGTTGCAGAAGATTATAATTTTGATGAGATCCCATTTATCAATTTTTTCTCTTGCTGTTCATGTTTGGCTGTGAAGTTCATGAAACCATTTCCTATTACAAGGTCCTGTAGATGCTTCCCTACATTATCTTCCAAGGTCTTTATGGTTTTGTCTACTACATTTAGATCTTTGATTCATCTTGAGTTGATTTTTGTATCAGGTGTGACATGGTATTCTTCTCTCATTCTTTTGGATATGGATATCCAGTTCTCCAAGCACCACTTGTTAAAGAGGCCATTATCTCCCAACTGAGTGGGCTTCATGGCCTTGTCAAATGTCAGATGACTGTATATGCGAGGATATATATCATAACTCTCAATTCGGTTCCATTGGACAGTAGGTCTATCCTTGTGCCAATACCACGCAGTTTTGATCACTGTAGCTTTGTAGTATGTTTTAAAGTCAGGTAGTGTGATACATCCAACCTAATTTTTCTTTTTCAGTATGTCTTTGCCAATTCGGGGCCTCTTGCCTCTCCAAATATATTTTGTGGTTAGTTTTTCCAGTTCCTTAAAAAATATAGTGTTGACATTTATTGGGATTGCATTAAATCTGTAGATTAGTTTGGGTAGGATAGACATCTTGATGATGTTTAATCTTTCTATCCATGAACAGGGAATATTTTTCCATTTATTTAAGTATTCTTTGATTTCCTTTAACAATGTTGTGTAGTTTTCTGTATATAAGTCCTTTACATCTTTACTTAAATTTATCCCTAGGTATTTGATTATTTTATTTACTATTGTAAATGGTATTTTTTTCCTGATTTCCTCCTCAGTTTGCTCGTTATTGGTGTACAGAAGTGCTACTGATTTTTGAGCATTGATATTATAGCCTGCAACATTACTGAACTTGTTGTACATTTCTCAGGGCTTTCTATGTATAGGATCATGTCATCTGCAAATAATGAAATTTTTACTTCTTTTCCAATCTGGTTGCCTTTTATGTCCTTTTCTTGTCTCAGTGTTCGTGCAAGTACTTCTACGACCATGTTAAATAGGAGTGGTGATAGTGGGCATCCTTGTCTTGTTCCCGATCTCAGAGGGAAAGCTTTTAGGATTTCACTGTTGAAAATGATGTTAGTTTTGCGTTTTTGATATATACCCTTTATCATTTTCAGAAAGTTTCCATCTATTCCCATCTTTTGTAGTGTATTTATGAGGAAAGAGTGTTGTATTTTTTCGAATGCTTTTTCTGTATCTATATAGATGATCATATGATTTTTTTCTTTCAATCTGATTATGTGGTGTATTACATTGATTAATTTTCTTATATTGAACCATCCTTGCATACCCGGGATGAAAGCCACTCGGTCATGGTGTATAATTTTTTGATATGTTGTTGAATGCGATTTGCAAGTATTTTGTTAAGCATTTTAGCATCTAGGTTCATTAGAGAAATTGGTCTGTAATTTTCTTTTCTTGTGGTATCTTTATTTGGTTTTGGTATTAAGGTAATTTTGGCATCATAGAATGAGTTAGGTAATTTTCCTCCTACTTCTATTTTTTGGAAGAGCTTAAGTAGAATTGGTGTTAGCTCTTTCTGGAGTGTTTGGTAGAATTCAGCTGTAAAGTCATCTGGCCCTGGACTCTCCTTAGTTGGGAGGTTTTAATGACTGAGTCTATCTCTTTACTTGTAATTGGACTGTTGAGTTCTTCTATTTCTTCTTTTATCAATTTTGGCTGTTTGTGGGTTTCTAGAAACTTGTCCATTTCCTCTAAATTGTCATTCTTGTTGGCATATAATTTTTCAAAGTATCCTCTTATGATACTCTTTATTTCTGTGGGTCAGTAGTGATATCACCTTGCTCATTTCCTATTTTATATATTTGCATCTGTTCTCTCTTTTTCTTTGTTAGACTGGCTAAAGATTTGTCTATTCTATTGATATTCTCGAAGAACCAACATTTGGATTTGTTTATTGTTTCTAGTGCTTTCTTTTTCTCTATTTCATTTAGTTCTGCTCTAATCTTTGTTATTTACTTCTTTCTACTTCCTTTAGGTTTAGTTTGTTGTTGTTTTTCCAATTCCTCCAAGTGTGCAGTTAGGTCTTCAATTTTAGCTCTTTCTTCATTTTTTATATATGAATTTATGACTATGTACTTCCCGCTCAGGACTGCTTTTGCTGCATCCCAAAAGTTTTGATATGTTGTGTTGTTGTTTTCATTAGTTTCAAGGTAGTTACTGATTTCTTTTGAAATTTCCTCTTTGACCCACTGTTTGTCTAAGAGTGTGTTGTTTAACTTCCACATCCTTGTGCCTAACCTGTTTCTCTGGCACTTAGTGATTTCCAACTTCATTCCGTTGTGGTCGGAGGAATTACTTTGTATAATCTCATTCTTTCTGAATACATTGAGTGTTGTTCTGTAGCCTAGCATATGGTCTATTTTGGAGTTTGTTCCATGTGCCCTCGAGAAGAATGTAAATCCCACTGTATTTGGGTGTTGTGTTCTGTATATGTCTACTAAGCCCAGGTCTTCTAATGTATTGTTGATTGACTTAGTTTCTTTATTGATTTTCTGTCCAGATATTCTGTCTAATGATGATAGTGTTGTGTTGAAGTCCCCTGTTATAATTGTAGAGGCATTTATTTCTCCTCTTAGTTTTTCCAGAGTTTGCCACACGTATTTTGATGCACCTTGATTAGGTGCATAAATGTTGATGATTGTTTTCTCTTCTTGAGAGATTACTCATTTTACTAATATGTAGTGTCCATCTTTGTCTCTTATAAAAATTTTGCATTTAAAGTCTATTTTGTCTGATATTAGAATAGCTACTCCTGCCCTTTTTTGGCTATTGTTAGCTTGTAAAATGGTTTTCCAGCCATTCAGTATCAGCCTCCTTGAATCCCTGGGTCGAAGGTGGGTTTCTTGTAGCCAGCATATAGATGTACCATATTTTCTTATCCATTCTGCCAATCTGTGTCTTTTGATTGGTGAATTTAATCCATTAACATTCAGTGTTATTACTCGTAACGAATTTCTTACTCAGCCATTTTTTGGGAGGTTAATGTATGTCATATGTTGTTTTGTTTCTCTTTTTCTATTTTCAGTTGTTTTTAAACTCTCCTCCAACTCTCTCTCCCTTCTTTTTTCCTTTCAACTTGTAGAGATTCCTTTAGTATTTCTTGAAGTGCTGGTTTATTCTTGACATACTCTCTTAATTTCTGTTTATCTGTGAATATTTTGAACTCTTCATCATTTTTGAATGCCAATTTTTCTGGATAGAGAATTCGTGGCTGGAAGTTTTTTTCTTTTAGTGTTTTGACTATGTCATACCACTTTCTTCTTGCTTCCATGGTTTCAGCTGGGAAATCAGCACTTAATCTTATTGCGCTTCCCTTGTATATGATGGTTCTCTTTTCTCTTGCTGCCTTGAGTATTTTCTCTTTGTCTTAGCTTTGGACATTTTGACAAGTATATGTCTTGTAGTTGTCCTGTTGGAATTTATACTATTTGGTGTACGCTGTCCTTCCTGGATCTGCACATCCATCTCTCTCAATATGTTTGGGAAGTTTTCAACCATTATTTACTTCAACACTCCTTCTGTTCCCTTTCCCTTCTCTTCTCCTTCTGGGATGCCCATAATGCGTATGTTTGTGCATTTTGTATTATTGGTTAATTCCCTGTGTCCATGCTGGATTTTTTTCTATCTTTTTGTCTATCTGTTGTACAATCTCTTTGATTTCATCTGTATTGTCTTCCATATCACTAATTCTTTCCTCTGCCTGTTCAAATCTGCCATGTGAGTCCAGCGTCTTTTTCATTTCTTGGCTTGTGCCATTGTTCACCATCATATCCATTACCTTTTTAGGCATGTTTGCTATTTCTTCAGTATGTTCTCCCTGTGTCTTCTTTAAATCCTTAATCTCTTCCTTCAGTTCTTTAAGTTGGTCCATGATATTTGTTTGGATAGCTTTGATTAGTTGTTCGATGCTCTGCATTGCTTCCTGTTTTTTATTTTGTGCATTGGACTGGTCCATGTTTTCCAGTTTCTCAGAGTAATTTTTATTTTTTTGTTGCCCTCTCGTCATATTATCTTCATGGATTTGTTCAGTTGATTAGCTTTTCTCTATGCTCTAGAATTTTATTTAGCTGTTGGTTCTGCGTGTTAGTTAAATTTTCTCTTTGGCTGTTTATCTTCTTATTTTATTTCCTTGCTTCTTTCTATGTTCCCTTGAAAGCAAAAGGTTAGGACCAGAGGAATCAAAACATGTAAGGAAGGCAGAAGGATAATAGTAATATTCATAAAAGTTAAAAGAGGGGCAAAATGAGTCTTAAGAGATGAATATTTAACTTGTGTAGGCAGTGTAGAGTACTGGGGAAAAATATGGTGTTCCTACAATGGACTGGGAAAACAAATGGAGGAATATATTTATAGTGATTTAGAAGGCTAGAGTTATGAGGAGGGAGGGAAATAGTAAAGAAAGTTCTGAAAGGAAAAAGTTAATACTAATATATAAAAAAAGAAGAAAACAAAATAGATGGAATAGAAATTGACACCCTTGAGTTGTGGGCCTATGAAAAAATGTTGTATCTAAGAGCCACAACAGAAAACAGAAGGCAGAAAGATGCAGGAAGGATAAGCGATAGTTTGTAATACAGAATCAATATGTACAGCGAGTGGGAAATTACTGAAAAAGAAGCCCAGAAAAGCAGCGACAAGCTGGCAACACCTAATTAAAAAATATATATAGAAGAAAAAAGAAAGTGGGGAGGAAAGAGGAAAGAATAGCAGGAGACCAGAAAGAAACAGAGAGAAACCAAAGATCCACACAGGCAAGCAGTCAAACAGAGCTAAGGGAGGTCAATGATTCCCCTAGTGTCCACGTGGATCCTTCCTGCCTACTTGTGTTTATCAATCAATTTCCCCACAGGGTTCTATATGCAGGTTCTGAAGCAACTTTTAGTTATTAAACTAAATTAAATAGAATTTTTTTTGCATTTATTGCAGTGACCTTCTCCCTTTTTTTTATTTTTATTTTTTTAGCAAAATGCAGGACCCAAAATCATTCCTCCTCTTACCAACCCCCTTATGGAAGGGACCCTAGCTGGGCCCATGGAAATTAATCAATCACGTCCCACTTTCTGGACTCCCCAGGTTAGCTGTAGCTCTGATGTTAGTCAATGAGGAGTGCTAAAGACGGCCGATTTCAGCCCCTTCTGTAGCCGAGCTCGAGCATCACCGGGCTGCTAAGTAAATCAGTTTGAGTGCAGATTTGCATCTGCTCTCAGCTTGATGCTGCTTCAGGTTGGCTTATCTGTTCCCCAAGGCTATGGGGTAGTGCAGACAACCAGATCGATGTCTAAAAATAAAAAATACCCTTCCCTGTCCTCTAACAGAACCCTCCCTCTTTGGGGAAGTGTCCCTTCTTCCTGGCTCTGCAGCGATCCGGGTCTTATCCCTGGGTCACTAGGGAAATCAGCTCTGTTCCCCGACCAGAATCCCTGCTCCGGTTCACCCGGTGCCAATTAGCTCCTTTGTTCTGTTCATGCAAGGTCCAAGGGGCGCCAGGCAGCCAGATCCCCAGAAAATAAAACTTTTTCACCCTGCTCGCATCTCCAAATGGCCGTTTTATTTTCTTTTATTTTTCCTCCCTAACCGCGGGGCTCAGCCGTCTGTGCCAACCACCACCGGAAGCCTTAAAACTCATGAATCTCTACCGTTTTGTCCACACTGTTGGTCCGCACAGATGGATGTCCCAAGCTTCTCACTCCACGCGTGCACAGCACAGATCCCTGGGCAGGACCCTGTCCACAATCCGCCTTGCTCTGGGAGCTTGCAGTGTGTGCCCTCCTACACTAATGGCATCTTGGCCCCTCACCCTCATTGCATTTTTAACCTCTGCATTTCTAAGTGTGTAGATTAAAGGGTTTAACATGGTTGTTATCAAAGAATAGAATACAGCCACCACTTTATCAATGGGGAAGATGGTCATGGGGCAAAGGCACACGAATGTACAGGGCACGAAGAATAAGACAACCACAGTAATATGTGAGGCACAGGTGGAGAAAGCCTTCCTCTGTTCTGCAAAGCTGTGAGATTTCAGGGAGCAAAGGATGAGGACATAAGAGGTAATACAAATACAAAAAACTGAGCAAACACATGAACCCAGTGTTGGTCGCAACAAGAGGTGCAATAATGCTAGTATTTGTGCAGACAAGCTTCAACAGAAGCTAAAGATCACAGAAGAAATGGTCAATGATGTTGAGGCCTCAGAAGTAGAGCCACACAATTAAAAGGACTTGAATCAGAGTATGAAGAATTCCCCCAGCCCAGGGCAGGGCCACCAAGATGACACACACCTGCTGGTTCATTTTTTTTTCCTCATTCAATCTTTTTTTGTTTTTTTATTGTGGGTAAAAATCAAATTTTTCACAATACAAACCAATATTTGTAAAATGATATATAAATATATATGCATATATGTGCATTTGCTTACATAAATGATATTTTTTTAATATATATTTTCAAAGATGCTTAGATTACACAAATGCCACACAAAAACCACAGGGATTCCCATGTTCCCCACCTCCCATACCTCCCACAACATTCCACATAAACATCTTTCATTAGAGTGGCACATCACCTGCAATGGATATATACAACCTGGGGCTTTGCCACTAAGCATAGACCACAGTTCACATTGTAGACCACACTTTCTCCCACACAGTTCTGCATGGTATATACTGATGTAAAATGGCCTATATCCTTCACTGCAATGTTACTCAGGGCAACCCCCAATGTTGTTATCAGTGTGATGCACAAAGGAAGAGTCAGACAAGTTGAGGTATTTGAAACAGAGGGCTGCAGTTCGCTCAGGCAAAACAGCCCTGAGGTTACTGTGGCCCTCTCTTTTATTCAGCTTACAGCTTACAACAATGTTTAATGTTTTCAGCTTGGTGCATGAGAGCGCTACCTGTTTGTGAGTTCCCAGAAAATCTTTCTTGAGAATTCAGACAATAACATCTGTGTGGTGAGTTCACTCCAGTCTGCCTCCTCCCACTGATATCTGTAGCATGCAGTGTCCTTGGAGACATTTACTAATGTTTCTCTGCCATCAAGCATGCTTTTTAAATGCTTAAACCTTTATGCTCTGTCTCTCAGCATCTTCTCCAACAATTTCCCCCTTTTAGTTTTTTGTCCAGGGTGACTGTGCCTGTCTTAGGTTGCCCTCCTCTGAAGTCTTATCTGTCTCTGGCCACCAGCCAAGCTGCCATGGACAGGCATTTGAGAGTCAAGGGTTTTAAGCAGAATCAAGTTATTGCCATGGCTGGTATTTTCAGCCCTATTAATGTGGGACAGCAGGGTTTTGCGAATGTCTCCTAATACAGTTAAGAGTAGCAGAACACCAATGATCACCACACCACAGTTAGCAAGTACAGAGGTTGATTTCCACCAATGTAAGGGGTTTATTTTATTCAATTGATCTGTCACTGATTGCCATAATCCACTACCTGGAAGCATAGTAAGTTGATTCTGAGATATGCTTAAAATTTTCTTTTGCAAATTTGTAATTCCTATAGATAAATTTGTGTGGTGACCTATTAAATTATTTTTAATTTTTTCCTCTTCATAATGGGAATCATTGTATGGGAGAGGAGTGATACAAAAAGCACTTTCATTCCAATCACACTTCAAATCTTGTTTTAGATTTAGATTATATACCTGATTTCCCATTTCTGTAACAGCCATCTCTAAGTCATTAAGCCTATTATTAATTTGCTCATCCATATATGCTTTGCTATGCCATAGCTCACTAGCATTATGATGCCAATTTTTAACATATTGTTGTGTTTGGATATTCTCATGTAGGGCAGTTTCTGCTACAGCAGCAGCGGTAATAATACCTATAAGCCGTAATACAGCAGCTATAATTAATCCAATTAAACATCTGGTTCATTTCAAATAATGATTTAGAAGGTGCCAAAAGATTTGGCTCTCAGGGGAAGACTGCCAGCAGTGATTCAGGCGAACCAGAAGCCATATTACACGACACTGTCGTCCTATTAGAAGCACAGTAGAATTCTCCTGTAAAACAGACTTTGATATTCAAGTATAAAGAGAGCAATTGCTGCAGAAAAACCATGTTTGATTAATGCTCACTGTTCCTATTATAAAAACAATGGGATCCCATAAACATACTTTAAGAAATTAAATGGATTTTCTTTTTAAACTGGTAATATTAGTTTTACTGCCTTGCCATTCAAAAATTGTGCTAGTTCCCAAAAATAATTTTTAGCTTTGTTAAGTTTAGTTGTGGGATTTATCTTCCCTGGTGAGTCCAATTTAGTCACATATTTATACTTATGACGTTCCCAAAATTCCAAAAATAATGAGAGCTTTCATTAGTTGTTTTTGTTGGGTTACTAATTTTTCAACTTATGGTTGTGTTTACATTAGGTTTCGGTATCTCTGGGCCTGATTCTTTAAATTCTATAGGAATAATTAAAGAGCACAACCTCATATGAAACATGGCATGTATGCCATTTATCACTTTGTACTATGATTTTGGGACTGTATACATGGATCGATAAATCCTATGCAGATAGGTCATTCAAGAAAAGGCAAGGTTAAATTTTCAATAAATTCCCCTTCCTCCTCAAGTTTTAGAGGTAGGCAAGTATCAACGGGCCCAGGAAAATGAAAATACTAATTAAAATAAACAGGGTAGGATTTGTCTCCCAAAGTGAACAATTCTAAAAGAGGTGAATTAGTAATATAAGCCCAATATGTATAATTATGTGAAGGTACACTACTTACTGCTGTGGTTGTCAAGGTAAGCATAGCAAGGAATAACTCTGTTAGAGTGACATTCTGACTTTTATGTTACCATCTTGTTTGCTGCTTGTGTTAGCTTCTTTGGCTTGTCTATGTCTAGGTTTCAGACATTTTGACAGGACCCAAAGCTGGTTTCTTTATCTGTAATGATAAGAGCAAAACCTCGACCCTATATCCTAATTTAATTTCTGCCTTTTCCCATTTATTATTATTTTTATGCCTTTAATAAACTAGTTGTCTAATATTTGCTTCTGTATTTTTGCCTGATTTTTGCCAGAAATGCTCTTCTGCTGATGTATATAGGATCTAAATAATGCTTGATATAATTGTTCTCACACCTCACCATTTCCCCCTTTTTTGTTTTTGTAGTATTTATAAATAGAGGTTTAACTGTTAATTTTTTGTGATAAGTATACATACATTTACATGCTTACTAAATCAGGGGATACACTGATATACTTGGCTTATTTTTGGCTAGAGTCTTGGAAAGATACAAGATAAATGTTAATATTTATATTTAGTTTAATAAGCCTATATTGACAATTAGAGTGAGAAATATAAATAACATAATTAATTAAAAGATTAAGTTAATATTGAACAAAGTTACAGAATGACAGATAAATAGAGCAGTCTTATATATATATACTTACCAATATTTAGCTTTTAGCTGGGAAGTGTGGAAGTAGCAACTGATACTAGAGATTTGGTTGAATGTGTTTAGGATTAATGAATTTGATCCTATAGATGCCAACTTGTGAGTATTTTGCTAATTCCTGAGGAAGGTGTCAGCCTCCTCAGGAAAGAACACAACACTCCTTGAGCAGTACACTTTAAGATTTATGCATCAGTCCCTGGGAGAGTGGCCAGCTCCCCTAGGGAGGAATACAACACCCATTGAAATGCACTTTATCTTTTTTAATTTGTTACAAAACATCTTTGATGTGCTTACTATTTTAATTTTCAATATGTTTCCTGAAATATGAAAAGTGTTAACTAGCAAGGCATTGGTTTGTTGATTAACAAAGTTTTTTGTATGATGCTTTACTTTTAGACTTGAACAATACTTACAAAACTTAAAAAAAAATACATTCAGTTTCAGGATTGTTCAAATTCAAAACAAGAGATTTATATCTATACTTAATAGAATACCTTTATGTGTTACATACAAGTTATTAAATTACTTAAGTATGCAATGTATTGTATTAAAGTTTCAATTAGTATTTAAGTATATTTTACATAATTCATAACTATTGTAGATTATACAACAACAGACATTTAATGAATAAACTTTTAAGATTTTAAGATTTTTAGTAGCATGATTAGAATGACCTCAATTTCTTTTTTATTTTGTGTAGTTTAAGGCATAGGTAGTATTTTCTAAATGAGCTGTGAGGTAATACATTAACTTGTAATTTTCATACTTGCATTGCTTTTGTTGTTAACATTATAATTAGAATTGTGGCTGTTACTTACAATGTTGAATATAAACTTGATTTATTGTTGGCTATTTTACAGGAGGGGGAATGTGGGCTGGCTTGACTTGTTTAAGAAAATATAAACAAAGCTTTAGCAAGTTTTAAAACAAAGTGATAGTGACATAACTGGATATTAATTTTTTGTAACAAACTAGTAATATTTGGGACTGCTGCATGTTGCAGGGGTGTTATTTTATTTCACTATATTTTACTGTTATGCACTATCCTGGCAACCTTTAATGGCTGCTTTCTTTTTGTAGTTATAACTAAAAATTATGATTAATAACATTATATTTTATTTAATATTATATTGAAACATTAATAAATTTTAAGGAATTTTATATTCTTTTAAAGTATTCATATGAACTTTTTATTCATATAACTTTAATTGTTATAAAATTAGAAAATTTCTTTTAATTATACAATAATTTTAAATACTTTATACAACTTATATTACATGAACTTAACTATTTTTAGTATTTTACCTTTTTTTAGGTAAAGGATCAAGTTATTTGTAACAGTTTGAAATAAAAGCTATATTTCAGGATTTGACTTTGAGAAAGCAGGTTCAAACATTGTGTTCTTTTTAAAAGTGATAAGACCTGTTTTTCCATGGAAACGATAAGGTTAAAGTACAAGAAGCTATTCTGATAAAACAGACTTTCTTTATTGCATACTGATTATTTAGGAGAAAAACTTTGTAAACTTTTACTAAAACAGATTACTGACTTGAGAAACTTTGAGAAAGAATAAAACTTTAACTTTGTATTATTATATTGTTTGACATTAAAGCTTTTAAATTTTTATAGATTTGACTGCTTAAATTTTACTTAGCTTTGACCACAAAAATTCCTTTTTTACAAGCCTTTTGCACTTTTATATTTACTCAGGTTTTAATAACTAGTTATTTTATCTTAGGATAAAATTACTTTCTTTTCTTTAATAATAAAAGCACATTCTATATACCTTCCATACTTAAGTTACCACAATGATTTTGGAAAGTATTTCCAAACAAACTTCTGATAACATATAATTACCATCAACATTAAACAAACTTGTTAGAATAATGATTTAATTTGAGTATAACTATTTTTATCATTTTAAACTAATATCCATATTTATTTATTAATATAAGCACTTATTTAATTTTTGGCCATTTGAATAGAGCTCTTATAATAATCTTCATTTATCAATTTAATATTACCATCCAGAGGTATTCAAATATACATTGACACTGAACAAACAGACAAATACAAAAAGAATTATGACACACTAATAGAAACATAAAGCTTACTAATTTGACCCATAATTTTCATTCCTTTGGTATGGCTGTCTTCAAGCCCTTCATCATTTTATATCTTTGATTTTACTGTTTTTAAGATTTTTTCTGGAATCTGTGTTACCTGTAATATATAAGCTTGTTTTTTGAAACAATTTTGTTCATAATTAGAAACAGCTATAACAACTTAAACAGCATAAATACAATCAAGCTCTAATTTGGCAGTTTATACAGATATTTAACATGTATATTTTGAATCACTACTCTTTAGGAGTACACTTAGGCTCATAGTTCAGATTTCTGGGATAGGCCTTTTAATTCCTATTCTTAATTTTGGGTATACTCAGTGAAGGAGTAATAAACTTAATTTCAGCTGAGGAAGGATCAACAGCTGGACTGCTTTTGGTAACTGCCTTAAGTTCTGTTACAGGCCAGAGTGAACTGCTCTGTTGCTGACTGGCTAGATTTGAGCAAGGCTGGGAAATGTGCTCATATTGTTTGTCTGAGGGTCTTGAGCAAGGCCTGCTTGGAAGTTTCCCGACTTATTAATGAGACTGCCATGTTTATGATATTTAGAATGACATTCCTTGGCCCAGTATAATCCTTTTTGCCATTTTGGACACACACGAGTTGGTATTGATTTATCATTGCCGCTAATTGGAGCTCTTACACTAGTTTTGGCTTGACAATTTTTTTTTCATATGACCTGGTTTCACACATATAAAGCAATTTAAATTATTTTAATCATAGGACTATGTCCCTTTAGAGCAGCTGCAAGGAGGTTCATGTTATATGTATTAGGCCCAATGTTTTGGCATGTTTTTATATAATCTTGTAAAGTACTTCCATTTGCCTTTATCGGACATAAAGCCTTTTTATACTCACTGTTGGCATTATCAAAAGCCAACATTAGAATAAGTATTTCTTTAAGATCAGATTGAGTTACTGTCTTGTTGACTATATCTGCCAAAATTCAGCATAGGGTTCAGTATTTCCTTGAACAATTTTTGAAAATGATTGTACAGCCTGTTCAGGGATGGAGATTCATCGCCAGGCAGCTAGGCAGAACAATCGCACTTGTACAATGGCAATATCATATAGATCTTGGCGAGGAAACCCAGCCCATTGACCTGTTCCTAATATTTGTTCAGCAGTAATAGGTACTGGTGGATTTTGCTGTTGATTTCGTCGTGCTACAATTTGCTGTTGATTTTGTCGTGCTACAATATTAGCTTCATCAGCCCACCGAGTTTTAAATTGTAAAAATTCTGCTGAATTAAGAATAGCTTGAGCTAACAAATCCCAACCCCAATCCCAGGTTACTAATCTGTTTGCTTGTGCCATTTCTTGCACCAATTCTTGAGTATAAGGAGAATTTACACCATATTGAGTGCATGCTTGTTTTAATTTTTTGATAGTTTTAAAAGGAATAGGAGCATGCTCATATTGTACACTCCCTTGGGGATTGTTTCAAAATCCCCGCATACTCATCAATCTGGGATGGGGAATTACCCATAATCTCTGCTCCTCCCGATGGCCCTGCGTACCAATTGCACAGCATATGAACACCCGTTCGGTCAACCCGATTCCCAAGTCACCTCGATCCCCACTTTGGGCACCAATATGTTGTTGTCAATGCGAGGTGCAAAGGAAGAGTCAGACAAGTTGATGCATTTGAAGCAGAGGGCTGCAATTGCTCAAGCAAAACAGCCCTAAGGTTACTGTGATCCTCTCTTTTATTTAGTTTACAGCAATGTTTATTATTCTCAAAATAGCTTAACTTTGCCCACAATCTGTTTTGTCCTTACTTCAGCAAGAACATTTATTTTTCTGACAGTCTACCAAGAAACATAAGCACAAACATAGTTCCTTGCCTTAAGGGCCTTGGTCTTCACATCCTGTTTCCTATTCTAATCAAGGAACTGTGTCAGTTCCAAGAATGTGTTCCCATTTTTGGGTTCATTCTAAGTTTATCTGGCTCCTTGTTTCTTCCTTCAATAGGACCTACTGTGCAAGAAGTAGCAAAGACTCTAGATTTAGTGGTAAGGCATTTGTGTGAGAAAGGATGGGAGATAAATCCAACAAAAATACAGGGTCCTTCCACCTCAGTGAAGTTTCTAGGTGTCCAGTGGTTGTGGGGCCTGTCGAGATATCCCTTCTAAAGTAAAGGATAAGCTGTTGCAACTGGCCCCTGCTATGACCAAAAAAGAGGCACAACACTTAGTTGGCCTCTTCATATTTTAGAGACAACACATTCCTCATTTGGGTGCGCCACTCCCACCCATTTACCAAGTGACCAGAAAAGCTACTAGTTTTGATTGGGGACTGGAACAAGAGGAAGCCCTGCAACAGGTCCAGGCTGCTGTGCAAGCTTCACTACCACTTGGACCATATGATCCAGCAGATTTAATGATGGTAGAAATTTCATCATCCAGAGATGCTGTCTCGAGCCTTTGGCAGGCCCCTATAGGGGAATCACAATGCAGACCCTTAGGATTTTGGAGCAAAGCCTTGCCATCCTTTGCAGATAAGTACTCCCCTTTTGAGAAGAAGCTTTTGGCTTGCTACTTGGCCTTAGTAGAGACTGAATGCTTAACCATGGGCTATCAAGTTACCATGAGAACTGAGTTGTCTATCATGAGCTGGGTATTGTCTGACCCACCAAACCATAAAATTGGGCATGCACTGCAGCACTCTATAATAAAGTGGAAGTGGTATCTATAAAATAGGGCTCAAACAGGTCCTGAAGGCACAAGTAAGTTACATGAGGAAGTAACCCAAATGCCCATGGTCACCAGCCCTGCCTTGTTACCTTCCCTTTCCCAGCCCACAGCTTTGGCCTCTTGGGGAGGCCCTAACAATCAGTTGACTGAGGATGAGAAAACTCGGGCCTGGTTTACAGGTGGTCTGCATTATATGCAGGTACCACCCAAATGTGGACAGCTGTGGCACTGCAGCCCTTTTCTGGGACATCCTTGAAGGATACCGTGAGGGCAAATACTCCCAGTGGGCAAAGCTTCGAGCAGTGCATCTATTTGTTCATTTTGCTTGGAAGAAGAAATTGTCAGAGGTGCATTTGTACAATGATTCATGGGCTGTTGACAATGGTTTGGATGGATGGTCAGGGACTTGGAAGGAAGATAATTGGAAAATTGGAGACAAGAAGGTCTGTAGAAGAGCTATGTGGATAGACCTTTCTGAGAGGGCAAAAACATGAACGTCTTTGTTTCTCACATGAATGCTCACCATAGGGTGACTTCAGCAGAGGAAGAGTTTAATAATCAAGTGGATAAAATGACCCACTCTGTGGTTAGTGCTCAGCCTCTTTCCCCAGATACTCCTGTGATTGTCCAATGGGCTCATGGAGGTAGAGATGGAGGTTATGCATGGGCTCAGCAAAATGGACTTCCCCTCACCAAGGCTGACTTGGCTACAGCTACTGCTGAATGCCCAATCTGCCAGCAGCAGAGACCCACACTCAGCCCCAGATATGGCACCATTTCTCAAGAAGACCAACCTGCTACCTGGTGGCAGGTTGACTACATTGGGCCTCTTCTACCATGGAAGAGGCAGCAATTTATTTTAACTGTAATAGACACATACTCTAGTTATGGATTTGCATTTCTGGCATGCAATGCTTCTTCCTAAACTACCATCTGGAGACTTACCGAATGTCTTATCTACCACCATGGCATTCCACACAGCATTGCTTCTGATTGAGGAACCCATTTCACAGATAATGATGTGCAGGAATGGGCACATGCCCATGGAATTCACTGGTCTTACCATGTTCCCCATCACCCTGAAGCAGCCGGATTAATAGAACAGTGGAATGGCCTTTTGAAGACACATTTACGGTGCCAACTAGGTAACAATACCTTGCAGGGCTGGGGCAATGTTCTCCACAAGGCTGTGTATGCTCTGTATCAGCGTCCTATCTATGGTGCTGTTTCTCCCATAACCAGAATTCATGGTTCCAGAAATCAAGGGGTGGAAATGGGAGTGGCACCACTCACTATTACCCCTAGTGACCCACTAAGAAAATTTTTGCTTCCTGTTCCTGCAATCTTAAGCTCTGCTGGTCTACATGTTTTAGTCACAAAGGCAGGAGTGCTGCCACCAGGGAACATAACAATGATTTCATTGAACTGGAAGTTAAGGCTGCCACCTGGCCACTTTGGGCTCCTCTTACCTGTGAATCAACGAGCAAAGGAGGGAATTACTGTACTGGCTGTGGTGATTGATCCTGACTATCAAGGGGAAATAGGACTACATCTACATAATGGGGGTAAAGAAGAGTTTGCCTGGAATGTAGGAGATCCTCTAGGGCATCTCCTAGTACTGCTATGCCCTGTGATTAAAGTCAATGGAAAATTGCAACAAACCAATTCAAGCAGGACTAATAATGGCCCAGAATCTTTGGTAATGAAAGTTTGGGTCACCCCACCAGGCAAAGAACCACAGCCAGTTGTATTGCTTGCTGAAGGTAATGGGAACATGGAATGGATTGGGGAAGAAGGTAGTGATAAATATGAACCTCGACCACATGACCAGTTAGAGAAAGCAGGACTGAAATAGTCATTAACCCTTCTTCCTTGTTTCATTATGACTATGGTTGTATATGTACACAAAACAAATTTCTTGTTTTCTTCCTCAACCATTTCCCCTATCATATGAAAAGCTGTATTAATTCCACAACATAATATTTATGGATGTCAAATTTAAGCATGAATACTACCCAAGGACTTTTACCCTATTCTGTGGGGAATTAATGCATTTCCAGTTGTACTCAGGGGAGCTGAACATTGTTAGGCAGAAATATATATGTATGCTTGTCTGTTATTGTTTTTACTTAGAGACTAAGTATGGCTTAGGGTAATGTGTATGACTGTCGAGTTAACAAGGGGTGAACCGTGATGGTTAAGTTAATGTGTCATCTCTGCCAGATAATTGTTTCCAGGTGTTTGTTCCAGCAAGCACTGGGCTAATTGTAATACAAGAGCATTTATGGACTTCGATCACCAGCGAGTTTACTGTGTGGATGGCTGATTACATCTGCACCAATCTGGGAGATTACATCATCAATGGGTGATGCTTTTATCCAATCAGTTGAATGCCTCAAAAGGGGAAGTGATATCCACATTCAGAGAAAATTTCCCAGCTCATGTTTGGACAGCCAACTTCTCCCAGAAACTCATCAAGGACCTTTCATTGGACTTTCATTGGAGACCCTCATTTGCACCTGCCTGCAGAACTTGGACTTGTGCATCCCCACGGTCATGTGAGAGACTCTTTAAAATCTCATATTATTGACAGATATCTCCTGTTGATTCTGTTTCCTGAGAGAACCCAGACTAATACACTGCCAAAAAATTTATACTGTTAATCTTCCAGCAATCCCCAAATAGACCAATAGCCTTTTCCTTAGGTGATTGTAGTTGGGGATACAGAAATATTCAGAAATTTGGTAATTATTAGATGCTGGCTCTGAACTGACATGAAGTCTATGAAACCTAAAACGTTATGTAATCCTCCATTAAATGTAGGGGTTTATGGACATCAGGTTTTCAATGTAGTTTTAACCTAGGTTTGTCTATGAAGTTATTCCCTTGGGTTACTAATTCAATTCTGTGGTTAATTTCCCCAGTTCCAGAATGTATAATTGAAATAGGTGTACTCAGCAAATTTCAGAGTCCCCACAATGGTTCCCTGACCTGTGCAGTGAGGGCTTTTAGGAGAGAAAGGCCAAGTGGAAGCCACTAGTACTTCCTTTATCCAACAAAATAGTGAAACAAATACAGTATCGGATTCCTGAAGGGATTGCAGAGATTAGCAGCACATCATGGTCGTGAAAGGTGAAGGGTGACATTTCCCACCATAACCCCTTCAAGATTCCTTTTTGGTCTGTGCAGATAATAGATGGATCATGGAAAATGACAGTGGATCATTGTAAACTTAGCCAGGTAATGACTCAAATTACTGCTGCTGTTCCAAATGTGGTATCACTTTTTGAGCAAATTAACGCATCCTGGGTACTTGGTGTGGCAGGTTGAATTATGTACCCCAGGAAAACATGCTCTTAATCTTAATCAATTGCTGTGGGTGTTCACCCATTGCAAATAAGATATCATTTTTAGTTAAAATTTAACCAACCGAATCAGAATAGATCCTAAACTTATTACTGGAGGCCTCATAGAGAAGGCCACAAAGAGATAGCACAAGAAAAAACCTGTAAGGAATAAGAACCCAGAAAATAAAGGAGAGGACATCAATATGTGTACTGCCATTTGAGAAGCTGGCCTGGCCAAAATTACACCTTCACTGTTCTATCTCAGGGCATATCAACTCTCTTGGCTAATGTCATAATCTAGTCCAAGGAACTTTGACTCTCTCTCCCTTACACAAGAGCATCACACTGGTCCATTCTATCAATGATAGCATGTTGATTGGACCTGGTGAGTGAGAAGCAGCAATTACTCTAGACTTACTTGTAAGGCATTTGCGTCTCAGAGGGTGGCAGAAAAAAAATCAACCAAAATTCATGTACCTTTGACATCAGTGAAATTTCTTGATGCCCAGTGATATGGGGCATATCAAGATATTCTTTCTAAGGTGAAAGATAGGCTGTTGTATCTGGCTTCCCCTACAACCTAAAATGTCAAAACATTTCCTTGTCATCTTTGGATTTATGAGGTAAAATATTTCTCATTTCTGTGTGGTATTCCATCACCTTTACAGAGTGACCTGAAAAACTGCTTGTTTTGAGTGATGACTCGGACAATAGGAGGGTCTGTCACATTTCACGCTGTGCAAGCTGCTCTGCCACTTGGGTCATATGATCCAATGGGGCTGCAAGTTTCACAGGCAAATAGAGAGGCTGTTTGGATTCTTTGCCTTAACACTATGACAGAGTCACAACACAGACCCCAAGGAATGTTGAGGACATCCCTGTTATCCTCTGTAGATAACTATTCTCATTTTGAGAATCACCATTTACCTTGCTACTGGGTCTTAGTAGAGGCTGAACACTTGCTTAACCATGGGCCAATCAAATTACCAGAAGACTCTATTAAACTGGGTATTTTCTGATACCATAAGGTTGGGTGTGCACAGCAACACTCCATCATCAAATGGAAGTGTTGTATATGAGATCTGGGTTATGTTTGCCTCGATGGCACAAGAAAGTTGCAGGAGGAAGTGACCTGAATGCCCATGCCCCCCCATCCTGCCTCTTTGCCCACTGTTTCCCAAGCAGCAGTGATGGTCTTATGGGGATCCCTATGACTAATTGACTGAGAGCAGAAAATTTGGGTCTTGTTTTTAAATGGTTCTGCATGATATGCAGATATTACCTATAAGTGGACAGATGTATCACTACAGATCCTTTCTGAGTCATCACTGAAGGGCTGAGGTGATGCGAAATCATCCCAGTGAGATAAGCAGAATTTGCAGCAGTTCAATTGGTTATTCATTTTGCTTGGAAGGAGAAATGACCAGTCATGTATCATTTGTATACTGATTCCTGTGCTGTGGCCAGTGATTTGAGTGGATGATCAGAGATTTGGAAGGGACATAATTGGAAAATTGGTGACCAGGAGGTTTTGGGAAGAAGCATGTGTCTAGACCTTGCTGAATGAGCAAAATTCAGGAAGGTATTTGTGTCCCATGTGAATGCTTACTAAAGGGTGGCTTTTCCAGAGGAGAATTTAAATAATCTGTGGACAAGATAATTTTTTCTGTCATTGCCCAATGGGCTCATGAACAAAGTGGCCATGGTGGTAAGGATGGAAGTTGTGTTATGGACTCAGCAACATGGATTTTCATTCACCAAAGCTGACCTGGCTAGATGAGCCATAGCTCACTGTCCAATCTGCCAGCAGCAGAGACCAATACCAAGTCCCTGATTTGCTACCATAACTGGAGGTGATCAGCCTGTTACACGGAGGTCACTTGTATACACTGGACTGCTTTTGTAATGGAAGGGGTGGTGTTTTTTCTTATAGGAATAAATATGGATTTGTCTTCATTCCATGCAATGTTTTTGTGGGGCTACCATCTGTGGGCTTCCAGAATGCCTTATATACCATCGTGGTATTCCACTCAGCATTGCATCTGATAAAGGAACAAAGTTCACAGCAAAGGAAATGTGGGAATGGGAACATGCTTAGGGAATTCACCGGTCTTATCATGTTCCACATCATCCTGAAGCAGCTGTATTTATAGAATATTGAAACAGTCTTTGTAAGACCCAATTATTCTTGTAGCTGGGGCTCAATACCTTGCAGTACTGGGCAATGTTCTCCAGGAGGCTCTAAATCAGCATCCACTCCATGGTGCTGTTTCTCCCATAGGTAAGATTCATGGGTTCAAGAAATAAGGTATGGAAATGGGGTGGCACAATTCACTATATTACCCCTCTTGATTCATTAGAAAACTTTTATTTCCTGTCTCTTTGACCTTATGCTCTGCTGGTCTAGAGGTCTTACTTACAAAAGGAAGAGTGATCTCACCAGGATACCAAACAATGTTTCCATTGAACTGGAGGAAAAGATTGCCAATGGACTACTTTAGGATCCTCATGTCTCTTAATCAACAGGCAAAGAAGGGAGTTACTCTAGTGACTAAAGTGGGTGCCCCTGATTATAGAGCACTTCTTAACACTACATACCCTATTGTTCAAGTCAATGGAAAACTGCAACAATGCAAGTTGCGGCCTTTTCATATGTTTCCCCATCTGCCTGCCTTGCCAAAATATTGGGCATTCCTTCTGAAACTCTCAATTTCATTTGATTTCATTTAATTTTAGCAGTTGTCACCATGTGACTGTTGCATGGGTATGATTTTATTTGCTTGTTTTCTTTCTCCATCATTTGATTGCAGGTAATTTTTATTTCAGCACATTATTCCCATTTCCTAGTCATGGCCTGCAGCATATATGGCCTGAATATTTATTCCAAAAATGAATAAAAGAATGTTAATAAAAATCTTACAATGCATGAAAAATTTGCAAATATTTTGAAAGTAGGGGAGCAATTGCTAATCAAAGTTGCCACTCTAGGTTTAGATTTGATAATCAAATCCAGAAATTAATTTCCTGACTCCAAATTACAAATTATAGATGTGCTACAGTATTAGTCAGCTAAAGAGGTGTTGATGCAAAATACCAGAAATCTGTTTGCTTTTATAATGGGTATTATTTGTGGTAGAAGATTATAGGCACAAGGCCATAAAGAGGGAGTTACTTCCCTCACCAAAGTCTGTTTCCATTTGTTGGAGAAAGATGGCTGCTGGTCTCTGTGGGGATTCAGCTTTCCTCTTCTTTCTCATGATCCATGGTCCCAACTTCTGATCTCAGCTGCAGATTAGCATAACACTTTCTTTCTCCCCAGGGCTCATTTCTTTCTGGACTTTCTCAGCTTTTCAGGGCTCTGGTCTCTTCAGCTAGAAACTATAAGGTTTCTCTCTCCGCATGGCTTATCTCTCTCCCAAGGGCTTCAGCATCAAAAACAGTGGAATTGATATAAATGATCTTGCAATCATGGATTCAATGTTAAGTTTCATCAAAATCTATAAAATTTTATGGTCCAAAATTTAAACCTTAATGTAAACCACTGACCATGGTTTATAGCAATGTTTCAGTATTTGTACAATTATAACAAATATACCATCCACATGTAAAATACAATTAATAGAGGAAAGGGGGAAGGGGGGAAGATGTTGAGTAATGGGAATCACCTATATTCTGTACATGACTTTTCTGCAACCTAAAGCTTCTTTGAAGACAAAATGAAAAAAAAATAAGACATTGGAGAAATAAACAGAAGAAAATGTCACTATACATATAAAAGAAGAGCTCTTACAGGGATGAAAGACATAATATCCTTTTTATTGTTTTATATTTTTTATTTCAATTTTTAATTTTTTTTGTATTTTACTTGTTATTTTTTGAAATATCAATATTATATCATTTTCCTATTAACTTTATTTGTCTTTTGTTGCGTTCAATTTTGAACAAGTTTTGGGTCACAGAATGGTTGCAACTGCAACAGGAGTAGATCAGTGGTGTGCGATGTCATAGATAGGGGATGCATGGAAGGAGGTTTGCCTTGGGCATACCTGTAAGTTATATGAATGTATTCAAGTACTCATGAGGCATTGTCAGGGCGGGTGGAGATCCAAACAATAACCAAAAGAATATCAAATTCCCATCCTGGTGAGCTCTGCCACATTCTCTGATAGGACAGCAAGAATCCCCCAAGTACAGGGGCAGTGACTAATGAAGAAAGATGGACCATTGACAGGCTCTTCATAGTGATGACTGTACTTATGAAACTTTTCTTTTGAAATTGAAATTTAAACTAGTATTATAAGGTTCCTAAGTGTTATCTCTTAAGAGCTTCGTTGTTGCTGAAAAGTGGCCTCTGTCTAAGCCTAACTCAGCATATCCCCCAGTGTGGGACATGACTCCCATGAATGAACCTTCCTGGCACTGAGGGTTTACTACCAAGCACCAACTACCAATGCAACTGGAAAAAGACCTTAACTATAAAGGAGAAAGGAGAAAGAGAAATGAGTTTATATGGCTAAGAGACTTCAATGTGAGTCAGGAAGTCATTTAAGAGGTTGCACTTATGCAAGTATATTGCTTTAAGTAACAGGGCTTCTGAGGGCTCTGGAGACACCCAGACACTATAAGCAGTTTGGCACCCTGCCAGTGGGTCCTACTTTGGAATCTTTGCTCCCCAGTGTGACAGAGTTGGACTCAGCTGTGGTTTCCCTGCACATAGTCCTTCTGCCCCTTTTATCTGAAACTATAATCAGTACTATTGTGGATAGGTGTATGCCCAAGAGACTTAAATCTTTGGGTTTTCCATGTGCCAGTTGGGTTCTGAATCTCAACAGCATTGCAACACTTACTCTCAAGTTCATTGGACTCACCCAGGACATATAACAAGGAGATGATGATGGACAACAACCACCCATAGAAACAGAGAGAGTGTGCAAAGACAAGCAAGATAGTGACATACATCTGCCACATGGGATTTAAGCCCCCTCTCAATTAGAAGCAGAGTGGCCATCACCATTCCAGAATCCTCAGGATTGGGGAATGAATGATGGATCAGAGTAGACTTACTGTTATTCTACTATAGACTTATTGTGATTCTAGTAATCGAAGAATTGTTATAATTGATGTGGAGGCAGTGGCCACTGGAGGTTCTGACGGGAGGGAGAGGGAAAAATAGTTGTAAAATGGGGGCGGTTTTGGGTCTTGGGAATTGTATTGATTGATATTGACATGACAGATTCAGGCCATTATATATCTTGTCATAACTTGCAAAATTGCATGGAAGGGAGTGTAAACTATAATATAAAATATAATTCATGCTTAACGGCAATGCTCCAAAATGCTTTCATCAATTTTAACAAATGTACCACACTAATGAAGAATGTTGTTAATGTGGGAAAATGTGTGAGGGGTAGGGAGTAGGGAATATGGCAATCCTCCATATTTTTTATGTAACATTTATGCAGTATAAGTATCTTTTAAAAAAATAACAACGTGTATTATTTCAAATAAACATAAACTCTCTGTGTTCTTCTTCTCCATGTATTCTCTTCCCTGTCTTTGATTAAGCCACCATTTATAAAGCCCACAAAGTGGGACAGCGGGGACTCAAACTGAGTCACCATAATGATTTGGTCAAATAAAAGCCCAAATCTTGATTTAATAAAGTAAAAGTGAAACTTCTGAAACTAATGCAGTCTAAAATACACAGAGAAAGAGAACAGTTTAAAACACAGTTCAACCTCCACTATCTATTTTTGTAATTCATAAAATATACCAAACTGCCACAGTTAGTAATAGCTGTTCATTTGAAAATCAGTCATGTTCTTTCCTTTTTTCTGGTTAGTCACATCAAGCACATGGAACCAGAAAATAATGCAGGAATTTCACAATTTATCCTTTGGGGATTTGCAGAAGAACAAGAATTATAGTTCTTCTTCTTTGACCTCTTTCCTGTCCATGTACCTGACCCCCATGTTTTGTAACCTGCTCATCATCCTGGCCACTATCACTGATTACCAACTCCACATGACCATATACTACTTTCTCACCAATCTTTCCATTATAGAAATCTATTTAACTTCCACCACCATGTCATGGAGGCCCATGAACTGACAGACACAGATCAGAGTCATAACCTCTGTAGGCTGCCTCACCCAGATGTACATTTTTGTGTTCTATGGGGGGTTGCATAACTTCCTCCTGGCCATGACGGCCTATGACCTTTTCATGGCCATCTGTCACCCTTTAAACTACATGGCCATCATGAACACCCAGCTCTGTTGCCATTCTTCCACAACCTCTCCAACACTTGTTCTCCTATGTTTTTTTAATGGCCACCAGTCTAATGTGTGTAAGATGGTATCTCACTGTAGTTTTGATTTGCATTTACCTAATAACTAGTTAGGTAGAACATATTTCTATGTGCTTTTCAGCCATTTGTATTTCTTCTTTCTGGAAATGTCTGTTCAAATCACGTGTCCATTTTTTAAATGTTATTTTTTTTGTCTTTTTATTTTTGAGATAAAGTATTTATTTATATATGCTGAATATTAGGCTCCTACCAGATATATGGCTACCAAATATTTTCTCCCATTGGGTGGGCTGAATTTTCACTTTCTTGACAAACTCCTTTGACATGAAAAGCTTTTAATTTTGAGAATATCCCATTCATCTACTTTTTCTTTCACTGCTCATGCTTCTTTGGGTGTGAAGTTCATGAAGGCATTTCCTATTACATGGTCCTGTAGTTGCTTCCCTACATTATCTTCCAAGATCGTTATGTTCTTGGCTCTTAGATTTAGATTTTTGATCCATCTTAGGTTGATTTTTCTATAATGGGCAAGATGGTGTTCCTCCCTCATTCTTTTGGATATGGACATCCAGTTCTCTAAGCAACATTTTTTGAAGAGGCCATTATCTCCACGTGAGTGGTCTTGGTGGCATTATCAAATATCAGGTAACAATATATGTGAGGCTCTATATCAGAATTCTCATTTTGGTTCCATTGGTTGCTTTTTCTGTCCTTGTGCCAAAACCATGCTGTTTTAAGCACTGTAGCTTTGTAGTATGTTTTAAAGTCAGGTAGTGTGATGCCACCAATTGCATTTTTCTTTTTCAATATGTCTTTGGCTACTCAGGGCCTCTTGCCATCCAAAGAAATTTTGTAGTATTCCCAATCCGGTAAAAAATGCTATGTTGATTGTTATTGGAATTACATTAAATTTGTAGATCAATGTGGGTAGAATAGACATCTTAATGATGTTTAGGCTTGCCATCCATGGACAGAGAATAGTCTTCCAGTTATTTAAGTATTTTTTGTTTCGCTTAACACTGTTGAGTCGTTTTCTATGTTTAAGTCATTTTACGTCTTTAGTTAAATTTATTCCTAGGTATTTGATTCTTTATTTGTTATTGTAAATGGGTTGTTTCCCTTGATTTCCTTCTCAGATTGCTCATTATTGGTGTACAGAAATGCTACTGAATTTTGTGCATTGATCTTATAACCTGCTAATTTACAGAATACATTTTTAAACTCTAGAAGCTTTGTTATACATTTCTCAGGGTTTTCTATGTATAGGATCATGTCGTCTGCAAATAGTGAAATTTTTACTTCCTCCCTTCAATTTGGATACCTTCTATATCTTTTTTCTTTTCTCAGTGCTTGAGCAAGTACTTCTAACTCAATGGTAAATGGGAGTGATGATAGTGGGCATCTTTGTCTTGTTCCCAATTATAAATGGAAAGCTTTTAGGATTTCACCTTTGTATGTGATGTTACCTATGGGTTTTTCATATATGTCCTTTATTATATTCAGAAGGTTTTCTTCTATTCTTATTGTTTGCAGTTTTTTGAATCAGGAAAGGATGTTGTATTTTGTTGAATGTTTTTTTTCTGCATCTCTAGACATAATCATGTCAACTTTTTCTTTTGAACTGTTTATATGGTTTATTACATTGATTGATTTTCTTATGTGGAACCATCCTTGCATACCCAGGTGAACCCCATTTGGTCATGGTGTATAATTCATTTGATGTGTTGTTGAAAATGATTAGCAAGTATTTTGTTGAAGATTTTAGCATCTGGTTTCATTAGAGAGATTGGTCTGTAATTTTCCTTTCTTGTGGCATCTTTGTTGGCTTCGTTATTAGGGTAGTGCTGGCATCATAGAAAGAGTAAGGCATTGTTCCTTCTAATTCTGCTTTTAGGAAGAGATTAAGCAGGAACGGTATAGTTCTTTAAGGACTAATTGGTAGAATTCACTGTGAAACCATCTAGTCCTGGGCTCTTTTTACTTAGGAGGGTTTGATGACTGGGTCTATCTCTATATCTGTGATTGATTTGTTGAGTTCATCAATTTGTACTTTCATCAGTGTAGGCTGCTAGTGTGTTTCTAATATTTGTCTATTTCCTCTAAATTATCCTTCTTGTTGGCAAGTAATTTCTCAAAATATCCAAAATATTTTCATCACACTTAAAAGAAACCCCAGACATATTACATATTTACTATCCATTCTCTCCTCTCCCCAGACCATAACAACCACCAATCTGCATTTTTGTCTTCATGGATTTATCTATTCTATTCTAGATATGTGATATGAATATAATCATTTCATATTTGACTCTTTGTGTTTGACTTCCTTAACTTAGCATAATGTGTCCAAAAATCATCAACTTTCTAGCATGTATCAGTACTTCATTCCTAATGACTATTGATGTCAAGCATATTTTCATATGTTTTTTTGTCCATTCCTCTATCTTCTTAGGAGAAATAATTTTTTTTTCAAAATCTGTTATCCATTTTTAATTGTATTGTCTGAATTTCTTGTTGAGTTGTAAGAATTGTTTGGTTTTTTTTTTCTTTTCTTTTTTTTTTGACTGTGGTGTAAATATTTATTTTATTGAAACCCACCCATGGGAATTCCCTTAAGCATTTTTTTTAAATTAATTTATTTTTTATTGTGGGTAAAAATCAAAATTTTCACAATACATAGCAATATTTGTAAAATGATATATAAATATATATGCATATATGTGCATTTGCTTACAAAAATGTTATTTATATATATATACATTGAGGGTGATGTATCACCCTCAATGGACTTACACATCCTGGGGCCTTGCCATCAACCATAGACCACAGTTCACATCGTAGACCACACTCTCTCACAAACAGTTCTGAAAGGTGTATCCTGATTTAAAATGGCCTACATCCATTGCCACAAAACACTCAGGACAATCTCCAATTCCTGAAAAAGCCCATGTATTTCAACAGCATATCCCCTCCCTGCCCCGAAAGTGTCCAGTGGCCACTGGCTCGACCTCACTGTTATAATTTCTTCCATTGCTAGAATCACCATATGTGTACAACAGAATACCATCAAGTCCACTGTAGCTCATAGTTCTTCCCCCAATCCTGAGGGGAC
>JAKSZT010054248.1:190337-292676 GCA_026826555.1 Tolypeutes matacus | reverse complement strand
CCATCGTTGTCTCCTCACCTGGTGACTTAGATGAGTCCATTGAGCTGAAGGGTAGGAGTTGCAGCTCCACCTAGATTTCATGCACACCTGGCACATAGGTAGGCGGGAGGCTCCAGTCTCTGGAAGTATACCTAAAAACTCCAACATCACATATAGGTTTGAATAGAAAGGACTGGTGAACCATGTGCAGGGAGGACTTATTTGAGTCTAATTCTGTCACTCTCATGAGCACAGATTCCAAAATAAAACCCACTGATAAGGCATCAGTCTCTGGGGCTATCCCCTCTTATATAGGACCATGGTGTCTCCGGAGCTCTCAGGAACCCCACTGAATGGGGTGATAGGCACTTAGATGTTCTATGAGCTTCTAATGAGGTGTGCGTATGAGTTACCTCTGGGATGACCTCCCAACTCTCTTTGAAGTCAATTGTCTTTACCATTTCCCCCTTTTATTCAAGGTCTTTTTCGAGTTGTGTTGCCAGTTGTCAATTGGTATTAATCCCTCATTGCCAGGGAGGCTCATCGCTGGGATTCATGTCCCACGTTGGGGGGAAGGTAATGCAATCATATGCTGAGTTTGGTTTAGAGAGAGGTCACATTTGAGCAACAAGGAGTCTCTCAGGTGGCAACCCTTAGGCATCCCACAACTGCAGGCTAAGTCTCATTTACAAGAGCAAAGTCTCACAAGGGTAGTCATCAATAAAAAAAAAAACATCAGTGGGTCATCCTATTTTGACAGGCACTGTCCCTACACTCAGAGGACTATTGCTGCTCCCTTGGAGACTGTGGCAGAGCTCTCCAGCCTAGGAATTCAGATTCCCTCATTTATTGTGTGATTATCCACCCATCATGGCCATGCCCCATCCCCCGATCCTTTGAATGATTTCGTATATCTTTCATGTATATTTGGATGAACCAATCCCCATGAAACCCCCCCAGACAACCCACCCAATAATCCCCTGCAGTACCCATTGTAACCGTTCTGTGATCCAAATCCTCCATGAACATTTAGTCCATAAAATAATGAAATACACTTACTAGAAAAAAAGAAACAAGTGTGATAAACTTACATGCAAGAGACAAACATAAGGAAACTCAGGGGAAAAAAAAAGAGAGAGAGAAGGAAAAAAAACAAATTATCAAACAAAGAACAAAACAAAATAAAATATAATTAGTGGATTGGGACATTCAAAAAATGTGCAAAAAAGCAAATGAAATGCCTTTAAAATATATATATATATAAATTCATTTTTTTTCCTTTCTCTTTTCTTTTTTCTCTTTTTTCCTTCCCTTTATCACTGTGTTATCAGATGTCTGGTGTGCCATGACACCTTCCTCCTCTCAATCCCCATTGTCTCCCAATTTTTCATTTAATTTTCAAAGAAGTTTTAAATCACAGCAAAGTCACACACGGAGTGCCGGAGACTCCCAGATACCAAACCACCCCCCTTCCCCATCCCATATTAACTCCCCCCCTTTTTTTTGGTTGTTGGCATTGTTATAACTGTTATGCAGATAGCAAAATATAGCAACTAAACATTGTCAGTGATTTACAGTATAGTTTACAATTTAGATGATACAGTTTAATAATATTGATGATATTTACTATATCCTGTGTCTATTACTGTAAGGTAATGAAAAACCTTCCCCATGACCACTAAACAACCCATTAGATCCTGACTGTTCCCTTCTCCTCAGCCCCCCAGGGCCCGTGTTACCCCCCTCTCCCAACCCATGGAATGTCAAGATTCACAGTTACATGCCCTGGGGATTTGAACCAGCAATACCTAATCCACCCAACCCCCAATGCTGCACCACCAAACCCAGGAACACCACCACTCATCTGCCCCATCCCCCAACATGCAACCACACTCTATCCCTTTACCATACATTATGTCCATATGGGTGTTGGCCCAAAGCCTGCTCTTCTCTTACTCTCCTTTTTTAACCTATCTTTCAGACAATGGTTCTCAGAGACTGCTCCCTTTCCTCAGTTCAGATCAGTGAGGTCATATAATGTTCATCCTTCTGTGCCTGGCTTGCTTCACTCAACATAAGGTCTTCAAGATTCATCCACGTTATTCCATGTATTAGCACTTTGTTCCTTCTTACAGCTGAGTAATATTCCTTTGTATGTATGTACCACATTTTGCTTATCCATTCGTCTGTGGATGGGCACCATGGCTGATTCCAACTTTTGGCAATGGTGAACAATGCCGCTATGAACATTTGTGTACATATATCTGTTTGTATTTTTGTTTTCAGTTCTTCTGGGTATATATCCAGAAGTGGAATTGCTGGATCATATGGAAGATCTATTGCTAGTTTTCTGAGGAACCGCGAAACTGTCCTCCACAGTGGCTGAAACATACCACAGCCCCACCAGCAGTGAATGAGGGTTCCTATTCCTCCACATCCTCTCCAACATTTAGTTTCTACTGTTTTTTTAATAGCTGCCATTCTGATGGGTGTAAGATGGTATCTCATTGTAGTTTTGATTTGCATTTCCCTGGTGGCAAGGGATGTTGAGCATTTTTTCATGTGCTTTTTAGCCATTTGTATTTCTTCCTTGGAGAACTGTCTTTTCAGGTCACTGGCCCATTTTTTATATGGGTTGTTTGTCCTTTTATTTTCGAGGTGAAGGATTTCTTTATATATGCAGGATATTAGGCTCCTATCAGATATATGGTTGCCAAATATTTTTTCCCATTGTGTAGGTTGCCTTTTTATTTTCTTAATAACATCCTTAGAGGTTCAGAAGTTTTTAATTTTGAGGAGATCCAATTTATCAATTTTTTGTCTTGCTGCTCGTGCTTTGGCTGTGAATTTCATGAAAACATTTCCTATTACATGGTCCTGTAAATGCTTCCCTACATTATCTTCCAAAGTTTTTATGGTTTTGGCTCTTATATTTAGATCTTTGATCCATCTTGAGTTGATTTTTGTATAAGGTGTGAGATGGTATTCTTCTCTCATTCTTTTGGATATGGATATCCAGTTCGCCAAGCACCACTTGTTAAAGAGGCCATTCTCTCACGACTGAGTGGGTTTCATGGCTTTGTCAAAAATCAGATGACTATATATGTGAGGATCTATATCAGGACTCTCAATCCGGGTCCATTAGTCAGTAGGTCTATCCTTGTGCCAATATCCTGCAGTTTTGATCACTGTAGCTTTGTAGTATGTTTTAAAGTCAGGTAATGTGATAACTCCAAATTCATTTTTCTTTTTCAATATATCTTTGGCAATTCGGGGCCTCTTGCCTCTCCAAATATATTTTGTGGTTAGTTTTTCCTTTTCCTTAAAAAATATAGTGTTGACATTTATTGGGATTGCATTAAATCTGTAGATTAGTTTGGGTAGGATAGACATCTTGATGATATTTAGTCTTCCCATCCATGAACATGGAATATTTTTTCCATTTATTTAAATCTTCTTTGATTTCCTTTAACGCTGTTGTGTAGTTTTCTGTATATAAGTCCTTTACATTTTTAGTTAAATTTATTCCTAGGTATTTGATTCTTTAGTTTACTATTGTAAATGGTATTTTTTTCCTGATTTCCTCCTCAGTTTGCTCGTTATTCGTGTACAGAAATGCTACTAATCTTTGAGCGTTGATCTTATAGCCTGCAACATTACTGAACTCCTTTATAAGTTCTAGAAGCCTTGTTGTCTATTTCTCAGGGCTTTCTATGTATAGGATCATGTCATCTGCAAATAATGAAATTTTTACTTCTTCTTTTCCAATCTGGATGCCTTTTATGTCCTTTTCTTGTCTCAGTGCTCGTGCAACTACTTCTAAGACAATGTTATATAGGAGTGGTGATAGTGGGCATCCTTGTCTTGTTCCCAATCTCAGAGGGAAGGCTTTTAGGATTTCACCGTTGAAAATGATGTTAGCTTTGGGTTTTTCATATATACCCTTTATCATTTTCAGAAAGTTTCCATCTATTCCTATCTTTTGTAGCGTTTTTATGCGGAAAGAGTGCTGTATTTTGTCTAATGCTTTTTCTGCATCTATAGAGATGATCATGTAATTTTTTTCTTTCAGTCTGTTTATGTGGTGTATTACATTGATTGATTTTCTTATATTGAACCATCCTTGCGTACCTGGGATGAAACCCACTTGGTCATGGTGTATAATCCTTTTGATATGTTGTTGAATGCGTTTAGCAAGTATTTTGTTAAGGATTTTAGCATCTAGGTTCATTAGAGAAATTGGTCTGTAATTTTCCTTTCTTGTAGTATCTTTATTTGCTTTTGGTATTAGGGTAATGTTGGCATCATAGAATAAGTTAGGTAATATTCCTTCTACTTCTATTTTTTGGAAGAGCTTAAGTAGAATTGGTGTTAGCTCTTTCCGGAATGTTTGGTAGAATTCAGCTGTGAAGCCCTCTGGCCCTGGACTCTTCTTAGTTGGGAGGTTTTTAATGACTGAGTCTTTCTCTTTACTTTTAATTGAGCTGTTGAGTTCATCTATTTCTTCTTTCATCAATGTCGGCTGTTTGTGGGTTTCTAGAAACTTGTCCATTTCCTCTAAATTGTCATTCTTGTTGGCATATAATTTTTCAAAGTATCCTCTTATGATACTCTTTATTTCTGTGGGGTCAGTAGTGATATCACCTTGCTCATTCCTTATTTTATGTGTTTGCATCTGTTCTCTCTTTTTCTTTGTTAGTCTGGCTAAGGGTTTGTCAATTTTGTTGATATTCTCGAAGAACCAGCTTTTGGTTTAGTTTATTGTTTCCAGTGCTTTCTTATTCTCTATTTCATTTTGTTCTGCTCTAATTTTTTTTATTTCCTGCTTTCTACTTCTTTAGGTTTAGTTTGTTGTTGTTTTTCCAATTCTTCCAAGTGTGTAGTTAGATCTACAATTTTAGCTCTTTCTTCTTTTTTAATATATGAATTTATGGCTATGAACTTCCCTCTCAGGACTGCTTTCGCTGCATCCCATAGGTTTTGATATGTTGTGTTGTTGTTTTCATTAGTTTCAAGGTAGTTACTGATTTCTTTTGAAATTTCCTCTTTGACCCACTGTTTGTCTAAGAGTGTGTTGTTTAACTTCCATATCCTTGTGCCTAACCTGTTTCTCTGGCCCTTATTGATTTCCAACTTCATTCCGTTGTGGTCAGAGAAATTACTTTGTATAATCTCAATCTTTCTGAATTCATTGAGTGTTGTTTTGTGGCCTAGCATGTGGTCCATTTTGGAGTATGTTCCATGTGCACTGGAGAAGAAGGTAAATCCCGCTGTATTTGGGTGTATTGTTCTGTATATGTCTATTAAGTCCAAATCTTCTAATGTATTGTTGAGTGCCTTGGTTTCTTTATTGATTCTCTGCCTAGATGTTCTTTCTAATGATGATAGTGTTGTGTTGAAGTCCCCTGCTATAATTGTAGAGGAATTTATTTCTCCTCTTAGTTTTTCCATGGCTTGCCGCACGTATTTTTGAGGCATTTCAATTAGGTGCTTAAATGTTGATGATTGTTCTCTCTTCTTGAGAGATTACTCCTTTTACTAATATGTAGTGTCCATCTTTGTCTTTTACAATAGATTTGCATTTAAAGTCTATTTTGTCTGATATTAGAATAGCTACTCCTGCCCTTTTTTGGCTATTGTTAGCTTGTAAAATGATTTTCCAGCCATTCACTTTCAGCATCCTTGAATCCCTGGGCCTAAGGTGGGTTTCTTGTAGACAGCATATACATGGATCATATTTTCTTATCCTTTCTGCCAATCTGTGTCTTTTGATTGGTGAATTTAATCCATTAACATTCAGTGTTATTACTCGTAACAAATTTCTTACTTCAGTCATTTTTTCTTTGGGTTAATGTATGTCATATGTTGTTTTGTTTCTCTTTTTGTCTTTTCAGTTGTTTTTAAACTCTCCTCCAACTCTCTCTCCCTTGTTTTGTCCTTTCAATTTGTAGAGATTCCTGTAGTATTTCTTGAAGTGCTGGTTTCTTATTGACATACTCTCTTAATTGCTGTTTATCTGTGAATATTTTGAACTCTCCATCACTTTTGAATGCCAGTTTTGCTGTTCAAAGAATTCGTGCCTGGAACTTTTTTTCTTTTAGTATTTTGACTATGTCATAGAACTGTCTTCTTGCTTCCATGTGTCTGCTGTGAAATCAGCACTTATTGTGCTTCCCTTGTATGTGATGGTTCTTTTCTCTTGCCGCCTTGAGTATTTTCTCTTTGTCTTGAGCATTGGACATTTTGACAAGTATATGTCTTGGAGTTGGCCTGTTGGGACTTATACTATTTGAGGTGGGCTGTGCTTCCTGGACCTGCACATCCATTTCTCTCAATACGGTTGGGAAGTTTTCAGCCATTATTTCCTTCAACACTCCTTCTGTTCCCTTTCCCTTCTCTTCTCCTTCTGGGATGCCCATAATGCCTATGTTTGTGCATTTTGTGTTATCGGTTAATTCCCTGAGTCCATGTCCGATTTTTTCTATCTTTTTGTCTATCTTTTCTACTATTTCTTTGATTTCAGCTGTATTGTCTTCCATATCACTAATTCTTCCCTCTGCCTGTTCAAATCTGCTGTTATGTGAATCCAGCGTCTTTTTGATTTCTTGGATTGTGCCATTGTTCACCATCATATCCTTTATCTTTTGAGGCATGTTTGCAATTACTTCAGTATGTTCTACCAGTGTCTTCTTTATATCCTTAATCTCTTCATTCAGTTCTTTAAGTTGGTCCATGTATTTGTTTGGATAGCTTTGAGTGATTGTTCGATGTTCTGCATCACTTCCTGCATTTTATTTTGTTCATTGGACTGGTCCATGTTTTCCTGTTTCTCAGTGTCATTTTTATTTTTTTATTGCCCTCTGGTAATTACATTATCTTGATGGGTTTGTTCAGTTGATTAGCTTTTCTCTATGCTCCAGTGTTTTATTTAGCCGCTGGTTCTGTGTGTGAATTAAGTTTTCTCTTTGGCACTTTTTCTTCTTATTTTATTTCCTTGCTTCTTTCTATGTTTCCTTGAAGTCAAAAGATTGGGGCCAGAAGAATCAAAAGATGTAAGGAGGCAGAAGAATGATAGTAATATTTATCAAAGTTAGAAGAGAGGCCAAATGAGACTTAATGAGATGAATATTTAACTTGTGTAGGCAGTGTAGTGTAATAGGAAAAAAAAATGGGGTTCCTACAATGGACTGCATAAACAAATGGAGGAATATATATATAGTAATTTAGAAAGCTGGAATTATGAGGTGGGAGAGAAATAGTAAAGAACGGGCTGAAAGGGAAAAGTTAATACTAATTTAAAAAAAGGAAACAAAAAAGAATAGAAATTGACACCCTTAAGTTGTGGGTCTATGAAAAAATGTTTTATCTAACAGCCACAACAGAAAGTAGAAGGCAGAAAGATGAAGGAAGGGTAAGTGATAGTTTGGCTTACAAAATCAATATAGACTGTGAGTGGGAAATTACTGAAGAAGAAGCACAGCAAAGAAGCAACAAGCTAGCAGCACCTAATTTTTAAAAATGAAAGAAAATAGAAAGGGGGGAGGAAAGAGGAAAGAAAAGCAAGAGACAAGAAATAAACAGAGAAAAACCAAATATCCACAAAGGCAAGCAGTCAAATAGAGCTAAGGATGGTCAATGATTCCCTTACGGTCCACGTGGATCCTCTCTGCCTGCTTGTGTTTATCAATCAGTTTCCCTGTAGGGTTCTTTATGCAGGTCCCGAAACAGGTTTTAGCTATTAAACTAAATTAAAAAGAATTTATTTTTCATTTATTGAAGTGACCTTCTTTTTTTTTTTCTTTTGGCGAAATACAGGACCCAAAATAATTCCTCCTCTAGACCATCCCCCTTAGGGAAGGGACCCCAGCGGGGCTCGTTGAAATTAATCAAGCTTGTCCCACTTCCTGGACTCCCCAAGGTAGCTGTAGCTCTGATGTTAGTCAGTGCAGAGTGCTAAAAATGTCCGACTCCGCCCCTTCTGTATCTGCGCACCAGCGTCACCGAGTTACTATGGAAATCAGTTTGTCTCTGCTGATTTGCTTCTCCTTTCAGCCTATGCTGCTTCAGGTTGGCTTATCTACTCTCCAAAGCTATGGGGTGGTACAGGCAGCCAGATCGATGGCAAAAAATTAAAAAAAAACAAATTCCCCTCCCTGTCCTCCAACACAACCCTCCCTCTTTTGGAGAGTGTCCCCTCTTCCTGGCTTCGTGATGGCCTGGGGCTTTTCCCTGGGCAGCTATGCAAATCGACTCCCTCCCCCGAACAGACTCATCCCTCCCTTCCACTGGGTGCCAATTCCCTCCAGCTGTTCTGCTCACCCAAGGTCCAAGGGGCTCCAGGCAGCCAAATCCCCATAAAGTAAATCTTTCTCACCCCGCTCGTGGCTCCAACTTGCTGTTTTACTTTTTTTTCTCCCTAACTGCGGGACTCAGCCATCCATGCTAGCCAACACCGGCAGGCTTAAAACTCACGAATCTCTACTGTTCTCTCCTTGCTGTTGATCTGCACAGATAGATGTCCCAAGCTTCTCATTCCATGCGTGCACAGCATAGACCCTTGGTCAGGACCCCGTCCACAATTTGCCTTGCTCTGGGAGCGTGCAGTGTGTGCCCTCCTACACTAATGCCATCTTGGCCCCCACTCCCCAGAATTCTGTGTTTATTCTGTATATTTAACACATCAGTCATATGGTTTCCATGTAGGTTTTCTTTTCACTCTTTTTTTATTTCAAGAAGTTACACATTAACAAAAAATCATGCAGAAAATAAAGATTTCCCATATACCAGCTCTATTATTAACACCTGCATTAATATGGTACAATTGTTACAATTGATGAATTATAATAACATTATTACCTATAATCCAATGTTTACATTAGGGTTCCATTCTGGAGTTGAACAGTCTTATGGTTTTTTTTTTTTTTAATTGTTATTCTACCAACACATATACAACCTAGAATTTCCCCTTTTAACTTCACTACAATATATGTAAATAAATTTCCTTGTATGCATTCTATGTTTATCCTCTGAATTGATGGTATGTACACCTAGTTTGAAAATGTGGCTCTGGGAACTCATTTACAAAGATGTTTTCTAAGGTCATGAGAATGAAATCAACTCAAAGACTTTCCCCTCTTCATCTGGGTCACTTTCCTTGAGTCACATTTACTTTACTGAGTTTTCCTACTCATCCAAATATGTATTTCCTTATTTCAAGACTATATATGATCCATCTTTGTAACTGCAATTTTTATTTGTGATCTGGCATGGAATATCTTTTTCCAACCTTTCACTTTTAACTTTTTCCTTTCTTGGGACACAGCTGACCCCTCTTTTGATAGTTCTCAAAATGTTTATTATAAATATTTTAACCATGCACAACAGTAGACAGAATAATAACATATACACCACAATTTCAATGATGGTCTATATTCTACCCTTCTGGGTTTAGTTATACTCGCAATTTTTGTTGTTTATTCTTTGCTTTACTATTTTAAACAAATTCAAGACATCTTTTAAATTCACACATAGATGTTTCAGTATGTTTTTCCAATAAATATGGGCTAATTTTCAAAATAATCGTACCATTTTAATACCTCAGAAAATTATTTCTTAGTCTCATCTAAAACCCAGACTGTGTTCAATTTTCCCTGTCTCAAAAAGTCTTTATACAATAGTATTGCACAAAGCATTGTCCAAACAGGTCCACACATTGCATTTGGTTGGTGGTTCTATTAAACATTTTTTCCCCTAAAATATTTTAATTTTTTTGGTTGCCTTGGGTTTGAAGTCAGTCTGAATCAGCACAAATGAAATAGATGCTTTGTTAAAAATACTCACATTTATTTGTTTCTGTGGTAGAGATATAGTAAGGAGTGATTTGGAAGCTTATTTTGTTTTTACATTATTTCTAAATAAATTCCATACTTTTTAATATATTTCCTTGGTTTTTAGATAATATCCCTTTGTTCACTGCCCCTGCTTCTTTCCTATATCTTTTTAATGAGAGCTAGCCACTTGATGAGATTGTTTTGTTTGATGAAAGATTAGTTCATAGGTAGTGCTCTGTTCCGTTGTATCCCACCAGTATCATGGTATCTCATTGCCCCCCCCCTTTGGTGATACAAAGATGGATCAGTGTGTCAAGAGGGTGTCATACTGTTCCATCCATTTTAATATGCCCTATCAACCTTTCCTGTAATTGTTTTTAGCTGCTCTTGATCATCTTTACTTGTACCCTTTACCTGATTAGTTACCTCCCAAGACCTTTTAACTTGACCACAGTTGTCCTGGAGTACTTGCTAACTGAACAACATGCTTCATTTTAATTTTGCACATTTTGTTCCATTAGACCTGGAACCAGCTGTTCCCCCAAGGATTTCTGGTACCTTTTAGCAGAAATAGTATTTAGAATCCACAATCTGGACATTAAAGTTGCTCATTGTTAATGACTGTCATTATATCTAGGCTTTTTCAGTGGATATAGCTAGGAAATATTTTTTAGAAAGAGAAAAGTCATGAAGCCATTTTAGTGTTTCTAATTAAAATGAAAGATTACAGGGTACCTATTTCTTTGATTTTATATTTACCTCTGTGTTGGTTTTGAGATACATACCCCAGAAATTCACATACTTAAAGTTATTCATTCCTGTGGGTGTGAACTCAGTATAAATAAGACCTTTTGATGAAGTTATTTCAGTTATGGTGTGGCCTACCTGAATCATGATCAATCTTAAAATTCTATTACTGAAGCCCTTACAGGGAAAGCCACAGAGATAAAGATACAGGAACACAACCAGAAGCTGTAAGTCAACAGAATCCAGAAAAGTCAGGAGAGGATGCCATGTGCATGGCCATGTGTTAGAAAAGTGAAGAACCATTGATCTCTGGCAGTCAGCCCCAGAAAACCAGTCTTCTGAGAGAAAACATTCTCTTGAGGACATTTTGATATTGGACTTCTCCTAGCCTCAAAAGACCCAATAAGTTCCTGTTGTTCAAGCCAAAAACTAAAAAAATATATATTGATATTGAGTTCATGTAGAGATAATATTTGTTGAATGGTGAGACAAATAGATTGGTGGGAGGATAAGTCCACACTGATGTCTGGACCTGAAAAATACAAATATATTCAATTAGTGAAAGCCTTTGACCTGGAAAGAACTTCAAAATCATTGACTAAAAATGATCACACATCCTATTGCACTGTTTAAGCTTTTTATACATATTATGCCATTTAATTTTTTGTAACTCTGATGAAATTAGTATCATTTTTCCTTCACTACAGCTGAGGAAGGAAAGATTTACAGAAAGTAGGTAACTAGTTCAACATCACAGAGGCAGATGTAAGGTTCAAAGGGAGACTGTCTAAAGTGAGAATACACTCTAAAGAGTCCACCACTCCCTACATTGAATTCTTCCTAGTGAAACATGATAGTAATTGTCAAACCTCAAAGGATGCAGGAGAGGTTGTGAATTGAATTCGTGCTTCTGAACAGATGCTCCCCAAACAAGGAATGTTAGTCTCAGGTGCATGTACCCTCAAAACGAACCAAAGAGTAAAGACCCTTATTGGACAAGTCACCTTCATTTTGTAATACACAGGTTTCATATTTTAAAATAATCTCTCCATCTCTGGGCATTTGTAATTTATTTGTCAATTTTTTTTATTGGGACATTAGTTTTCCTGGATATTTTAATTGTGTTTTCATTCAATGTTAGTGAATCTGTGCATATTTTTACATGGGAATTGTTGGAAGCACATTATTCTGCTTACCATACCATATACCACATATTTGGTCAGAGAGAGGTAATCTGCTGTCTGTTATATGAGTTATTAAGAAAACATGTAAGTTCTTATTTTATAAACAGAAAAAATACCAAATTACAAATATTATGATAAAGCAATAAGCCAAACAAATAAGAAATACATTGTATGATTCTATTTGTTTAAATTTCAGAAACACAAATAAAGCTTTTGGTGTTAATACCCTGAATCTTGGTTTGCCTAAGGGTGGAACAGATGACAGTAATTGGGCGCAGAGAGATTCTCACTGGCTGACCATGTTCTGTTTTTTTTTTTTTTTTTTTTTTTTTTTGGTAGGCTTTGGTTACATGGATTAAATTCGTGTTTGTTTGTTTGTATAAAATTCATTGAGCTTATGGCACTTTTCTATATAGATATTATACATCACAAAAGTAAATTTTGAAAAAGACCCATTCAGCACTTTTCTTTGTATGAAATCCCTAAATCCCCTCCCAGTCTTTCTTAGTAGGATATGAATTAAGTGCCTGGAGGGGTAGCAGCTAGTCTGTGACCATGTGGATGAAAAACATATATTGAGTAATCTAAAAGGATATGGAATTCGTAACAGTGTCATTGAGTTACCATAACAGCCCTGGACTCCATAACCCTAGACCTGTGAGATGTGGATAAATAAATTCCCCCTATTTTTAGCATCTCGTTTTAATCACCTATTGGTTATTTGCATTTAATTTTCATCCCTAGCTATATAAAGTAGACAGGCTGTTCTCATACATTTCAGTTGATTTTTTGTGTGTGTATGTGTAAAATGGCCCCCTAATAAAAAAGCTGCATGGAGATAAAAATGCATGGATTCAACATTATTTTGTAATAATCAGACCAGTGATATGGCACTTTATTTTTGATAACTACTGTGCATGAAGAAATGCCATGAGAAAGTAGGAAACATCCAGAAGAGAGCTACAAAAATAAGCAGACATCCAAGCTCTTGCCATATTGGAGCCAAAGACTGAATTGAGGTATGTTTATAGGCATATGTAAGGACTGTTAGGACAGGAAAGCTTCTTGACCTGCAAAACAATATACCAATGGTGAGATTCAGGAATCTGAGCTGTGACAAGGGTCCATTTTCTCCAAGATCATCATCTGTATATTGATAAATCCATGTATGTGATGGATAAAAGGGGAGGGTCTTCTTGCCTCCAGGACTTCAGCCTAAGACTAATATATTTATTTATAAGGTATTGCAGTACCACCAGGACACTTTCTTCTCCATTAGCCTAAGAATGTGATGGGCACAAGCATACCACCTTCTGATGAGTCAGCATCAAAAGTGGGGTCCATGAACCAGCAACATCAGTCTCACCCGGGACCTCATCAGAAAGGCAGATATTAGGGTGTCATCCCACACCTGCTGAGTTAAAATCTATTTTTAGGATCAACTGGTGATTTGTTTGCACAGTAAAGCTTAGAAGCCAGTGGTCTCATGGACCCAGGAGTAAATAAGGCCAGAATTGATCAGAGGCAAGGGAGGGTAGAAGCAAGAAGCAACTTTGAGAGGAAACAAAAATTCTTAGACATTACAATCATGGATAACCAGAAAAAGGATCAGAGTAATTGAACATGTGTCTGTGTATTTACAATTTCATATGTGGAGAGGAAGTTGACTGTTTAAAATAACTAAAAAGTCTCCTTATTGGGCCATAGGAGAATAAAGTTTGAGAAACACCAGCTTACAAGTAGGGACTGAAAGAAGACTTGGTGACAGGTAAATCCCAGAAGACAGAGCAAGACAAAAACAAGAGAAGCCCATAATGAAAATCTTGCACCACTTAAGACTGCAGCTCTGGTTGGGGTTTCTGGGTTCACTACATTCTGTTCTCTCTCAGCTCTTGCTTTGGGCTTGGGTCATTCAAAAATTCAATGCCTCAAATATTTAGTTTTCCAAGCTGCTATGACAAAGAGCACATGTGGGTTGGTTTAAACAACAAGAATTTATTGGCTTATGGGTTTATGGTCAGAAATCCCCAATCAAGGCATGGAAGATATAATTTTTCTCCTCAGATTCAGTAGTTTTGCTTGTGTTGGTTCTCTATTACATGGCAATATCATGGTTTCCTCCTGATTGCTCCTCTGACTTCTGGCATTTCTAATGCCTCTATTAATAAGAATAAAAGATCACACTGAGTCCATTTGGTCTTATCCAAATAGGATCTTAGAAGATTCTATTCACATGTGAGCCCAAACCTTAACTAAAATATGTTTTCAAATGGCCCTATTTATAAGCAGACCTGCACTCAAAGGAACAAGTATTAAGTTTAAGAACATGTCTTTTGAGAGTGTACATAATTTGGACTGCCACACTCAACCCTCTTTACCCAAAAAAGATGTGTTCTTCCTTCATGTAAAATTCATTCACCACAAAAAGAAATTAAATTAAAAAAAAAATAGATTCGCCCTATCACTATATCCCAACAGCCTCACAAAATAATTTATGTGTATATTCCATCCTGTAGGAAAATTCTTTTCCATCTGTGGGCCTGTGAAATCTAAGAAATAGATTCTCTGCTCCCAAAATAAAGCAGGGTTTTATTTTCTTTAATAAAATTTCAATTCCAGAAGGAAAAATTGAAAAGATTACAGAGACTCCATGTCAGACCCAGGTCTGAAACTCACCAGTGTAATCTCCAAAATACTTCAGGTTGTGTCATTTGCTTTATCCTCTGGGCCTGCTGGAGTGGAAACTCTAAATTTTCAAGTGCTCTGAACCTTAAAACCTGTTGCTTCTGTTCCCCTTGACAACCTTTATTCATTCAGGTTCCTTGCCTCATCAGTTGGGACCTCTAGTTGTGGAGTGTTATTCTTTTTTTGCCATGAATTCCCACTCTCTCCCATCATGCATTCTGAGAAGACATAAACCATGATGTTCCAGGAACATTATTGGTGAGAAGTGACAAATGGAAATTAAACAAATTCTCAACAACAGTATAGTGGGATATACAAAATTTAATATACTGACACAAAATATTACCATGAATCAATGACCATGGATAGTCTATAACGATATCTAAAAATATGGATAAAGTCAGGGAAATAAGCTTATAATTAATAATATGTTATAATTTATTTATATATAGTTCACAAATAATCAAAATTAACATATAATTTAGAGTTAGGAGGGTGGTTTTCGAAATATTGGGAAGATGTCTAGAATAGAGCAGACAAGGAAAATTCTAAGATTTTGGTTTACAGGGCCATTCATTTTATAAATTTCAGCAAGCTGAAGATTTATAATATACTTTCTCATGTGACTAATATTTTTGTTGAAAACTTATTTTTAATGTGAAGTGAGAGAAGGAGATAACACATCTGATGATTTAGTAAATATATAGATTTTTCACTTACATACCCTTTAATTTTAGGACAAAATGCATAGAAAGGTAGACATTTTGCTTAAAGAAATGGAAAGAGCCACATATTTTGTCAAATGAAATATGTGAAATGTGCATCCCAGTCCACACCCCAATGTATGTATTCCATTGCACATGAACATCTAGATTTCTTACTTCACTGAGAAGATGATAATCATCAAATGCAATTCATTCAGAGGTCCACAGCGATTCTGAGGTTAGAGGGAGGAAAGAATAGGAGTAAAATGGGGCCTTTTGGGAACATTGGAATTGTTTTGCATGACATTGCAATGACTGATACAGGTCATTTGACATTTTTTTTTAAACCTGTAAAATTGTGTATTACAAAGTGCAAACTATAATGTAACTATAGTCCATAGGTAGTAGCAATGCCTCATTATTTGTTCATCAATTGTAACAAAAGTACCTCATTAATAAAATACGTTATTAATAGAGGAAAATGTGATGGGGCATGGGGTGTATGGGAATCTCCTATATTTTCCATTTTTATTGAGTTATTAAGTCAGTTTTAAATTTTTTGAGAAATTGTTAATTTTGGAATTATTTCCAACTTTTAGACTAGAACAAAGCACACTTATACATTTTAATCAAGTTCCCTATTTGTTATAATTTTACCCTCTTTCCTTTATCATTTTCTCTTTTGGGCCAGGGCACTGAGCACTGGAATGGACACTAGATCCACCACCCTCCTCAGAGGCAAATACTGCCATATTAATTTCCTATATTTTCTCTGAAGCTTTTCTGTATTATAGAATTTCTTTAAAAATAAAGTTAAAAAACACAATTCTTTTCTATAGTGTTATAAAGTATGATTTAAAGTTTTTCTTAATCATATTTAAGGCTATATCTGAATTTAGGGCAAGTTCCTGTTCCATGAAAAGATCAAAGCCTCTGGTTCTGAGGCTTCAAGACCTGTAATGACAGGCACCTCCTATGCCCCAGAAGAAATGACATTTGATGAGTTCCCTCTTGAAGATTCTTTACAGAGTCCCCATTATTTCTTTATTCCTCAGACTGTAGATAAAGGGGTTCAGCATAGGTGTGATCACAGTGTACATCACCAAGGCTGTTGCCGTTGAGTGAGCTTTTGGTGATACCATGGAACTAAGATACACACCTAGGAGTATTCCAAAGAATAAGGAGACCACTGAGAGGTGAGAGGCAGAGGTGGAAAATGCTTTATATTTTCCCTGAACTGATGAGATTGTTCATACAGAGGAAAATATCTTCAAATAAGAGAAAATGATACAAGTCAAGGGACCAAAACCCAGCATCCTAACTGCAAAATATATCAGTATTTCATTGAGGAAGTTGTCAAAGCAGGAAAGTTGGATCATCAGATCATGAGCACAAAAAAATTGGAGGAGTTCTAAGTAGTTACAAAAGGACAACCAAAAACACCATTAAGTTTTATAACAAGGAATGCAGGGCACTCATGGTCAAGGACCCCAGAACCAGCAGGTTACACATCTGGGGGTTCATGATGGCCATGTAATTCAAGGGGTGACAGATGGCTGTGAAGCAGTCATAGGCTGTCATGGCTAGGAGGAAGTCATTTAACCCTGTAAATAGCATGAAAACGTACATATGGTTGAGACAACTCATAGGTTATGACTCTTAACTTTGTCTGTATGTTCACCAGCATCTTTGTCATTGTAGTGATGGTTAAACAGAATTCTATGAAATACAGGTTGGACAAGAAGAAGTAAATGGGTGTGTGTAAATGGGAGTCAGTGATAGTGGCCAGAATGATGAGCATGTTGCCAAGGACAGTGGTTAGTACATGGACCAAAAAAAGCCAAAGACAAAGGACTGCAATTCTAATTCCTCTGAAAATCCCCAAAGGAGAAATTCTGAAATTCCTGTATGATTTCCTGGCTCCATGTGCTTTATGTGACTAACTGGAAAGAGAAGAAAAACATGAATAATATTCAAACAAACAACCATTACTAACCTATCTATAATTTGTCTGTTGGTGTCAGGAAATTAATTTATAGATTTGTTTATGAAATCTAAACAAAGACTGCCAACTCTGATTAGCAATTGCTCCCCTACTTTCAAAACTTTACCCAATCTGTCAAGCATTGTAAAAATTTTATGGAAGTTCTTTCATTCATTTGTGGAATGAATATTCAGTCCATCTATGCTGCCAGCATTGACTAATCAATGCTTACTTTGTCAAAAAACTGGACACCATAACCCAGAGAAGTTGACACATGAAATTAATCATAACAATCAAAATATAATGCACACCATACACATCCCATTAAATGATAATTGATTTCTAAATAATGTCAATAGCATAGACATACTTTCACCTGACATAATTCAACTGTCTTACATCCTACCAGAAATGTACTAACACTGTCATCAGAAGAGGATGCAAGAACTTAGGTAATATTAAATATTATCCTTTATATCTTGAAACTTAAATAGTATAAAATAAAATTAATACAATTTATTTAATATGTTTTAGAAATACAGGAAAGAGAAAAGAAAGATATTTGCTTTATGTGTATGTTTTTACAAGGAAAAAATAACTCCCTAATTTGCAACTGGTTATTTGGTCCTAGCTCATATTTAAAACTACTTCTTTCTTCTGCCCATCCTTATTCACTGTAACCTCCACAAGCACCTCAGCTGGTCATGGCCATTTGCCTGGTTTAGTGATCCAATTCTTCAATCCTGTCAGAGCTAGGCTATTAGTAGTCTGCCTGGGATGAGTTCTTGCAGTTTTACAATGATTTTAACCACAAAGCTTGGTAGCTTTAAGAGATGCCCTATAATCAAGATCATTCTCTGCAGCCAGTATACAGCTCCCTTCTTTGTCTATTGATTCAGAGGCATGAGCACCCATAGTGGTCCACTGGCTATCTTACCCTCCAGTTCAATGGAAACATTGTTGGGTCTCCTGGTGAGAATACTCTTCCTTTTGGAAAGAAGACATCTAGACCAGCAGAGCAGAAGGTCGAAGATAAAGGAAACAAAAGTTTTATGATGAGTTAAAAGTATTATAGTGATCAGTGCCACTGCCCTTTGCATACCTTATTTTCTCAACCCATGCATCCTGCTTATAACAGAAACAGCACCATAGCCTGGATGCTGATTTAGAGATTCCTGAAGAACATTGTCCAGCACTGCAAGGTATTGCCATCCAACTACCAGAATAATTGAGCCTTCCAAAAGCCATTCTAATATCCTATCAATCCAGCTGCTTCAGGATGATGTGAAACATGGTAAGACCAGTGAATTCCATGATCATGTGCCCATTCCAATATTTCATTTGCTATGAAGCTAGGAGAAGTCCAAAATCAATATATCAGCAAGGCAACACTTTGTCTTTGAAAACAGTAGAGATCTAGGGCTTCAAGTTCTCTTTGGGTCCTTGGCTTTTCCCTCAGATGTCCATACTCATAATGATATTATCTCCCTTTTTTTTTTGGATTTCATTGCCCTCCAGCTTTTTCCTGTAGAGTTCCCTCTGTGGCCTTCTCCATAAGAAATCTAGTAATAGTATTTAGACCCATTCTGATTCAGCCTACTGTATATTATATGAAAACAATTTCTTCCAAATGATCCTATTTACTATGGATTCACACCTACAGGAATTGATTAAGATTAAAAACGTGTTTTTCTGGTGTATATAATTCAACCTGCCACACTAGGAACCAGGGATACATTAATTTCCACAAGTTATACCATGTATGGAACAGCAACTGCAATTGGAGTCAGCACCGGGTTAAGTTTATGAGTATCCTCTGTCATCCTCCAAGTTCCATCTGTTTTCTGTACAAGCAAAACAAGAGAGTTGAAAGGGTGATGGTGGGAATCACCACTCTTGCACCCTTCAAGACTTTGATGGTGGCACTGATCTCTGCAATCCCTCCAGGAACACATTATTGCTTTGCTTCACTATTTTACTGGTCAGCAGCAGTTCTAGTGGCTTCCACTTGGCCTTTCCTACCATAATAGCCCTAATTCCACAGGTCAGTGATCCGTGTGAAGATTCTGCCTGTTGTGAGTATGTCTATTTCCATTACACATTTTGGAACTAAGGAAATAACCACAGAATGGGATTGGTAACCCACTGCAATCACTGTAGAGACAGACTTGAACTAAAACTCTATTGATCACCTGACTTCCATTAGCCCTTACATTTACTAGGAGATCACAGTGACACTTTGGGTCTTGTGGAATTCACATCAGCTCTAAGACAGAGTCCAATAATCTGCAAATGCCTGAATATTTTTGTATTCCCACATAAAATCACCTAGATAGAAGGCTATTTGTATGTTTGGAAATTGCTGAAAGATTAAAAGAATAAAATTGTTTGCAATTTAGCAGGCTCGATCTGCATGTCTCCTGGACTTCACTGTTGCACGGATTTCTGGGTCTGTAAGCTGACCCAAGTCTGGGAATTGATTGAGGGGACATGATTTTGTGTGTGAGTGTGTGTGACTCAAGTTAGGCTTTTGTTCATTTATCCTAGAAACCCTTCTCCTTACATATATCAACTCAGAATCTAGTAGACTTCTCATTCATTTCATTTCTAGGTACACAAAGATCAACTAGCCAATGCCACAAGTCTGTGAGTCAGACTATTCTGATTATAGCTTTTACCTTGTTGTCCATCTGAGTAGCCACACCCACCCTATTTCTGGCAATTAAGTGCTGCCACTTGACTTCTGCTAATCAGAAAGCAATTTTCCCTATGTTTTTTCCAAGGTCTGGGATAGCAATTTCCACACTAATTTCTGATATACTGAAGAAAGTGAGCACAACAGATTCCTGGGTAAGGGATGTTGGAGATGCTCTCATAATTTATTCCTCACAATTGTAGTGAAATATGTGTCCTCTGGATGTTCCTTAGGTGCATGAGCAGGTCTTACATAATGAATCTACTCCAACAGTCCAATCTCTCTAAGTCTTTGGTTCCATGTATCTAGATTATACCAAGCCAGTTCTTGTACTTAAATGTCACTTAATGTAGGCATCTGTTTGGTCAATGCATCAGCCAACCAAGTGAACAAATTGATACAGCCCTTCTAACCCATCTAGTTATATAGTTCATTCCAGAATTTCTGCTTATTGGGCCCATATCATTAAATTCAGCCTGATACAAATTTTGTCCCTGTCCCCATTATCCCACATCCTTCATATCCATTCCCACACATTTTTGCCTGAATTCTGTCTGTACATTTGAAAACTTATGCTGTTCTTTTGGAGTGAAACATACCTACCCATAGGTTGCACTTTATACCTCAACTTTTGGGACCTGTTGGGACTTCATGGTAGTTATAGTTGTGGAATAAAAGAGAGGCAATGGGGGTGGGTCATGAGAGGAATTAGCTGTGTCTTGCAAACCAACTAACTACTGGTGAAACAGGGTTAATCTCTTCAGCTGGGAATGGAATTTCTGATTCATCATGGCAGACTGGAGATCAGGTACCTGATACATCAGAACAGAACATAATGGGTCTATCTGGCAAAAAAAAAAAAAAAAGAAAAGAAAAAACTGAGCAGAATCTAGGATTTCAATATCCCCATCGTCATTACTGTCATATTTATGGCCTCCTTCCAGTTTTCAGGATCCCATTCCTTCCTGCTGAATGCCCTCTCTTTAACAGTGGACACCCTGCAAATAGGTAACTCAATTTGCATTGCAATTTGGCTGTTCACTCAATAATACTATGCAGCTGATTTTCAGAAATCTCAAGCTTTCCTTCAGAGGACACACAGCAACTTTCATGTCCTTCAGGTGGTGCTTAAGATGCAAATTTGAAGCCCTGAGCTCAATCTTTAACAATTCTGTTTAATAACAACCAGATTTTATTATTTTTAACTTCACAAATCTCAGTTAAAATATGAAATACCCTGTCACCCAGGGCTTGTCTCCCATGAGCATTTAAGTAACAGTATCCAATGGTGTTATTTTGTGACTCTCTATGTTAATTTCATGCCATAGTCTATCAATGTTTTCTCGATCATTGGAAATAGAGTCATTACACTTGCTTAATCAAATCAGCTGAGAGACACATTTTAAAACCTCAGAGCAAACTCAAATTTCATCATTAAGATACTGTTTCTCAAATAGCACTCCTGGTATCAAAGCTCTATTAGGACTCCTAAGAAAAATAGAACCATATCGTGTGTGTGTGTTTATTTATACACAATTTGGCTTATACAGCTATAGGGATTGGCAAACCCAAATTCTTTAGAGCAAGCCACAAATTAGGAAGTTGATTAAGGTGACTTCAGATTCCCAAGAGAATCTGTCTGTCTGAAATAGAGATAGAAATTCTTCTTTCTGACTGCTGAAATCCAGAGTTCTCCCTTGAAGATGCCCAACTGATTGGATGGGGATACTCCTTTACTAAAGGCAATCTCCTTTTTGATGGTAGATTCAATCAACCCAAGAAATGAAATGGATCCACTCCTGTTTCCATGGGTAGTTTTGTGTCCATTTCTGTATTACAGAAGAGAGTTATTAGAATTTATTAATTAAATACACCTGTTCTGATAAGCATGCAAACCACTAAATATGAATATACCCAAACAGACACACACACAGGCACACATGCAAGGAGATACACACAACTAAATGCAAAGACAGATACACACAGACATACACACACATAAACACACACAGGGATGGAACATATTGAAATACAAAAAACAAAACAAAAACAAACAAACAAACAAAAAAACCCAGAAAGACACACATGCTAAGAGACACACAAACACAGAGACAGATATGCAGAAACACATACATATGCAAGCACAGTCAGATAAGCACACACATTCAAATACAAGTATACATACAAAGAAAGGACATGCACTCAAAGACACGCATGCAAAGAGACACACACAATGAAAGACATGTGCAGAAATATACAAACACACACAGGCACATGAAGACATGGACACATATAGCCAAACACAGACACACAGATAAAGACAGACACTAGAGCACACACAGACACAAACACACAAACAGAGACATACACAGAGAAGGAGACACACACAAACATCACAAAATGAAATCCTGGTACCATGTTGACTGCATGGTATTCTCACCTCCAGAAAAGTTGAATTGGTCATGATTTAGTACAGTTCAGGCTGCCATTATATTATTTCCTCAAATTATTTAGAAATGTACCCAGAACATCCAGCTCATGAGGTTCCTTGCATATGAAAAGTAGAGGCTTTATTTTGGTATGTCAATTTTCTGCCCTGGGTTTAAAGAAACATAAAAGTCTACTACATAAGTGGAGAGAGATAAATGCAAAGTACCTGATTAAAAAGAAAAATTATAATGTCAAATCCCACTGTGAAAAAGAAATTTCCTTGATTCTGGTGGGATTCCAAACTTGATAATGTACCATGATAAATGGTAAAACTAATAAAAGAGCAAACAATTTTATCTAAAAAGTAGTGATATTTCATGGTGTCAAGACACAATACGTATTGTATGAACCAAAAATAAATTGAGCATAGTAAAAAAAAACATTTTTTCACAAAAGGAAATATAATAAGTATCACAAATGCTGGGAAATTTTCTGGGAAGTGGTATAAGAATTTTAAGAGATATTAAATGTAAAAAATTTTAGAAACATACAAAATTGATTTTGAAGCTCAGGTCTACCATTACATTAACTGTTGAAATTTGACAGGAACCAAACCATTTAAATTCTTAATAGCATCACCTATACAGGAATGCTTTTGGTATCCATCCTCATGGAATAGTGAAGATGAGAAATCAATATCTCTAAAATGCTTTGCATGGTTCCTTCCTGTAAATGTATTAATTGCTATCATAGATAATGAAATTTCTTTTCTTCTACCTCTCATATGTCTCATTCTTTCCAAATAAGTCCCCAATAAAACATCCTTATGTCAGTTCCTTAGGAATCCTCCCAATAATCACAGACTGTGCATCCCTCTAGATTATAGAGCAGAAAAAGGTGACCTGTTGTAAAATGATTTAAAAAAATGCTTTGAGGTGATGGCAGAAGGTGATGCAATAATAGAAATAGATCTAACCAAAAAAAGACAAAGTATACAATAAAAGAAACAGGGTATGAAACCTAGAGGGCAATACATATAAAACATTTATCACTTTTAATGATTAATGCAATATGTATAAAACATTAATCATTATTAACCATTAAGTCAAAGAAAGCAGCTTTCTAAGTTTGAAAGGCAAGAAAGAAAAATAAATGTGACACTGAAAGATTGATTTGGACACACAAAATTTAGACTTTCACACAATGGTCCAAAGTACTTCTACACATACATGAAAGAACTAAAAGGCAAGCAGCTAAGATATTAAGGAAAGAAAGAAAAGGAAAAGGGAATCCCACAGTTCTGTATTTGAAAGATGGCAATCAAAGCAATAATTGAAACACTCAGGCCCCAGCATACAGACTAAGATTGAATAAAAATTTCCTGCAATGGAAAAATTTAATGGCTAAAAAACTCATATTAATGTAACCAAACTAATAAAGTAATGATTGACAAGTAAAGTTTATAGCTATATCCATTAGATATAAACCATAGAAACCATGGATGCTATATCTGACAGGTATTAAATAAAACTGACCTTTCCCGTGACTGTGGGAGTGTTTGTCCCTGGAAATACTGAGCAAGGTAAAACCAACAATCATTAGGCAGGACCTTTGCCATCAGTGGAGAAACATGCTCAAATAAAGTGCTCTTAGGAAAAAACCCTCACTTCTACACATTCCTCCATTGCTAATAACCCATTTTCTCCCTACTCCTATTTAGTACAAGTATCCATGGACAGATGTTCTGCTTTTCCTGGAACCACTTTATCCCACTCATTCCTGCTTCTAATTGTCCTTCCAAACCGATTACTAAGTGACAACAAGAACCCCTGCATAACTGAGTCAATGGACACGTCCTTTTCAAACATAAGAAATATATATAATCATGAATTATACTAGCATGGAAAGCAGTGCAACGACCTCTCACCTCCAGGGTAGGCTGCACTGCCTCTCAGATGAACTCAGGGAAAAACTCTTGGCTTCCTTTCTCCCTGAACTTTTTCCTGCAAATTTTGCTGAGCTTACAGACTCAACGGGATTTTGTCTCTGAGAAGGTCTCCCTGTGGAAGTACAAAGTACTTTCCAGGTGTTAGGTGAAGGAACTGAAGCTATTTCACCATCAAGACTGCAGGAAGGAGTCTGGCCCCAGTCCCCCAGCCAGAGTCGGGTCTCCCAAGGAAACCAGCCTGTCCCATCCATCCCAGAGTTGCCCAGGATGAGAGAAAGCCACAAAGGAAATATTTACAGCTTAGTTATAGCCAGTCATTAGCATATTTCCTTGTGATGAGCATCATTTCCCTCTGGCACAATGGTTTAAAAGAAAGAAAATTTTTATGACTGATTCTGTTTTCCAAGTAGTCCAGGTTCTGAGTCAAGGAAATCCCATTTCTATGATTTCTCCTCCATGAACACGCCTGACTTCCACAAATGTCACCTCCTAGCAAATACCCAATGCATTGTCTTAAAAGTGCTCCAAAGTTTAAGACTGGGATGCCCACCTGGTCTAGGTCCTTAGATCTCCAAAGCTCTGACATGGGGTGTGGATACAGCCCCTGACATTATCTCTAGAAATTTACTCCTCTTCTCTTTGATAAATGAGGGAACTTTATCCATTCGATATAAAACCATGGAAACCATGAATGCTACACTCTTGCTTGATGACAGTTTACCAAAAGTTTTAGGAATTTCTTGCTTGTAATAAAAATTACCACTTCTCTTTTGCCCCCTCATTTTTTACTTATTTTTTTAAGATACTTAGATTACATAAAGGTTACACAAAAAATATAAGGATTCCCATATGCCCCACCTCCCAAACCTCCCTCAACCCACACATAAACATCCTTTATTAATGTGGCACATTAATGGCAATTGATAAACACATCCTGGGGTTTTGCCATTAAGCATGGACCATAGTTCACATTGTAGGCCACACTATCTCCCACACAGTTCTGCATGTTATGTGATGATATAGAATGATCTGTATCTGTCATTGCAATGTCACTCAGGATGATTTCCAAGTCCCAAAAAAACCCCGAATTAAAACTGTTTTGCACTCTCTCTGCCCCCAGAGCCTCCAGTGGCTACTGGCTCCACATCAATGTTGTAATTTCTTTCATTTCTAGAATCACAATATGTCTATTGTAAAATACAAGTAAGTACAGTCTAGTCCATATCTCTTCCGCTCATCCTGAGGAGTCTGGGATGGTGATGTCCACTCCACCTCCAATTGAGAGGGGGATTATATCCCATGGGGAAGGTGGATGGGATTATCCTGCCTGCAGCTGAAGACTCTCTCCATATCCTAGGATGGCCATTGTCCACCATCATCTTCCCGCCAGTTTTCCTGGGTGAGTCCAGTGAGCTGTAGAGTAGGTGTTGCTGTTCCATTGAGGTTCTGGGCCTAGCTGGCACATGGACATCCCCAAAACTCAAGTCTCTGGATGTAAGCCTACAAACTCCAGCACCAAGTATAGGTTTGAATAAAAGGGACAGATGAGCCATATGCAAGGAAGACATAGTTGAGTCCAAATCTGTCCCTCTCAGGAGTGCAAACTCCAAAGTAGGGCCTACTGGAAAGGCACCAAATCCTGGAGCTATCCATCCTGACATAGGATCTTGGTGGCTCCAGAGCCCGCAGGAGCCCTACTATTTGCAGTGATATCCACTTTGGAGTTCTAGGAGATCCTACTGAGATGTGCATAAACTTCTGGGATGACCTCCCGACTCATTCTGAAGCCTCTTAGCCATACAAACTAAATTGTCTTTACCTTTTCCCTCTTTTATTCAAGGTCTTTTTCCAGTCACATTGCCTGTTGGTCTTGGTAGCAATCCCTTGGTGCCAGGGAGGCTCATTTTAAAAATGTTTTTTCATTATAAGAAATGTATTTAGCACTTCTTGCACACCATGGCCTGAGTCTACCACCATGATCAGATTGTCTCATTTATTTTCTTGTATATCCTTGTGTGGTGCTCAATTTATTTTATTGAGAGATCTATAAATATTTCCATAAATTGAAAACTAAACAAGAAATAACAATCTTTATATATTTTTAAAAGTTTATACTGTAGTAACATAAGTACAATTCAAAATTTATATTTTAAAATATATTCAAGTATACATTTTACTGGTGATGTTTATATGCACATGTGGCAAAAATCAATATCATTTACCTAAACTGTTTCATCACTTCAAACAGAAACTTTGTACATATCGAGCAATAATCATTCCATAACTCTGTGCCTGGTAACATAATTTACTATCCACCTCTATGTATTTCATATAAGCAGGAACATACCATATGTGGTTTTTCATGCCTGGCTTTTCCCTCTCAACACGATGTATTCAATGATTTTCCATCTTGTAGCATGCATCAGAAGTTGCTGAATAATATTCCATTTATTGTACAAATTGCCTGGGACAAAGAGAAGATCTTTGGGGACTAGAGTTGTTCTGTTCTGATTTGGATTCTGTCTCAATGGATTATATGTAGTTTTTAAAATTCATTGAGCTTGTGATATGGAACTTTCTCTTACATGTGTTATAATAAAAAGTAAGAATTTTTAAAAGTCTTATCTTGCACATTGCTTTGTACTCTAACTTTGATTTCCATTCTTCCTGAATATGATATGGCTTTCATATCTATAAGTGCAGAAGCTATTCAAAAATAAAAGGATATAATCAGCACACACCACTAAGAACTGAGTGGGAGAGAGTGTGGTCTACAGTGTGAACTGTGGTCTATGGTTGGTGGCAAGGCTCCAGGATGTGTAAGTTCATTGAGGGTGGTGGGCCACACTGTGGGAGATGTTTGTGTGGGATGTGGTGGGAGGTGTGGGAGGTGGGCAACATGGGAATCCCAGTGGGTTCCATGTAATATTTTGGGTAACCTAAGCACCTCTTAAAATATATGTATATATATATATATATATATAACATTTTTGTAAGCAAATACACATATATGCATATATATTTATATATCATTTTGCAAATGTTTGTATGTATTGTGAGAATTTTGATTTTTACCCACAATAAAATAAATTAATAAGTAAATAAGTATTCAGCTGCCAGCATGTCACCTGCAAATTTTGAAATGTCAGCTTTCCAGTACTTATAGCTTTTGTTTCATTTTCTCATTGCATTGCACTCGTGGGATATACCAGTATGCTGTTAAATCATATTAGTGTCATGGACTTGATTTCTTCTTCATTATTTGAGGGGAATTTTTCTATTGTTCCTGCCACAGGGCCCTGCAAGGTCATTTTGGGAGGAAAGTATTTCTTGTTTACTTAATTCCTTCCTTAGTGATTTGTCTGTTTTTCTCCACCCCGAATAGACTTTGGGCACATATATTTTCCAAAAATGAGTTCATTTACTAGATATTTTAAAATTTTGACAAGGGGATACAAGTAAGATTATATTACCAAGTGTAGCATTTTCTAACATCTGTGGCAATTTGCCCCAAACTTATTTTAATGTATTTCTGTTCAATTTCTCTTTATTTTTCCATGTGAATAGACTTCTGACTATTTTTCTCTATTTGTTGGCTTTTGCCAAAGAATTGCCTACAAGATTCCTTCTTCATTTCTAAGATTTGACTTCCTTATAATTCATTAACTATAGATTTTATCTTTATGATTTATTCCATTCTCCTTTGCCCGTGTTTGTTTTCTGCAACATTTAACAACAGCATCATCAAACTTAAAGTTTTTATTTCTTGAGACTAGAATGCATTTGTGTTCTTTTGCAGTATGAAAGATATACTAGAAGAAAATGAGTTAAAAACCAAGATTAACATTACAACTTAAAAATCACTTTTAAAAAGTTAGTGTAGATATTTGCAAAATTTTTACATTGATTCTTGGCAAATATAGGTTTATTTTTAAAAGGTCTCTTGTATAAATTTACTTCTTCATCACACTGCAACAGAGCAATTATCCATTTATTGCAGTTTATGAAAGTGTTAGTTTTTCCCATCGATAGAATTTTACATTCTTACATTTTAAAAGAGGAAAGGAATTTTAATTTTCTTCAGTGAAGATGACATCTTGTTATAATTTCATTTTCATGCAAAAATAATATGCAAATTTTTTCAAACATACCATTTTATACATCTCCTATATGAATTGTTAATAGCCAATGACTTTTTATCTCCCCAAAGTAAATCACGTTTTTGTGTTTCATAATTAGGAATTTCAAGTAGATTAATTTTTGCATTAATATTTTTCAGCATGGAATATTTTCTCAGTGAGTTTTTCTATATTATGGTCTAATTTTTCATCTTTTGCTCTCATTCCAACCAAAGACTTCATATTCAGAAATGACAATGCCTTTCTAAGATTACATCTATCTATCCAGTAATGTATATATCTATTTATTCATCTATATTTTCTTCTAACAGATATTTCTACTTCTTCCACATTTGATTGAAATTTACTTGTGAAAATAGATATACAGTTTAACCTTAAGTATTTCTAAATATTTAATTGAACACTTCTTCATAACTTTTAAAAACTCTCTAAGATAACAAATTAATATGACAAAAATTATATATCCCCAATCATGTTTCACACCAAATTAAATTTAAAAATTCAACTTTTATTCAATTTTCATTATTCTTAAAATTATCTGAGATATCAAACAAATGCAATAAGATCTAAAATGAAAATGCCTGTTAGAAATTATATGGAAGAGATAATATGTATGAAATATTTGGAGAAAGTAGATGGATTTGAGAATAATCCAGACTATCATGATATAATAAATACCAAAAAATTCAAAAATTTTCTAATGTAATTAAAAATATCAGGCCTATGTGACAAAGAGGAATCTCATTCTTAATGACAATAAATCTAAAATATTGTTAAAAAGAAATAATCTTTCTTTTTGTAAACAACACCACAAGAATGTTTACCAAAAAGGGCCTTTTATTGCGAGAGGAAATTTCCTGTTTCTGGAATTGGAGCATGAATTTTTTAAAAAGCCAATTCTTTAGAAAATAATTTACATCTTTAATGTAATCCTTATTGTGATTCCACTATTATCCCTCCTTATGACTAGATGATTCTGAATTCATCTACTAGAATTACCTGTGGCCAGGAATGAAATTATGATAGAATACTAGGTGACTTTCACTATTCAACATTTAAATATATTATGAAGTTAGAAAATTAAAAATAAAGTTCATAGAATTGTAGAGCGTGCTCACTCTAAAAGCATAAAAATAATGAAACGATGATCATTTTAAGAAGGTGATCAAAGAAACACTAGAAATTTAATCACTGACCACAAAACTTTTACTGACAGATCAAAGTGTTAATATGCTAATGAAAAATAGGGAAAACAACATGGCAAGGTGTCTATTTGGGAAATCTACTTTGTGCATAAATTTCCTGTAAGCTTACAAATGACCTCAAAAATTGTAATTAAAATTTAACAAATAATTATTTTTCATTAAGAAAACCTAATCTAAAAATGGTGGTATGTAAATAGAATATGCCACTACCATATGGTTGAATATTTTTGATCTCATGGACACTGGATGATATTAGAAAATGTTCATTAGATTCTCGTATGTGAAAAGAGGCAGGCTTTCTTTAGTCTCCATTTCTGTTTAATTTATATACACAAAAATTGTTATGTAAATGAAATGCAAATAATAATTAATCATTAGATGGGAGATTAATTTTTGGCCATAAGATTGGCAAAAGCCCCCAAAATATAATATGTACAAATGACTCAAAGGCAGTGTAAAGAAGCTTGGAAATTTTTAATGATTGGAAAAACCTGCCTTTGAGTTAGGGAATTTCTTGAACTGAAAGGCCATGAGTAGCCACATTTTATGGTGGAAAGGGATAATTGTTTTGGGGTGCTGAGCAAACAGGATAACATTGGATTCCATGTAACAAATTAACCAAAATTTGTCAGAAAGGAGAAACAATTACTATCCAAAATGGATGGAAGCATGAGCTGCTCAGTTTTGGCTATTGTTGTCATTGTGAGAATGCCTATTTGGTGTGATAGTTTTGTTACTTTTCTCCTCATTCTGGGCAAATCCAGCCATCCCATGGAATCAGAAAACCAAACAGGAGTTGTAAACATTCTCCTCCTGGGACCCGCAGCCTCTCTTCTTTGGTCTGTTCTTCTCCATGTATCTGGCCACCCTCATGGGGAACATGTTCATCATCCAGGCCATCATCTCACACTCCCACCTCCACAAGCCCATGTACTTCTTCCTTTCCAAGCTGTCCTTGCCTGATATCAGCTTCACCTCAAGCACCATCCCAAAAATATTGTTGAGCATCCAGACGCAGAACAAAGTTATCAGCCATACAGGCTGCTTCACCCAGATATTTTCTTTCTTTGTATTTGGATGCCTGGACAGATTCCTCATGATTGCAATGGCCTTTGACTACTTTATAGCCATCTGGAATACAATTAAGATGTAAAAATAAATGAAATTGGGATGCATGTGACAACATGGATGAATATTGAGGACATTTTTTTTTGAGTGAAATAAGCCTGACACAAAGGGACAAATATTGTATCATCTCACTAATATAAAATAAATACAATGAGTAAACTCATGGAGGTAATCTCTAGAGTATAGGTTATTAGGAGATAGAATGTGGGTTGAGAATGTGAGACAAAGCTTAATATATGTAGAATTATTATAAGGTTTATTGTAAAGTGTGGAAATTAATAGAGTTAATGGCAATACATTATAATGAGTATAAATAACGTTGTTGATTTATAAATACGATTGTGGCTGGAGGAGCTGAAAGGGGTGTCCTATGGACATAAATGTCAGTTGAAAGGAAGATAAAGGATAATCTAGGGAGTATAACAGTGATTTTGGTGGTGGATGAAGAAGGCTTTTTAAATAATATTAAATGCAAATTATTTGGAGTCAGATAAACCTGGATTTGAATCCTGTATGTACTACATGTTTGCTGATAAAATTAGATAGGAAATGAACCATTCTAGATCTTAATATCTTCCCCTATGTAGTAGCAATAAGGCATCTATTCTCCAAGAAGGTTGACAGACAATCAATATATGTAGAAAGCTCCTCATTGTTGCCTTCTGCTAGTAAATGGGTGGTTATCAATGGTAATGAGATGAGGCTGGCTTGGCTTCTAGTTTTCAAATGTCTCATTCTTTCCACACCTCATGTCCCCAATTCTATGGTCCTATTACATTTCCCTATCACCTCTTCTGCCAATCATAGAATGAATAACTTGCAAGCTCATACTCATATAGAGCCAGGAATCTTCTATATTATAAAGTTTTTGGTCAAATTCCATGACATGCATCTCCTACTGGACAATGACATATTCAACAGCTGCAAACACAAGCTCCACTCTCCATGGCTCACTTGTCAGCACCTCCTCTCACTGATACCTGCCCTCATCCACTCTGATTTCCAAAATATTAGATGTGGCAAGCATCTACCAGAAGTCCATAGTTGCCATATTCAGTCACTTCATATTTCTGCTTCCCTCTTCCTAGAGTCTCTGCAACAGTTCCACTTGATGTTTGTTTCACTCTTATTCCTTATGGAAACCTGTAATCCCCTTCAGGATAGCCTAGCATCATCTCCTTTTGAACCTTAGTCTTATCTTCACAGGTGCACATAATTTGGATGGTGGGAACTATGGTTTCATGCTGCTTTTATTTAAATTTATGTGTTTTCTCTCTGACAAAAGTGGGTACCTTGAGGGATAAAGCAATATTCTATATACTATTCTCCCAGACCTTTTCAGTTGGTACCTGTTTATAACAATAGCTGATTAAATATATATTTTGAGTATGAATGAAAGAATGTGGTTTCACAAAAATATCAATGAAGGAAAAACTAAAAGAAGCAAAGAATTGCCAAAATATGTGCAGAATACAGCCAAGAGGCATAGTCTGAGACTAAATCCTAATGTGGGTCAATACTTTATTTCATAAGAATTAAAGAGTAGAGTAAACTGTACTGCAAGAAATGTAAGAGTGCCTCATATATAGTAAGAGTATATTCAAAATAATTTCATGATAATTGTCATTCAACCATATGTCTATGACTGCCTCGCAGATCATAAGTTAAAATGTTTTTGACTGAGAAATAGTCAAAATTTTGAAAACCACTTGACTAAAGGCAAAATAGTTTCAAAAGAAGAGAAGTCCCTGCTATTGGGAAAAGGTCCTATGACTGGAAGCCAAATAGAAGAGTGAGGTTGGAGATAGAACAGAAAGCCTGATAGAACAGGAAGCCAAGACTTCTTCAGACTCAAGGCCTTGGACAAAGCAGGAGTCATTGCTACACCTGCCTTGTCATGGTCTCTGAACCACACCCTGATCTACTTGCACTTTCTGTGCCTGACCTGTATTTATTGGATCACATTGGTTTCTTATGGTTACATAGTGGATGAAACAGGTTCCTCAATAACTTTTTTATTCAGTCATGTATTATTACTATTCTAGGGCTTTGGGATTTGACTTCCTGTTTTGACAACTCCAAAGGCACAATCCAGTCCCAGTTATATTCTTTATCCCACAAGCAAAGTACTTCACAGACCATAATATCTTGGGAAAACCATGACAACCAGTGCTCTTGGTCTGATTTATCTTTGTTCATATGATATTTCCTTGAGGACTTTAGGGTATTTGCACAATTATAATTCTCCAGTTCTCCAGTACAATATATGATCCAAATGAACAGAGATGACAGCTACTTTGTCTTTTCTCTGTTCTCAGGAAGTTATGTGAATATTATTTAATTTTTCAGAAAACACATTTGAAGAATATGTGAATTTGTAATATAAAAACATGGCCTGGAGAATCAAACCAGGTTAAATATAATTATTTCAAAAAAATAGATTTAGCCAAAATTGATTGGAATGCATAAATCTAAATTCTCAAAGACATGGTGGAAAATAAAAATAATTTCATACAATTGATGAAGATTAATAATTAAATACATGAAGACCTGTAAATAAAATAATATTCAAATACACTTTTTAGAAACTCATGGAAGCAGCAGTAACAAAAGTTATCATTTCATCTCACATAAAGATATATGGATTCAAATACATTTGTGAATAGGAGGAACGTTAAAGCTAGTCAGTTTGTAATGAAAAATACTTTCAATAAATGGCCCAGGGTGATTGAACTTTTAGAAACAAATCTGAACAAAATGGGAAAAGAGAGAATAAGTGAAAGAGGGATATCCAAACAGCATGACAATAAGTATAAAAACTGATTTATTAACTCAAGTAACACAGAATATTCTGAGTTTGAAAAGCAATGTGAGAAACACATATAAAACTGATAGACTGGACCAAATGAAATTTCTTACTTTTCATACATTCCCACTCAATTACATTTACACAGACATAAAAGAACAAAATTGGGAACACCAAAATTGGTGGAAAGCCTCCAGTTTTTTTTTGCAAGAGTGTAATTTTTTAACAGAGAATAAAAAAGCACAAAGTACACAAAACAAAAACCTGAACAATTTGTAATGGAGAAAGTGAATAGCTAAGAAACTAATGTATATTTAACCTAATTGATAAAGGAAACATTGTCAATTAAAGGTTTAATATACCCTTTTCCACAAATTATCCCTGTTCATGAACAGGAAGACTAAATAGCATGAAGATATCTATTCTACTCAAACTGATTTACAGATGTAACATAATCCTAATAAAAATTGCCACAGCATTTTTTATTGAATTGGAAAAGCTAACTATGAAATTTATTTGGAAGAGCAAGTGGCCCTGAATAGCTAAAGACACATTGAAATGGAAAAACGAAATTGGAAGTATCACCCTACCTGACATTAAAACATACTACAAAGTTTTGCAAACAAAATTGCATATTTTAACACAAAGATAGATATATTGACCAATGGAACAAGACTGAGAGTTCTAATATAGACCCTCATGTGCAGTCAACTGATATTTGACAAGGCCATCAATATTACCAAACTGGGAGAAATGACCTCTTCAACAAATGGTGCTTGGGGAACTGGATATCCATATCCAACATTATGAGAAAGGATCACCATCTCATGCCTTATACAAAAATTAACTCAATATGGATCACATATATAGATACAAGAGCCAAGACCAATAAAGATCTAGGAAGATAATAGAGGGAAACATATACAAGGTCTTGTAGTAGGAAATGATTTCATAAAGTTTACATCCAAAACGATGAGAAACGAAAGGAAAAGTAGATGAATGGAACCTCCTCAAAATTAAAAACTTGTGCACTTCATAGGAGTTTGTCAAGAAAGTGAAAAGGCAGCCTACTCAATGGGAGAGAATATTTGGTAACCATCTATCCAATAGTGGCCTAATATCTAGTACATATAAAGAAGTCCTACATCTTGAAAATAAAAAGACAAACAACCCATCTTAAAAATGGGCAATTGATTTGAATAGACACTTCTACAAAGAATAAATGCAAAAGCACATGAAAACATGCTCAATATCACTAGCTATTAGGGAAATGGAAATCAAAACTACATTGGGACAACATCTTACACCCATTAGCTTGGCACCTATTAAAAAACAGAAGACTACAAGTGTTGAAGAGGATGGGGAGGAAAGGGAACACTTATCTTCTGCTGATGGGAATGTAGAATGGTACAGCCATTGTGAAGGACAGTTTTGCATATCCTCAGGAAGCTAACTATAGAACTGCCATATGATCCAACAATCCCATTGCTGAGTATATATCCAGAAGATTGAAAACAGGGAAATGAACAGATATATGCACATCAATGTTCACCATTGCCAAAAGTTGGAAGCAAACCAAATGTCTATTAACAAATGAAATGGATAAGTAAATTGTGGTATATACAAACAATGGAATATTACTCAATCATAAGTAGGAATGCAGTATTAACACATGGGATAACATGGATAAATCTTGAAGACCTTATGTAGAGTGAAGCAAGCTAGGAGCTGAAGGTCAAATATTACATGATTTCACTGATAAGAATTAAGCAAATTGAGCAGACTCACAGAGCTAGTCTACATGATAGGTTTATTGGAGACAGAAAAGGAATAGAAGATTGTGAGCCAATGTCCATAAGTGCAAAGTCAATGATAAGGTGGAAGGGTGGAAGTATGAAGTGGATGTGTGTGACAGTGGTGTAATGATGCAATTGGATTCAGCAGTGTAGATCTGTGAGGAGGAGAGTGTGGGGGGTCTTGGGTTGGACTACTCATGGTACTGAGGGTAGGGTCAGGGCAAGGAGCAGGTGAACTTTGGATTTTTCAGGTCTGTGGTTAAATCTACAATGTTGGGAATGTTGTTTTGGCAATTATCACAGGGGGTGGTTAACGGTGTAGGGTGATGGATGGAGGGGCATACAGGACAAGTCACACCAGGGGCAGGCTTCCAAGGAATATGTAAAATTTATGATATCTTGTCATAGTGTCTTGTATAAGTGGGTGGAGATGCACACAATAAACAAGAAAATATTAAACCCCCTTTATGGAGGAGTCCTGCTGTGTTCTCAAATAGAAGGGCAAGAGTCTCTTTAGAGTATAGGCAGTACTAATAAAAGAAAACAGAAAAATATGTCAAGCCCTAAATATTACTGCAATTACTTATGAATCTTATTACTCAAAAAGTTTCAATTAGTGGCTAACATAGGTCCCTAGGGGAAGAGGAGGGAAGAATAGAATAAATGGAACATAGGGCATTTTTAGGGGATTATAATTTTTCCTCACGATCTGGCAATAATGGATAGAGGCCATTTTAAATTTTATCCAAATTTATAAAAGTGGGTGGCCCAAAATGTAAATCATAATGTAAACCATTGAGCACGGTTAGTAGCAATGCTTCAATAATTGTACATGGATTTTACCAAATGTACCATAAGCATGTAAAATGTTATTAATAAGGAAGAGTGGGAAAGGGGGAGGTTCTTGGGTATATGGAAATTCCCTAAATTCTATATGTGACTTTGCAGTAGCTTATAGCTTCTTTGAAGATAAAATGTAAAAAATAAGTCAATGGTGGGATATATGGAAGAAAATGTCATTGTACATTTGAGAAATCAGATCTTACAATGATGAAAGAGAGTGTCTAATTTTTTTATTATTTCAAAAATTTTAATTTTTTGTATTTTATTTTTGATTTTTAAAACTACGATTATTATTTCATTTTCTTATTTTTAATAGATTTTATTTAAAAAACATATTTAGATTACATAAATTTTAAATAAAAATATAAGAGATTGCCATATGCCCCACTACCTACACCTCCCATATTTTCCCACATTAACAACATACTTCATTAGTGTGGTACATTGGTTACAATTGATGAAATCATTTTGGAGCATTGCAACTAAGCATGGATTAAAGTTTACATTGTAGTTTTCATTTTTGTTGGTTTCATTTATGGAGAGGTTTTAGATCAAAGATGGGTCACAACTATGACAGGGTAGGATTATTGATGTGGGGTGTCAGTGATGAGGGGATGCATAGAAGGGGTTCAACTGGGGCAGACCTCTAAGGCATCTAAATGTGTTCATGTGTTCATGGGTCATTGTCACAGTGGGTGGAGTTCCTCACAATAACCAAAAGATTATCAAATTCCCAATCTGGGCAGCTGTGCTAAGTTTTCTATTGGGACAAAAAGAATACCCTTGTACAAGGCTGGTGCCTAGTGAATGAAGATGGACCATTGCAATGGGCCCTTGATATTGATGACTGCACTTATGAATTTTTTCTTTTGAAATTGAAACTTAGCCTAGTATTACGTATTGCCTAAGAGTTACCTCCATAAAGCCTCCTTATTGCTCAAAAGTGGTCTATATTTCTAAGCCGAATTGAATATATAAATGCACTACCTTCCCCTTGGTGTGGGATATGACTCCCGGGGATGAGCTTCACTTTCAATAAGAGATTACTACTGAACACCAACTAGCAATGAAACTGGAAAAAAACCTTGACTAAAGGGGGAAAGGGTAAAGACAAATGAGTTTATATTGCTAAGTGACTTCAAAGTGAGTTGTGAGATCATCCCAGGCTTGTGCACATCTCAGCAGGATCTCATTGACTGGCACAGTAAATATTGCCTCAAATAATGGGGCCACTGAGGGCTCTGGACACATCCAGACACTATATGCAGGGCACACAGCTCAAGAGTATGGCATTCTGCCATTGGGCCTTACTTTGGAATTTATGCTTCCAAGTGTGACAGAGTTGGACTCATTTGTGGTTTCCCTACACATGACTCTTCTGCCCCTTATATTTGAACCAATAGTTAGTACTGTACTTGATAGGTGTGTGTCCAAGAGACTTAAATCTTTTGTCCTTCCATGTGTCAGTTGGCCCATGAATCTCAGCAGAGTTGCAACAACTACTATAGAGTTCTTTGGACTCACCCAGGACAACCAACAAGGAAATGATGGACAATGCCCATCCCAAGGAACAAAGACAGTGTGTCTGCAAATGCAAGCAAGATATTCCCATCCATCTGACCCATGGGATCTAAGGCCTCTCTCAATTAAAGGCAGAGTAAGCATCACCATCCCAAAATCTTCAAAATTGGGGAATGAACAATGAACTAAAGTATACTTACTATTATTCTACTACAGACTTATTGTTATTCCAGCAATGGAAGAACTTTTATCATTGATGTTGATGCAGTTGCCACCTAAGGTTCTGATGGGAGGGAGAGGGAAAACAGGTGTACTATGGGGGCATTTTCAAGATTTTAGAAGTGTTCTATATGATGTTTCAATGAAGGATACAGACCATTATATATTTTTTCATAACTTTCAAAATTGTGTCGGATAGAGTGTAAACTATAATATAAACTATAATCCATGGTTAGCGAAAATATTTCAATATGTGTTCATCAATTGTAGCAAATATATTACACTAATGAAGGGTGTTGTTTATGTGGGAAAGTGTGGGAGTGGTAGGGAATGGGACATATGAGAATCCCCTATATTTTTTAATGTAACACTTATGTAATCAAAAGTATCTTTAAAAAAAATAAAAAAAAAATATTTTAAAAATCATATTTCAGATGAAAGCCAATGTAAAAATGTATGTATCCTTTACAGATATTTTGTTACCAAAAATATCTACTTGCATTTGACTGGAACTTTCCCATCAATACACAGAAATGCTCAAATATTTCCTGCCTTGAAAATAAAAAAGGAATGCCCTCTTTTCACTTCACATAACTCCACTACTAATATCTACATTTTCCCCACTCTTAATTGCAACGCTCCTTGTACAGATGATCTGTTTTTCCTAGATTCACATTATCCCTAACATTCCTTATTCTAACTGGGTTTCCATTCCCTTTGTTTAATTGTTATTCATGATCCCCTGCATTGTTGAACTCAATGGAATCTTCTTTAAAATAAAGGTAGAATAAATATAAAATTCATTATTTAAATAAACAAGCAAAGAAATCTCAGGCCAGGCATGGAGTGAATTAGTACTCAGATGATTTCAATTAAAGATTTCAACTTGCATTCAAGCTGAAACCTTCCTTCTATATCTACTTGGCTCTCAACTTACAAGAAGTGTTTCTAGGAAAGACAGTCTCCAGCTGGGAATATGAATTCATTCCTCATTGTGTCCTTGATTATGGAGAGTGAAGCTATGTCCCAGACAATAAATCAGGAAGATGTCAGTCATCAGTCCCTCAGCCAGAGCTTGGACCCAAGGAAACCATCATGCCCCATCCAACCCTAGGTTGTACAAACTGAGGTACAGCCACAGAGGAATTGTTTACAGCTTCCTCAAAGCTGCTCCTTAAGATCTTTTGCATCTTGTTACTCCAACTGCTAGTCCATCTTATCCCTTTTGGAAATCATTTCAAACAAAAAAAAATCCTTCTTATTGTCTGTTCCCAAGAGACCAGGTTCTCAGACTGATGAATCCAGTTTTTATTATTTGTCCTCCATGAACTCTTCTTCCTTCTGTAGGTCTAACAACTGAAAAGCTTATCCGTTATTTGAAATAGAGGTTCTATAAGGTCTAAGACTGAGGAATATATCTTAAGTAGTTCCCTTGGATCTCCAAAGCACTGACTTAGGGTGAGGATACATCCCTTGTCATTACCTCCAAAATTTCCTATTCTCCACTTCAACCAAGTGGAAGAAGTAGGTTCATTTGACTTAAAACCATGGACACTACATGCTTTTGCTTGATGATGCTTTACCAAATTAATTAGGAGTGTAATGTTTGGAACACAAAATAAGACCTGTTATACACTGCCTCATTTATAAAATGTATATTAATTTTAAGAAATATATTTATATCTTTTGTACACCACGGCCTGTTCACACCAACTTGTAGGTAATTTCTCATTTAATTTTACCCACTTATACTTGGATGGTGCTCAATTTCTGTAATTAATGGATCTATTATTATTTTTATTCATTTTAACACTAAAAAAATCAATATTTAAGAGTATGTTTTTAATTTTTTTAGTAACAGAAATACAACTCAAAATTCATGTTTTCATGATTTTCAAGCGTACTACTCATTAGTAGTAATTATATTCACTATATTGTGATGCCATCACCAACATCCTTTCTTGAACTTAATCAGAAACTTTGCACACATTAAGCAATATCTCCCCATTTACCTCATTACTGACTGCAGGTAACCTGCTTTTAGATTATGACAACATGAAGAATAATAAATGACATAAGCATGAGAATGGGAAAGCAGAGATATGATCAGACCTAAAGAAAGAAAGCCACAGTTATGGAAATAGTGAACACCCAGGTATTGAAATGAAGGCTGGCAATTGGTGACAGCATGTCATGGAGAAAATGGATGGAGTAAAATCCAAAGAACCCTCCATGGTTAATCACTAGAAATTTTCTATTTTCCATCACATGCCCATCTCTGTGGTTGTGGAGTAACTTCAGGTAAAACCCATTCTTCCTTCCTCATTGCTGTCCACAGAAGTTCCTGGGCTCCTGTGGAACATCAAGAGTTCATCAGTGAAACAAGTTTTCCTGTTAAATTAAATGAGTCGTAAAAGATGCCCTGCACTTGCAGAGATTATAGAGAAGGAAAAGGCTGTATTTCTTCTTAGCATAAAAATGCTGATCTGGAGACAAAGGGCAGGGAGGGAATGTTTATATTTGGGGAAGCCATGATGATCTGGAGTAGAAATCCCAAGGCTGCTTGTGAAATGTACATTTTGACTCTCACTCTCTTTAAGAATTTAACAAAGCTGTGGAAGGCAAAAATGGAAGGCATCATCATTCAAGGCTTGGGATTTTAAGAATCACAGTAAATTTGTATTTAATTTAATGGAATTAATTCTTGGAAAGACTCTTTGCAGAGGTGTCTCTATTTCTACTTTCCTCTGAATTGTCTTTTCATTTGATGGTGCAGTACCCTCTTTCAGGATGTGGAGTCTATTTATCCTCCTTTGATTCTGGGCTGGAATTACTGTGTTTAATTTGCTTTGACCAAGAGAATATGGTGGAAATGAGAGTTTGCACCAGGAGGCTTCAGCATGTTTCTGCTAATCTCCCATGGGCCTCTATCTTAGTCCTGTGAGCTACTCCAGCTTAGCCTGTTGCAGATTGAAGACATATGGAGAAATAATTGCCCGGTTGAACACACCCTAGGTCAGCCTAGAGCAACATAATCCCCAATATGAGAAGGAGCCCAGACAAGTCTAGCAGAGATTCCATAGCTGACACAGCTGGCTACACCGCATCGAGCAGTATGGCACAGATCCAAATATCTCCATACCACAGATTTGGCTGCAGTAATAGAAGCATTAACATAAACCAATTTCTTTGAGACAATTTGTTATGCAGTGATAATTAACTGACATAATAATCAATGTAAAAAAGACCTAAGGGCATCCAGAATATTTTGCTGCTGCTTATTCTTTGGCATTGCCTCACATACTTGAATACTGCATTAATAATCACTCTCTTATTTATGTTTATTTCAGGAAAAGGTTTTAAATAAGGACTATCATTTCAGTTCACTTGCAGAAAACTAGGAGATATTGGAAGGAAATGCATTTTTGTGCTGGAATAGCTCATGACCCTGCCTCAGAATATTACAGGAAGAATTTTGGGCATGATTTCAAGCTTTTCAGTATGTCATTCTTTCTTCATAAGGACTGAAGGGAGTTTTAACAAATTGGTGATAAAAATTTTGAATAGAGAAAACACATAGATTTTTCACACAAGTACCCTTTAAATTTTATGACAAATATAGAAAAAGAGGTGATATTTTGTTTAGAGAAATGGAAAAAAATCATACTTCTTATCCATTGGCATAATATAGAGCATGAAATCTAGTCTTGCTTTACAATCCATAAATCTCTACCAAAAAGACACCATGATTTCCTAATTAAATGAATAGATATTTTTAAAAAATTACAGCAATATAAATTAATACAGTATATGATTTAATTTTTATATTAATCATATATAAGGTCATATCTGGCTTTAAGGTAAATTCTAGTTCCATGGGTTTTTTAAATAATTGAAGCTCAGAGTGCTGAGGAATTGAGTCCTACAATCATGTGCCCTTCTTCAAACCCAGGACAAGTGACACTTTTATGCATTCCCCTTTAGAAATGTTTTCAGAGTCCCCTTTATGTCTTTATTCTTCAAACTGTAGATGAAGGGATTCAGCATGGGTGTGACCACAATGTACACTGTGGCTGAGGCTGTTGCACTACAATAAGTGTTGTGTGAGGCAGCTGGACTAAGGTACATCCCTAGGCTTATACAATAAAATAAGGAGACCACTGAGAGGTGAAATGCACAGGTGGAGAATGCTTTATATTTCCCCTGAATTGATGAGATTACACATATGGAGGAAACAATCTTAGCGTAAGAGAGAAGGATGCCAGCAAGAGAACCCCCTCCCAGCACCACAGCTTCAAAATCCATCACTATGTCATTGAGGAAGGTTTCAGAACAGGCAAATTAGACCATCTGATTAAGATCACTGAAAAAGTGTGGAATTTCCAAGGGTGCACAAAAGGACAGCTGCAACATCACTAAGGTATGTAACAAGGAATGCAGAGCACTCAGAATCCAGGACCCCAGAATCAGTAGGACACAGAACAGGGGACTCATGATAACTGTGTAGTGCAGGGAGTGGCAGAGGGCCACAAAGAGGTCATAGGCCATCATAGCTAGGAGAAAATTGTCTTCCCCTCCAAAGAACAGAAAAAAGTATACCTGGTTAAGGCAGCCTGCATAGCTTATGACTCTACTTTGCATCTGTATGTTCACCAACATCTCTGGTAGGGTGGTGGAGATGAATCAGATGTCACAAACTGATAAGTTGGAAAGGAAGAAGTACATGGGTGCATGGAGGTGGGAGTCAGTGATGGTGACCAGGAAAATGAGCAGGTTCCCCATGAAAGTGACCAGGTACATGAACAGGAAGAGCCCACAGAGGAGAGGCTGCCATTCTATATCCACAGTGAATCCCAGGAGAAGAAACTATGAAATGTGTGTATCATTTCCTAACTCCACATGTTTGATGTTACTAAAAATAAATAGAAAAAAAATATTGTGACTCGTTTTCAAAAAAATCAGTCATTACTTACTTATATATAATTTACCTTTATACTCAAGCAAATAATTTCCATATTTCATTTATGAAACTGTTCCCATTTAGGTGAATCCTATGGGCATTCAGGGTTCATATTCATAAGATTCCTCAAAGTCATGTATCCTAATAATCATTAGATTATTCATTTTTTCATTTGAGGAATATATATTGAGGGCCAACTTTCAGCCTGACACTGTCTTAGCAATGGACATACAGTGTGAATCAAGAGTACCTGCAGTCTTTTGATGGGAAAGAATATAAGCAGATAAAATAGGTATATATATATAGTATGTCAGAGGTTGAAAACTGCTAAAAAGAAAAGAAACCAGGTAGAAAGGAGTGAGTAAACAGGACATGCTATGTTTTACTGAGTTTCCAGATGAAACTTGAACACAAGATGACATTTGAAGAAGACCTCATGGAAAAGAATTTTGGAGCCATAAGGAAACCAGGGCCAGTGTGTGCCCAGCATAAGAGTGCCAAGGTCAAAGGCCCTAAGTAAACAACTTGTTTCAGGATCCAATTTTAACAAGGAAGCCCATGTGGCAGTGAGTGAGATGAGAAAGAGGAAGAGTGTTCAGAAATGATGTCAGAGATGATTAAGGATGAGTTGGCCTCACTGATGTTGAAACTTCATGACTCAGGAGGTCATTTGTGCATATGTTGCAACTCTTGCACTTTATTAATTTACTTGCAAATTTAGCACATATGAAGTAAAGCCACACCTATTTCCATCTCTAGGTTTGCATCTAGATTCTGTATTAGAGGACACTCCCACTGGAATTTATGAACTGATTTGTCTCTTCTCTAAGATATCTAGTTCCTTACTTAAATGCAGGTGTATACACACACTCACACACAGGATCACACAGAGCACGCAATGGCCTCCTGGGACTAATTATTACCGTGTCCTTTTCACCCTAAGCCACAATGATTTGGCCAGAAGTGAATACATTGCAAGCTGACAACATCAGATTGTCTTTTTCCAAAACAGTTAGGAATGGTACCCAAGAATTTCAACTTTCAAACTTTCCAAGGACATATAAACAGGGGCTTAATTTTGTTGAGGCTATTTTCTACTATGTGTTTAGGGAAACATAAAATCTTCTCAATAATCAGAGAGAGAGACACAGATACAGGGAGGAAAGGAGAGGGAGAGTGAAATAAATAAATAAATGAAATAGACTTGAGTATAAACAAGTCATAAACTCAGGTCAAACCAGAGACTGTGATGAAGTAAAGCTTACTTGGTTCTGGCAGCATTCTAATCCATGTTCTATTCTCTGGATGCCTAAAAAGATGAATAGAAGAGCAAAAGACAAATCAGTGGTATCTTATTACGATGTTGTACACCATTTAGATTGAAAAATGCATGAAAAAATGAGCAATGAAGATACACTGATATTTCACAAAAGGAAATACAACAAACACAATTGTTGGGAATTTTTTAAATGAAGCTATAGATGAGCTCTTAAATGATATTATGTGCAAACATTTTGGAATATCTGATCAACTACCTATTATATGGTAAATATTGATAGGAAACAAAGTATTCTAAATCTTTATAACTTCTCCAACTTAGTATTTATTATGGCTTCTACCATCCTAAGAAGATAAATAAACTTAAACTTTAAATGTAAAAAGTTAGCATATCAAGAGAAAGTGCTGTATTTTGTCAAATGCTTTTTCTGCAACAATCGAGAGTATCATGCAGTTTTTCTTCTTCAATTTATCATTGTGGTTTATTATACTAATTAATTTTCTTGTGTTGAACCACTGTTGCTGACCTGGAATAAAACCCACTTGATCTTTGTGTATAATACTTTTAATGTTCTTTTGGATTCTGTTCGTAATTATTATGCTGAGGATTTTTGCATGTATACTCATTAACGATATTGGTCTGTAATTTTCTTTTCTTTCTTTCTTTCTTTCTTTCTTTCTTTCTTTCTTTCTTTCTTTCTTTCTTTCTTTCTTTCTTTCTTTCTTTCTTTCTTTCTTTCTTCTTTCTTTCTTTCTTCCTTTCTTTCTTTTTGTAGTGTACCTCAGTTTTATTTATGTCCACAAATATTGCCAAAAAATAAAAAAATACTCAAATGGAGAACACAGAAGTCACAATCTCTGGATGCCTGTTCTGTTCATACAGTGTTGCCACTTGGAAAATTACTCCTACTTACAATTATCTTCAATGTACACCACTCTGCTTCTGTGGTGAGCAATGAAACCCACCCTGAGGACACTGAACAAAATATATACAAAACACATAAAATCAGTCCAAAATTGTAAACAAAAGAAGGAAAGGCCATAAGGAAAACAACAACGTGGGGCTTAAAAGACACTGTCTGGGGCCATCTTAAAGAAATTGTAGTCAGGCAGATGAAGGCTTAAGATTTCATATTTCTTAAATGAAAGAATCTCAGAGCTTCACCTTGGAATATGGGGGTGGAGAACCAAACCTAACTAGAACTCTTCAGACATTTATTGAGCACAGACTGCAAAGTACTTCACTCTCTTCTTTGGAAAAATGGATGATGGATAGAGGTGATGAAGGTTTAAATGAACCCAGGTAGGCATTGTGATTTAGCAAAAAGCAAACCAAAGAGATAAGAGGGAAGTGAGGGGTGATGGTGGCAGAGCCTGTATGCAGTGGGAAAGCAGGTTCTCCTTGTCCAGAGTGGAGCATCACCCTCAGAGATGCGGGAGAACCCACAGGACCAAACCACGGTGATGGCACCTCACTGCTACTCAGTGTGGCCAACAGCTTGAAGACAAAGGGCAATTTGAGCTGGCTTCCCCTGAAGAGTAAAAGTTCAGGCAGAAATGGAGTGAGAAAAGAAGAAGGAACAAAACAACAAGTTGTTTCAACAAACAACCCTCTGTCCCACTAAGAACAGTCATGGCTAGAATCAAGCTGGAAATGCCCCTGATGATGTCCGAATCCAGAATCTGAAACTGAGCCAATGCCTGCTGGTTCTGGGTCTAAGGGTCAGCCTTTCTGGCTTCCCCCACTGTGGCTTGGGTTCTGGACTCACCTTATGTCTCCTGAACCACAAGTTTATCTCTTATGGTCTGACAATTCTTTGCTATGACTACCACATTACAAGAGTGCATCAATGGCACAAGTAGTCCTCAAGAGTCTGAGCGGGAAGGAACAGAAAAGGTCAAGTCCTGGTAGAAAGCTTGGTCAACAGATGGAGACATCCTTAGAATTTCTCCACCCTATACTTTGGAGAAAGAGCATTGTGTTTACAACTCAAAGTAGAGGCAAGTTTTCTCCAAGATACCTTTGCTCTAAATCACCTGACCCCTTAAAAGGCAGTACCTCCCAGAGGGGACCAGGGAAAGCTTGCTTTTTCTTTGACTTCACATTTGTAGCTTGGATTATTGTTCTTACTTCCAGGATGAAACAGGGGACTCACATGGGGCCTAGTCTCATGTAGGCCACTGTGCCTGGACCTTCTCCTGGGGTAGAAAGAAAACCTGCCATCCACAATTATGTTCATTGCAAGGTCTCAATTCACCCAAAAGCAGCTTCAGTCTGTGCCAAGGATGGCCTGGTGTGCTCCTCAGCACAGGAAGAGTTAAGTCATGATGCACGTTAACTGTGTTACTGCCCTAGAGGGCATATTTCTAGCAGAGTCCTTTCGTAAGCGTATGTCCTGGTATTTTTATGTGCCAAGTGATTTGTATGGAATCATTTTCTTTAGTTTTCTACAATGTTTATGAAACTTTCAGAATATTAAAAAAGGTAATTCATCCAGAACAATCAAATGTCCATGCATAGAAATGTATAAGGAAACCTACAATCAGACACACACAAATGCATGCTTTCTCCCCCTGCAGTGAGAGAGAACAAAGGTAACACCAGGTAGAATAAAAGGGACATATAACTCTGGCACTCCTGATGCAAAACTAAAGGGGGCTCATTCTGATGGATGTCTGCACCACTGGCAAAACACATGCTAGGAGCAGACAGAAGTGAAGATCAAAGAAGCAAAACAGTCTGTAACATTGTCCCTGCAAATCCCTGGATGCTCATTGCTGTGACCAAATCTAGTCCCAACCTTTTGCCCATTTGTAATTAGTAATGCCTATCTGCTCCATTTAATAAGAGGGATAGTATATATAACTTTTTAGTAAAAAATCAACTCTCTATTTGGTCAATAGCTGGTAAGAATTCAAAATTAGTGACATGTAGTTTGTGGAAGGAAAAAAAAATGGCTGTTCTAAAATGATTTATTTACAGGCTTAAAAAGCCATGCTGCAGAACTTTCTCGAATTATGAAGATTTCCTACAATTTAGTAAAATAAAAGTTTTTAAAAAATACTATAGCTCTTAGACTCCAAATTCATGTACTGATTAACTGCAAACCTGGCAGGTTTTGGAACACACCTAGCAAGTGTGCTGTGAGCACAGTGATGGATAAGGGCTGGATTCTAGCACCTACTGAGAAATGAGAGAAGGAAAAGAAAACTAAAGCTGAACCCCAAGATTGCAAGGGAAGTTTTCTGAATGTTCAGTCCCTTGTAGGATGAACTAGGTTCTGGGGGACTGTCATGCAGGGAGACCCAACCAGTCTCAAGGAATCCTCTCTAAAAATGAACACTATTATGCCAATATATTTTTAGTTGTGGTGTTTTTAAATATATAAAGAAATATTTAGAAGGGTTTTTTCACTTTTGTAGCTCTTATTACATGTAAAAAGTCTTGTTTCTCTCCCCAAGAATTAGGGTTTCCACAGCCAGAGTTAACAAATAAACAACTTATAATATCTGCTTGCCACCTACTTTCTACAGTTGGCTGTAGTAATCTTCTTGACTAGGGAGGTGGCCGCCATGCATGTGGGGGTGCCCATGCAGCTCCATGGCCAGTCTCTGAAGCTCAGGCGACTGGGCATGCATGGCCTACAGCTAGTTGGCTGCTGACATGGGGCCTGGATGGCTCCAGGCAGGTCTCGGGGATAAAAGGTTCCAAAAACTTGATGGCTGATAGTGGGGCATCTCATGCTCATGGGATGGCTGTCCAAGCAGAGGGTTAGGGAAGGTGCCCTGGGGATAGGGAAAGTTAGCCAAGCAGGGACCAGCAGTCAGGGGACCAACCAGTGGGTGGACTGGACCTGCTGGACCTTGATGGAGGAGGTCCTGATGGTGCAGGTGGAGGTTGGAGTGGATGTGGGAGTGCTGATGGTGGTGCGGCATCATGTTCAATATCTGCATCCAGGCCAGGGGGTCACTGGTGAATGACACCATGCATTCAGTGAGGATATGCTCTGCCGCCAGTTTGTCAGGTAGTATCTTTATCTGGTTTGGGTATTAGGGAGATGTTGGCTTCATTTGACAACACTTTTTTTTTTATTGTTTGGAAGGGCTTACAGAACGCTGGTATTGGATCATCATTTCATGATTGGTAGAATTCACTTTTGAAGCCATCTTGTCCTAGGTTTTTCATCTTTGGAAGGACTTTGATGACAGCTTCTATATCTTCATTTGTGATTGGTTTGTTGAAGTCTTCTGTTTCTTCTAGGGTCAGTGTAAGTGGTTCATGAATTTCTAAGAATTTGTCCATCTAGTCTACATTGTCTAGTTTTTTTAGTATACAATTGTTTGTAATACCCTGTTATGGTCTCTCTTATTTCTGTAGGGTCAGTGGTAATGTCGCCCATCTCAGTTATAATTTTATTTATTTGGGACTTCTCTTTTTTTCTTTGTCATTCAAGCTAAACTTATGTCAAATTTGTTGATATTCTCAAAGAACCAACTTTTTGTTCTGTTGTTCTCCTCTATTGTTTTATTTGCACTCAATTTCATTTATTTCTGCTCTAATCTTTACTTTATCTTTCCTTCAGCTTGGTTTGGGATTATTTTTCTCTCTTTTTCATAGTTCCTTTGTGTGTTCAGATAGATCTTCTCCTTTAGTGCTTTCTTGTTTTTTATTTATTTATTTATTTTATGTAAGCAATGAGGGCTATAAATTTCCCTCTCAGCACTGTCTTTCTGGTGTCCCATAGGTTTTAATATGTTGTGTTCTCATATTCATTCATTGGTTATACTGAAACTGATTTACAGATTCAATGCAATCCCACTAAAATTTCAACAGCTTTTTGGAGAAGTGGAAGAGTCAATTATCAAATTTATTTGGAAGGGTATGGAGACCTGAGTGGCCAAAAAATTCTTTTAAAAGAATTAAATTGTAGAATTCTCATTTCCTGACTTTAAAGCATATACTTAGCTAGATTTCGAAAAACACTATAACAATGGCATAAAGATGGTAAGATATACCGAAGAAAACAAATTTCTCAAAAATAGACTTCTGCATTTACAGTCGAGTGCTTCTGACAAAGCTATCAAGCCCACCCAGCTGAGCCAGCACAATCAATTCAGTAAAGGGTGTTGGTGGAATGAGATAGCCATATCCAAAAGAAAGAAAGAAGACCCCTATCTAATACCTTATACATAAATTAAAACAAAATGAATCAAATAGCTAAATATAAAACTCTTAGAAGAAAATGTAGGAAAACATCTTCGAGACCTTGTGGTAGGTGGTAGTTTCTTAAGCCTTACACCCAAAGCATGAACAACAAAAGAAAAATATATATAAGCAGATCCTCCTCAAAATAAAACACTTTTTTACCTCAAATAACTTTGACAAACAGGTGAAAAGGCAGCTAACTCTATGGGAGAAATTAATTGGCAATCATCTATCAGATAAGTGTTTATTATCTGTGATATATAGGGAGATCACAGAATGTAACAACTACAAAACAAATTACCTGATTAAAAAATGAAGAACTGAAAGCAAAGACACAAACAGATATATGCACACCAATGTTCATAGCGGCATTGTTCACCATTGCCAAAGTTGGAATCAGCCCTGGTGCCCATCAACAGATGAATGGATAAGCAAAATGTGGTACATACATTCAATGGAATATTACTCAGCTGTAAGAAGGAATAAAGTGATAACACATGGAATAAAGTGGATGAATCTTGAAGAATTTATGTTGAGTGAAGCAAGCCAGGCACTGAAGGATGAACAGTATATGACCTCACTGATTTGAACTGAAGAAGGTGAGCAGTCCCTGAGAACCATTGTATGAAAGATAGGTTAACAAGGGAGAGAAAGAGAAGAGTAGGCTGTAATCCATCACCCATAAGGACATAATCTATGGTAAAGGGATAGAGTATAGTTGTATATTGAAGGATAAGACAGATGGATAGTGATATTACAGGATTTGGTGATCCAGGGTTGACAGGTGGGTAGATTAGGAAGGGCAGGTTGGAATACCCAAGGAATCTTGTCATTCCATGAGTCAAGACAGGGGAGTGTCATGTGACCCAGGGGGAGGGGGAGGAAGGAACAGTAAAGAACAAACGGGATATTTAGTGGTCATGGGATAGGTTTTTCATTACCTTACAGTAATGGACACAGGACATGGTAAATATCATCAAAACTTATTAAACTGTATCATCTAAATTGTAAACTATACTGTAAACCATTGACAATGTTTAGTTGCTATATTTTACTATCTGTATAACAGTTATAACAATGCTAACATCCAAAAAAAAAAGATTTTATTATGGAGTGGGGAAGGGGGTGGGTGGTTGAGTGTGTGGAAGTCTCTAATATTCCGTGTGTGACTTTGCTGTGACCTGAAACTTCTTTGAAAATTAAATGAAAATTTGGGAGACACTGGGAAATGAGTGAGGGAAGGTGTCATGATACACTGGATATCCGATAATAAAGTGATAAAAGGAAAAAAGAAGAATTGTTTTTTGTGTGTGTGAAAAAAAGGGAATTTCTTTTGTTTTTTTTTTTCCCATTTTTTTTAATGTCCCAATCTGCTAATTCTATTTTGTTTTTTTGTTTTTTGTTTTTGTTTTTGTTGCTGTTTTTTCTGAGTTTCCTTGTGTTTATCTCTTGCATTTGAGCTTATCATTGTTGTTTCTTTTTCCTATTAAGTGTATTTGGTTACTATATGGGCTACATATTCAGGGAAGATTTAGATCACAGAAGGGTTACAATGGGGGCTGCAGAGGATTATTGGTGGGGGGTGTCTGGGAGGGGGGATTCATGGGAATAAGTTCATCTGAATATACATGAAAGATATATAAAATTTGTTCAAATGATCAAATGATGGGGCATGGTCATGGTGGGTGGACAATCACTCAATAAATGAAGCAATCTGAATTCCCAGCCTGGGGAACTCTGCCATATTCTCCAAGGGAGCAGCAACAGTCCTCTGAGTGGAGGGACAGTGTCTGTCTAAAGAGGATGGCCCACTGATGTTGATGAATAGCCTTGAGTCTTTGCTCTTTTATTTGAAACATAGCCTACTGTTATGGGGTGCATAAAGGTTGCCACCTGAAAGCCTCCTTGTTGCTCAAATGTGGCCTCTCTCTAAGCCAAACTCAGCATATGAATGCATTACCTTCCTTCCAATGTGGGACATGACTCCCAAGAATGAGCCTCCCTGGCAATGAGGGATTAATACCAAGTGCCAACTGGCAACATGACTGGAAAAGGACCTTGAATAAAAGGGGGAAATGGTAAAGACATATGAATTCAAGTGGCTAAGAGACTTCAAAGAGAATTGGGAGGTCATTCCAGAAGTAATGCTTATGCACATGTCAGTAGGATCTCATAGAACACCAAAGTGGATATCACACCACACAGAGTGGCTCCTGAGGGCTCTGGAGACACCCAGGTCCTATTAAAAATGGGCAAAAGACTTGATAGAAAGTAGTCTAATGAAGAAATAAAAATGGTGAAAAACACATGAATAATTTCAATGAGATATCATTTCACACATATTAGAATGGACACTGTTAAAAAGTCAGAAAATTGTTAAATGTTGGAAAGCATGTGGAGAGATAGGAATGCTTATTCCCTGCTGATGGGAATGTAGAATGGTTCAACCATTGTGAAGGATTGTTTGGAATTTCCTAAAGAAGTTGAATATATATTTGCCATATGACACGGCAATAGCACTACTATGTATATACCCAGAAGAACTGAGAGCAGTGACACTTACAGACATGTACATACCAATGCTCATATTGGCGTTATTCATCATTGCCAAAAGTTGGAATCCACCCAGGTGTCCATCAAATGATGAGTGGATAAACAAATTGTGATGTATATACATGATGGAATATTATGCAGCATTAAGAAGAAATGAAGTCATGCAACATATGGCAACATGGATGAACTAGTAGGAAATTATGTTGAGTTAACCAAGTCAGATACAAAAGGAAAATACTGAATGATTGAGCTATTATGAACAAATATATTTTGTAAACTCATGAAATTAATAATTAGGATATAGGTCACCGAAATATAGAATGAGTGTAGGGAATGGAAAGCTGAGGGTTAATTAATGCAGAACTGGTAAAAACTTTTTTGTAAATATTTGGAAATGAATAGAAATGGGGAAAGCACATAATAGTCTTTGTAACTAGCAGAGCTATTATATGGGTACGACAGAGGTTGAAAAAATAAGTCTAAGGACATATATATTACTAGAATGAAATCTAAAAATGTACCATGGGAAAGTATAACATAATGAAACCTTTATAAAATACAAATATGGGTGCTATTACATATATAAGACTTTTTTACAGTATAAAAATACAAATAAACTACAGAGATGAAAACAGAATATCAGCTACGTACAGCAGGGGAAACAGAGATTGATGAGTTACATTTGTTTGTTTTTGTGTTTATTATCATTGTTATTGGAATAATGAAAATGCTATAAAAATTACTGAAGTGATGAATGCACAACTATGTGATTATACCAAATACCATTTATTGTACACTTATGATGGGATTTATGATTTGTTAATATATATCAATAAAATTGATTTGTTATAAGAAAACCTAAACAAACAAAAAAGTTGGCATAGTTATTTCCTGTCAGTTAATGAATGACTTTCCCAGGTGATTAGATGATTTTTCTTTCACTACACCAATATTTCTTTCTGCACCTTCCTGTCCAATTCCATGTTCCTGTTTCACTTTCTCATTATTGATTCAGAAGGATCTTCATAATAACAAAGTTGATCTTCAAATTCGACATCCTAAAACCACCTGTGATTCCCCACTGGAAAATGAAGTCAAAGTACCATAGCTTCAATGTGAGCTAGACCTTTCCTATCCTACTGGCCCATGTCCCCTCACCCTGTGGTTTGCCCTACAGACACTGATGGCCAAGACCTTGAACCTGACATTTACCTTTGCCAGATCTCAACATTTTTCATCCTAAATTGATTTACACAATGTTTTGCTATTCATCAGGTCTCTCTGACAGTTCCATTCAGAATTTTTCACTTCCTTTTCCTCATGGGAACTCCAAGACCCTTTTAGGTTAGCCTGGTGATCCCACCTTTTAGAATGATATTTTAAACATCCACATAGGAAGTGAAAAATTTTGTTCACACACATCATATTGGTAGTAGGGACAATCCTTTTGTGTTGCACTTAGTGGATTCCATGTCTTCTCCCTGCTAGACTGTGAGTGCTTTGTGGGACCTAACAAGGTTCTACAGAGCTTTCCATCCCTTCACATAGTTCATGACTGGATTATTACAGAAGTTGAATAAATATATATTGTGTGAATAAATGAAAGAAGATAGATTCACAGATCCTGGAAATGAAAGAGAAGAAGCAGGGAAATAGAAACATATGTGTGAAGACATTCTAAAAGCATGCTTTCCAGCTCCTGAGATGTGAACCTTACATGTGGGTCAAGATGACATTTTGTGAGAATTATACAATAAAGTAAATAAAATACTGTAAGAAATAGAGTACCTCACACATAGTACTGGTAAATACAAAATCAATCCACGAATCTTTTTGTTCAGGTGTGTTTGTCTTTGTGCGTGGTTGCATGTGTGTTCATTGTAGAACATAGTAGTAAATGCATTTTAATATGCAGGAATCATCAAAATTATGGAAGCCTTGGCACTAAAGGCAAGGAAAGCTTAAAAAAGAAAGCCATTCCCTGCTAATGGGAAAAGTTCCTATGAATGGAGAGACAACTGAAGAGAGAGAACAGATTGGAGAGAGAACAGGCAGGCTCCGTGGGATCTGATGCTCCTCCAGTCACTAGGGCCATGGACAGAACTGGTGTTCTTTTTTTTTTTGTTATTATTATATTTAATATACTTATAATTGTTATATATAATAATAATTACCATTATCATTCCTCTTTCTCCTCCTTTTCCATTTACAAAGCTCTTCACAAACATTTTCTCCCGTTCTTGCTGCACCTGCCTTTTCATCGTCTCCACATCACTCCCTGATCTACCTGCCATTCTGTGCCTGTCCCATATTTATTAGAACAAAGGGGTTTTCATCAGGTCACACAGCAGATAAAGCTAGTCAATCTCTCATTTTTTTGTGTGTATCAGTCTTTTCTTTGTTATTCCAGGACTTTGGGATTTTATCTCTTTTTTGACAAATCAAATAGCCACAATCCTTTCTTGGTTTTCTTGTTCATCCTAAATATAAAGGCCTTCCCAGATTGCACTCTATTAAATCCCACACATATGGGAAAATCAATCATTTCACCTAATCAACTTTCTTCATATAATGTGTCCATAAGGCATGATGACATGCACTCACTTATGTCATTGTTCTCTAATTTCTCCAGTATAATGTAAGATCCAAATAAGCAAGGACACTACCTGCTTTGTTCACCTGTATGTTTTCACAATGGTGTGTGAACATATGAGTAGTTACATAGAAAACACATTTAAGAAAATGTTATGTTATGAAATCAATTGAATGACACCAAAAATGAAAGCAGGTTAAAGGTTTCTACAATGTAACTCTATTAAGAAAAATTGAATGGAATATCCAAAATGAACATCTGTTATATAGTAAGGAAAATAACAATAATTTAATATATAAATATGGGTAATTAAATTGGTAAAGATTGGGAAATAAAATTATATGCAAATACACTTTTTAAAAATGCAGTGAGGGAGGAGTCTTTAAATGTATTTAGTCCCATAAAGGGAATTTGGATTCAAATATGCTTATAAATAGGATATAATCCTCTGGTGGTCCAATTTAAAGAATGCTTATCTGAATGATGGTAGAGGGTGATGCAACTTTTATATATCAATCACATCACAAATGGGAAAAAGTTCTATAAGGAAAACAGAGGTGTAAAAACAAAAAGGCGTCACTTATAAATTGATATTCTTTAACTCAGATGATGCTGAAGAACTTTCTAGGTTTTAAAAGCAATAGGGGAAACACAATATGTAATACAGATTGATTTGCCATGCAAAATTATAAACATTCAAATGTTCCCCAAACATCTAAAAAGACATAAAGGAACCAATTGCAACCAGCAAAACTGGTCGGAAAAAAAAGCTGCAAATCTAAATTTGCAGCACTGCAATACTATAACTAAAAATCCTGAGGCAGCAGTACAAAGTCAACTCTTGAGCAGTTTGCAATTAAAAAGAAAATTGTTAATGGACACCTAATAATTGAACTCCACCAATAAAGGAATAATTCCTAAGTAAATGTTGTAGTATACTCTTTCCCTATTAAACAGATATATTTTTTTCATTTCAATACTCTACTAAGGGTTTCTGCATCGTTAACTACTGTTTCAAAGTAATATCTACCTCCATTGGATTGATAAAGAAGTATAAACAAATGCCTCATCATTAAAAAAAACAAAAAACATAATACCCTCACTTCTCTGCACATACCTCCATGGCAATACCCTATTTTCCCATTCTCCCCTTAACTACAAACCTCTTTGCAGAGATATTCTTTTACTGGAACCAACTTATCCCTGAAATTCCCTATTCTAATTGGACCCCCATTCTCAATGATTAATTATTAACAATGAAACCGATAGTCCTGAGCCAAATGGACATTTCCTTTTTAACCTCAAAATATCATTCATTTAATAATTAAGCAAATAGGAATACAAAAGCACAATGGGAAAACAAGTTCAACACTTGGTCTATGCTAGATTGCCACTCTGAAGACCTCAGGTTAAACCTCTTTGCTTCTATTCCCTCTGACCCCTTCCTACAACATCTACTGGGCTCTCTGACTCACCGGGGTGGGATCTCTAAAAGGAAGGTCTCCGTGTGAAAGTCCTAATTCTTCTCTGGGAGTTTGATTATGGTATCTAAAGCTCTATCCTCAAGCATTGGTCCTCTAGGCAAATATGGACTCTAAGAAAAATCACCAGGTCCCTGCTTCCTCAAGATTGCATAAGTTGATATTTAAAGCTGCCCTATATTTGCTAATGAGCACATTTTCTTCTTCCTACTTGTACCTATTAGCCATCATTTCCCTATGGGACAGTGTTCTGGAAAGAAAGGAATTTTTTTTCTGGCTGATTTTCTGTTTCCAGGAGACAATACTATAAATCAGGTGGGATCCAGTTTTTCTTACTCCTCCGCCATGGACTCTCTTGTCTTACTAGAAAATTACCCCATCTAGTGATTTAAAATTCACCCCAAAGTTGAAGATGGAAGGACCCACCTGGACTAGGCTCCTTTCACTCCAAAGCACAGACATGGGGTAAGGACACAGTCCTGACTGTCATCCTCAGAAATTTGCTATTCTTCCCTTTAACAAATTGGAAAACTCTGTTCATTGGATATAAAACCATGGGCAATACACCATTTTCCTTGATGACACTTTGCAAAATCTATTATGAATATCAAATTTGCAACATAAATCAGGACCCATCATTTAGTCCCACAGTATACAGTTTTATTTATTTATTTTTTTAAAAAAATATTTTATTTATTTATTCATTTATCCCCCCCTTGCTGCTTGTGCTCGCTGGGTCAGCTAACCACGCCATGCGGGCGGGCTTGCCTTCACCAGGAGGCCCCGGGAACCGGGCCTGGGGCCTCCCATATGGTAAACGGGAGCCCTACTGATTGAGCCACAGCCGTTTCCCTACAGTTTTATTAATTAAAAAATATATTTAGATCTTTTTTGCACCTTAGCCTGTGTTTAGTACTTTTCAGGGATTGCCACAATTAAACTCCCCCATGTCTTAAAATTATTCAGTTAATAAATCTATAAGATTTTGATTCACTTAAACCCTAAACAAGAAGAGTAAACTTTATATATTTTGAACTTTTTATTTTAATATCATAAATGCAACTGAAATTAATCTTTTTAACCACGTTCAAGTGTACATTTCACCAGTAATAATAATATTCACTATTTTGTACTACCTTCACCAACATCCTTATCAAAGCATTGTCATTACCTCAACAGAAACTCTTCACCAATTTAGAAATAACTCCCCATACCCCTCATTATTCAGCTCCTGGAAACCTGTGTTCTACTATCTGTCTTTATGAACTTGATTTTTCTAAGTATTTACTATAAGTAAGATCATACAATATTTGGATTTTATACCTGGTTTAATTCATTCATCATGATGTCTCCAAATTTGTACGTGCTGTAGCATATATTAAAACTTCATTCCTTATTATGGCTAAATATCATTCCATAAATTGTAAATACCACATTGTGTTGATCCTATCATCTGTGGATTGATGCTTGGGTTCCTTCCATATTATGGTGATTGTAAATAATGATTCCATGAATGTTTCTGTACAAATGTGTGTTCCAGTCCCTACTATCAATTCCATTGGGTAGCATACCAAGAAAATGGATAGCCAGGTCATCTGTTAATTTAGGTTGAAATATTTGAGGAGCCACAACAAATGATTTCTAGAAGCTACAACAAATTACAACCCCACAAGCAATATATAAGTTTCCAATTTGTCTGCATGCTCTTCAACACTTATTATTTTCTGTTTTTTTAATTATAGCCATGGTATTAGGTATTCAGTGCTATTGCATTTAGGGTTTGATTTGCCCTGGTGACCAATGAATGATATAGAGTATCATTTACTTTGTGACTTTTGCACTTTTATTATCTTTAGAAAACTGCTATCATAGTTCTTTGCCCATTTTTAAATTGGGTTAATTACCTTTTATTTCAGTTATACCAATTCTTTATATATTGTGGATGTTAAGCTCTTATATATATGCTTAGCAATTATTTTATTCTATTTTATAGGCTGTCTTTTCACTTTCCTGATGTTCAAAGGATTTATTTTTAATGAAGTCCATTTTAAATATTTTTTCTTGTTTTGCTTTTCTTTTGTGGTCATATCCAAAAAATCACCATCATATCCAAGGCTATGAAGTTTCTTCCTACGTATATTCTAAGAGTTTCATGATTTTAAATTGTATAGTTAGATCCTTTGTCCATTTAGAGTTAATTTTTTGTACTGGGAGAGGTAGTGGTCCAAATTTATTCTTTTGCACATGGATATCTAGTTTTCCCAGCACCAATTGTTGAAGAGATGTGTTTATTTTGTATTATAACAAGTCCAGATTGTGGGAACATGACTGATGGGTTAAACATATAATTCTTAGCTCTCACTAAAACAACAAAGAAAAATCCAGAAGCTGCCATGGGGACCTGCTTTGGAGCACAGGAAACCAGGACACTGCTTACCAACTACCAGAAGAGTGAGGGTCAGAGACACAAAGAGGCCAAATCAAGAAATCGTGAGTTGTTAAACCTCCCAGCTGTAGGGAAGGGCTTCCCTTTTCAAACCCCAAGATATTAAGTGAGGGTAAAACTTCTGGTGAATTGTATCTAAGTGAGAGTACAGCAGATGTCTACCTCCAGGGAAGGTGCTCTGATTCATCTAAAAGTGTACTAGACAGATAGGGAAGCCAGGGATAATCAGAGGTTGCTTACCTCAGTAGCTGGAAGAAGCACACATACCTGGCCTTCAGGGTGGACAGTCTAGGTAGAGATTTTAGCCTCCTTCTCCAGATGGGAGTGTGACAGCAAATTCACTGCAAGGAAGAGGGATCTGGGAGAGTGGAGAGTGATTTTCTGCAGCAAGTTTAGCCAGCTGGATCCCCGTTGTATATCAGAAGGGATCCTGAGTTGACAAGGAGAGGGGAGGGGAATTGCCTCAAACTGGGGGTCATGCCCAGCCACCTAGGTAAAGAGAGGAATTACATCAGTGATGAGGCAGAGACAGGCAGGGATCAGCACCAATCCAGCTGACTGCAGGGGATCTAATCTGCCCAAGGGAAAAGGGGCAGATAGTGTTCTGAAAGGCTAATCAACCAAAGGACTCTGAATAGATCAGTGGGAGAATTTCTGCCTAGCACATATGAGGTCTGTGGTTCAATTCCTGGCCATTCCTTGAGTAGAGATCCAACAGGTTATCAAGCATCCAGCTGAATTTTTATTACAGGAACATATTTTCTTTGTATTAGCTTTTCTTGGATCTCTCTCTCTCTCTTTTAAGGTCATTTTCTTTTATTTCCCTTACTTTGCTCACTAAAACCTAGTTCAAAACCTGGAGAGGGCAGGCTACAGGGTGAGTGACTGAGGAGCAGCAGCAGCCTCAGAAGATCCTTAGGGATCTAAGAAAGAAGGCTGTTTTTCCATATTTACTATTATTTTTTCTTCTGTTTCCTTTTTTAAAAAAATTAGTTTCTAGTGACTTGTTTCTTGTTTTGTATCCCCTTATTTTCTTTCTCTGCTTGTTTAGTTTTCTATCTTTCTTTTTTATTTATTTATTTTTTTTGTTTGTTTATTCTTTTGGTTACTGATCTTTTCTACCTACAAGATTTCTTTTCACTCCTTCATCTCTATATCTATTGTTTTTCATTGTTGTTCTTTCATTCTACCTCTTTTAATTGGTCTCCAATTTTTCTTGTTTGTATTTCTCCCTCTTTCCCTTTTTCCCTGTATGCTTTCTCTTTTTTGCTTTCTCTATTTTCTGTTTTCTTTCCCCTCTTCTCACATTCTATCATTTTAATTCAATAAATATCTCTTTCTCTATTGTGTTTCTTGTTTCATTCTTTCTACTCCACTTTCCTAACCTTATTCCTCTGTGCTTCTCAGGTGTGTTAATTTTTTTCAATTTCCTAGGTCTTATGCATTTGCTCTCCTACCTTTTACGATTACCATTAATATTATTCTTTTTGTCTTCTGATCTCTTTCCTTTCCTCTGGTCCTAATTTTTTTTTCTTTCAAAGGACAAAGGCATATCACTCTCACACACACACAAAAAAAGATGTGTGTGGGCAAGATCCTGCATGAGAGAACTGTTTTGGGAACAGAGTAGGGCACTTCAGGGCATTGATCTAGAGGAAGCAAGATGAAGAGATAAATCCATCAAGGTGCTGCTGGCTTGATTCTTGGTTACTGTGTTCCCTCTTGCTTGATTTCCCCTTTTCTGTTTATACAGATCTTGTATACGATTACTCTCTCTTTTCCTTCCCTCATCATTCTATCTTCTGTTTTCTGTTGTTGTTCTTATATTCCACCTCTCCTTATTTAGTTCTCAATTTTTCTGTTTTATATTTCTACCTCATCTATCCTGTTTTCGTCCTTTTATTAACTTTTTTCTTTTTGTCTTTTCCTTTAGCTTTCCCTCGCTCCTCATCATACTGGCCTTTTAATTCAGTCTATATATATTTTTTCTATTTGGTTTCCCAGTTCATTGTTGGTAACCCAGTTTTTAATTCATATTACTCTACACTGCTTACTTGATTTAAATATTCATTCTAAGGTCTTAAACAGTTCCTCTTCTAACAATTACTACTATTATTACTATTATCCTTTCACTTTTCTTACCTCTTTCATGTTCATTGGCCCTAAATTTTTCCTCCAAGACAAGAGCAAGGAAATGGAATAAGAACAATGTGTCAAAGAGAAAACTTACACACACAAAAAAACCAGGAATTAAATAAAACCCTAGAGTAAAAAGGGAAGGTAATCAACTAAGGGAATTAACCAATTAAGATAAAAAGATGACCAGAGAGCATTAAAAAAATACAAACCATACTAACAAACAGGAAGACATAGCCCTGTCCAAAAAACAAACTAAAAACCAGGGAAGAGGTGCAGAGTATTAAATAACTGATCAAAGCTATCTACACAAATATCATGGACTGAATTAATGAAATGACGGAAGAGATTAAGGATATTAAGAAGAAAATGAGAGGACATACTGAAAAAATTGTAAACATACATGAAAATATATTAGCCCATTTTAAGTCAGCAGACACCACTCGGAACTGTGTGGGAGAGAGTGTTGTCTACAGTGTGTACTGTGGTCTATGGTTGGTGGCAAGGCCTCAGGATGTGTAAGTCCATTGAGGGTGGTGGGCCACACTTGTGGGAGATGTTTGTGTGGGATGTGGTGGGAGGTGTGGGAGGTGGGCTACATGGGAATCCCAGTGGGTTCTGTGTAATATTTTGGGTATCTAAGCACCTCTTAATATATATACACACATATATAACATTTGTAAGCAAATGCACATATATGCATATATTTTTATATATCATTTTGCAAATGTTGGTATGTATTGTGAAAATTCTGATTTTTACCCACAATAAAAATAAATAAATAAATAAATAAAAGATATTGGCTATGATGGTGATGAATGGCACAATCCAGCAAATCAAAAAGTTACTGGAAGCATATAATTGTAAATTTGAACAAGCAAAGGAAATAATTACAAATGTGGAAGACAGTACATCTGAAATCAAACAGTTAGTAGAAGAGATAGATAAAAGACAGAAAGATCCAGCAGGGACTTAGGGATCTGAATGCAACACAAAATGCACAAACATATGCATTATAGGCATCCCACAGGGAGAAGAGAAGGGAAAGGGGACAGAAGCAGTGTTGGAGGAAATAATGGCTGAAAACTTCCCAAACCTATTGAGGGAGATGTATGTACAAGTCCAGGAAACACGGTGTACCCCAAAAAGTATTAATCCCAACAGCTCTACTCCATGACGTATATTTGTCAAACTTTCCAATGCTCATGACAAAAAGAAAGTACTGAAAGCAGAAAGAGAAAAGAGAATCATCACATAAAAGGGAAGATCAATAAGTTTAAGTGCCGATTTCTCATCTGAAACCATGAAGGCAAGAATGCAGTGGTATGAAATAGTTAAAGTAGTAAATAAAAAAAAACTTCCAGCTAAGAATTCTTCATCTAGCAAAGCTGGCATTCAAAAATGATGGAGAGCTCAAAGTATTCACAGATAAACAGAAATTAATAGAGTATGCCAATAAGAAACCTGACCTTCAAGAAATATTAAATAAAGTTTTTCAGGTTGAAAGGAAAAAACAGGAGAGAGAGAGATTTGGAGAAGAGAGTAAGAACAGCTAAAAAGACAAAAAGATAAATAAAACAATATATGACATAGATAAACCCAAAGAAAATATGGCTAATATAAGTAATTCTTTGAGAGTAATAACACAGAATGTTAACGGATTAAACTCATCAGTCAAGAGACACATATTGGCAGAATGAATAAGGAAATATGACCCATCTATATGGTTGTCTGCAAGAAGAAGGGACTGAAAGTGAATGGCTGGAAAACAATCTTAAAAGGAATCAATAACCAAAAAAGGTGGGTGTAGCTAGAATAATATCAGACAAGACAGACTTTAAATGCAAAACTATTGTAAGAGACAAAGGTGGACACTATATATTAGTGAAAGTGGTAAACTTTCAAGGAGAAAGAACACTCAAACATATATGGACCTAGCAGGGGTGCCTCAAACTACATAAGGCCAAACCTGGAAAAACTAAGTGGAGAAATAGATGCCTCTACAATTATATTTGGGGACTTTAATACACCAATATCACCATTGGACAGAACATCTTAACAATGAATCAATAAAGAAACAAAGACTTTGAGTATACATTAGAGGATCTGGATGCAATAAACATATGCAGCACACTACACCCAAATACAGCAGGATATATATTCTTTCATAAGTGTACATAGATCATACTCCAAGGTAGACCACATGCTAGGCCACAGAACAACTCTAAATTAATTAAGAAAGACTGAGATTATACAAAGTAATTTCTCTGTCCACAATGAAATGAAATTGGAAATCAGTAAGGGCCAGAGAACCAGAGTAGGTACAAAGATATGGAAGTTAAACAACACACTCTTAGACAAACAGTGGGTCAAGGAGGAAATCTCAAAAGAAATCAGTAACTACCTTGAAACAAAAGAAAATGACAAAGCATGTCAAAACATGTGGCATGCAGCAAAAGCTGTACTGAGAGGGAAATTCATACCCTTAAAGGCATATATGAAAAAAGAAGAAAGAGCTACAATTGAAGACCTCACTGCAAACTTGTAGGAGTTAGAGAAACAACAGCAAACTAACCCCAAAAGAAATAGAAAGACAGAAATAACAAAGATTAGAGCAGAACTAAATGAAACAGAAATTTAGAAAGAACTAGAAAAAATAAACAAAACCAAAAGCTGTATCTTTGAGAAGATCAATAAAATTGACAAACCCCTAGCCAGGCTAAGAAAGAAAAAGAGCAGAAGCAAATACAGAAAATAAGGAATGAAGAAGGGGATATCACTAATGATCCCACTGAAATAAAGAGTATCATAAGAGGATAATTTGAAAATTTATATGCCATCAAGAATAATAATTTAGAGGAAATGGACAAATTCCTAGAAATTCCCAAGCAGCCTACATTGACAAAAGAAGAAATTGGTGAACTCAACACACCAATTACAAGTAAAATGATAGACTCAGTCATCAAAAACCTCTCAACTAAGAAGAGCCCAGGACCATACACCTTCACAGGTGAATGCTAAAAAACATTCCAGAAAGAACTATCACCAATCCTGCTTAAAATCTTCCAAAAATAGAAGCAGAAGGAACAATGTCTAACTCATTCTATGATGACAATATTAACATAATACCAAAGTCAAACAAAGATGTCACAGGAAAGGAAAATTACAGACCAATCTCTCTAATGAACCTTGATGCTTAAATCCTCAAAAAAAATACTTGCTAATTGCATTCAACAGCACATCAAACGAATTATACACCATGACCAGAGGGTTTCATCCTGGGTATGCAAGCATGGTTCAACATAAGAAAACCAATCAATGTAATACATTACATAAAGAGATCAAAAGAAAAAAAAGAACATGATCATATGTACAGATGCATAAAAAGCATTAAAAAAAATACAGCACAATTTCCTGATAAAAACACAGCAAAAGATAGGAATAGAAGGAAACTTTCTGAACACGATGAAGGATATATATGAAAAACCCATAGCTAACATCATCCTCAATAATGAAACCCTAAAAACGTTCCCTTTAATATTGGGAACAAGGCAAGGATGTCCACTTCACACCTCCTATTTATCATTGTATTAGAAGTACTTGCTCAAGCACTGAGGCAAGGAAAATATATAAAAGGCTTCCAAATTGGAAAGGAAGAAATAAAAATTTCACCTTTTGCAGATGACATGATACTATACCTAGAAAGCCCTGATTAATCTACAGCACAGCTTCTAGAACTTAGAAATGAGTTGAGTAAAGTCATAGGCTATAAGATCAATGCTAAAAAATCAGTAGCATTTCTGTACACAAATAATGAGCAATCTGAGAAGGATATCAAGAAAAAAATAAAATTTGCAATAGTAACTAAAAGAATCAAGTATCTAGGAATAAATTTAACTAAAGATGTAAAGGACTTATATACAGAAAACTATACAATACTCTTAAAGGAAATAAAAGAAGACTTAAATAAATGGAAGAATATTCCCTGTTCATACAAAAGAAGCCTAAAAAGCATTAAGATGTCTATCTTCCCAAACTAATCTACAGATTAATGCAATCCCCATAAAAATCAACACAGCATTTTTTAATGAATTGGAAAAACTAACTACAAAATGTATTTGGAAGGATAAGAGGCTGCAAATAGCCAAAGACATACTGAAAAGAAAAATAAAATTGGAGGTATCACACTACCTGAATTTAAACCATAGTACAAAGTTACAGTGGTCAAAACTGCATGGTATTGGCACAAGGATAGACCTACCGATATAGATCTTCACATATACAGAGATCTCATAGTCTACAAGGCCACCAAGCCCATTCAACTGGGAGAGAATGGCCTCTTCCATTTTGCTGGTGGGAATGTAGAATAGTGCAGCCATTGTGCAGGACCATTTGGTGGTTCCTCAAAAATCTAATATAGATCTGCCATATGATCCAGCAATTCCACTGCTGGGGATATAGACAGAAGTACTGAAAGCAAGGACATGAACAGATATATGCACACCAATGTTCGTAATGGCATTATTTACTATTGCCAAAAGTTGGAATCAACTCAAATGCCCATCAATAGATGAAAGAATAAACAAAACATGGTATATACATACAATGGAATATTACTCAACCATGAAAGGGAATACAGTATAACACCAGGGATAGCATGCGTGAATCATGAAGGCCTGATGTTGAATGAAGGAAGCCACACATTCAAAGACAAATATTACATGACCTCACTGATATGAATTAAGCAAATTGAGCAGACTCACAAAGCTAGAGCCTGGAAGATAGGTTTACAGGAAATAGAAAGGGAGAAGAAGGTTGTGAGTCAACAGCCATACAGGTTAAATCTATGATAAGTTGTAAGTGCACAACTGTGCAGTGAAGGAATATGACAAGGTTGTAGTGATAATATTGGGTTAGGCAGTGGAGATTGGATAGGGAGTAGTGTGGAGAGGATGGGTTGGATGCTCCATGGAACAAGGGTTTGGGTTGAAGGAGTGAGCAGTTGATCACTGGGTATTGGCGGGTACGTGGTTGAAACTATAATGTTGGGAAAGCTCTTTTGGCAATATGACAAGAAAGGGTTACTGGTTTAGGGTGTTTGATGGGGGGCATTCTGGACAGGGCACATCTGGGGCAGGCTTCTAGGGAATGTGCTAGTGATCATTTTGTCATAGTGTGATGTATCAGTGGGTGGAAACCAACATAATGAGTGCGAAGGTGTTGGACTCCTATCCTGGGGAGGCCCACTATGATCTCAAACAGAGGGGTCAGAGTCTCTCAAGAGCATGGACAGTGGCCAATATGGGAGTATAGACCAGTGTGACAAGCCCTCAGTGTTGTTGCAAGTATTTATGAAGATTGTCCTACAAGGAGTGAAGCCTGGTGGCTGCCATGGGCCCCAAGGAAGGGGAAGGACAGAATAGAATAGATGGGACAGGGGATATTTTGCAGGCAATGGAACTGTACTCCATAATCTTGCAATGATGAATATGGGCCATGTTAAATTTCATCAAAAATTTATAAAAGTGTATGGTCCAAAATGTAAACCATAATGTAAACCTTTGGCCATGATTGAGTAGTTATGTTTCAATTGTGTACATCAGTTGTAACAAGTGTATCATCCACATATAAAAAGGTTATTAATATGGGAAGGGAGAATACGGGGAGCATGATGTGTAAATGGGGGTCACTTGTATTTTTATGTGACTTTAATGTGACCTGAAACTTCTTTGAAGACAAAATGAAAAAAATAAGATACTGGGGGATTAAATGTAAGAAATTGTCATTGTACTTACAGGACAACAGATCTTAGAGTGATGAAAGGCAAAATATATTTTTAAAAGTTTTTAAAAAATATTTTCCATTATTGCGTATATTCCAATTATTTTATTTTATTTTTAGTTTTTAAATATTTTCTGTATTTTATTTCTTGTGTTTAAAACTATCATTATTTTTTCTTATTAATTGTAATTGGCTACTTTATTGGCTTCATGTTTGAAGAAGCTTTGGATCACAGAAGGGTTACAACTATGGCAGGGGAGGACAATTTTTCTGGGGTGTCAGTGATGGTGGATACATGAGAAGAAGTTCACCTGGGCATACATAAAAGGCATATAAATGTGTTTAAATGTTCATGGGGCATTGCCACAGTGGGTGGAGATTCACAAAATAATCAAAAGAATATCAAATTCCCATCCTGGGGAGCTCTGCCACATTCTCTAATGGAACACCAAGAATCCCCCATGTACAGGGGCAATGACTAGTGAAGGAGGGTTGTCCACTGGTGGGTCCTTGATATTGGTGACTTATGACCTTTGACTCTTGAAATGGAAACTTAACCTAGTGTTTTAGGGTACCAAAGAGTTACCTCCTAGGAGCCCTTTTGTTGCTCAAATGTGACCTATCTCTAAGCTAAACTCAACATATAAACAAAATAACTTCCCCCTGTGTGGTACATGACTCCCGGGGATGAACATCCATGGCACTGAGTGATTGTTACCAATTCCCAACAATAAACAAAACTGAAAAAAAAAAAAAAAAAAAAAAACCTTGGCCAAAAGGGAGAGAAGGTAAAGACAAATGAGTTTTCATGGATAAAAGACTTCAAAATTTGTCTGTAGGTCATTCCAGAGGTAAGGCTTATGCACATCTCAGCAGGATTTCTTTGACAGCCAAAGTACATATTACCCTCAATAGCAGGGATCTTGAGGGCTCTGGAAACTTCCAGACACTATAGTCAGGGAAGATAGCTTAGGAATTTGGTCCCTTGCCAGTGGACCCTATTTTGGAATTTATGCTTCCCAGTGTGACAGAGTTGGGCTTAGTTGCAGTTTCCCTATACATGGCTCTTCTGTCCTTCTATTTGAACTTATAATTAGTAAAAGTTGGTATGTGTATGTCCAAGAGACTTGAATCTTGGGCTGTCCAAGTGCTGGCTGGGCCCCGAATCTCAACAGTTTCAACACTTACTTTGCAGTTCGTTGGACTCACCCTGGACAACTGACAAGGAGGAGATGATGGATAACCAACATACCAAGGAACTGAGAGTCTCTACAACTGCAAACAAGAGAATCCCATCCTTGTATCATATGGGAACAAAGCCCCACCCCTCAGTTAAAGGTTGAGTGGGCTCCAACATCCCAGAATCCCCAGAATTGGGGAAAGAACTATGGTCTAAAGTAGACTTACTGGTATTCTATGTACTTATTGTTATTCTAGCATTGGAAGAAATATCATTGATATGGAGGCAGTGGCCACTGGAGGTTCTGAGGGTAGTTAGAGCAAAAAAAAGGTGTAATATAGGGGCATTTTTCAGACTTGGGAATTGCTCTGAATGACATTACAAGGACAGATATCAGTTATTATATATCTTACCATAACCTACAGAATTCAGTAGGAGAGACTGTAAACTACAATATAAATTATAATCCATGCTTAGTGGCAATGCTCCAAAATGTGTCTATTAATTGCAATGAATGCACCACACAAATGAAAGATGTTGCCAATGTGGGAAAATGTGGGAGGTGTGAGGATATAGGGCATGTGGGAATTCCCTATATATTCTCTGTAACATTTATGTATCTAAGTATCTTTTAAAAAATAAAGAATATTAAAAGACAAAGTAAATTAAAAAATAAAACAAAACAGAAATTTATTCTCACAGCAGCCCTGCATGTCTCCAAACACTGTATGAAGAATAGTGCTTGGGAAGTGCTTTCTTCCTGTCACTTCCTGAGACTATTCCCTCTGGACTGTGCAGTATCCTTGTACCCAATCTCCTACTCTTATCTGGCCTGTCTAGGACATATCTACACAGTTTTCAGAGGTGGCATGATTAAATTTCCAACACTGACTTTCAGCTTTGCCATTACTTGACCCACTCTTCTCCCCCTACCTTTTTCTCTGCTTTCCCTTTTTCTGAATCACTGCTCTTCTGTCCATGTCTCAGTGGATACGTCTGGCTTTATGGGGTCAGAACCAGGGTCTAGTGATGAATGGAAAACAAGGGACATCCACACTCATTGCTGGGCTGCTGCTATATCCCACCCCTCAGGGCATCCTCAGAGTAAGTGGGAGAAATTTCTGGCAGGAAACAGAAATCCAACTGTCTATGCAATCATCTATGCCCCACTGCCCATTGGCTGTCCTGTGGAGCAGCATTTAAGGACTCACAGACACTGGCCCACTCAGTGTTTGGTGTACAGGACTTGGAGAGAATCAGTTAGAAACCTGGAGGCAAGGAAGGTCCATGAGGTTATCTGCTCCCTCTGCTGTTTTTCTCACCCTGACCACTTTTTGCCATGCCTCTCAGGCTGTGCCCCCAACCTCTTCCTGGCTGCAGGGATCCAGCCTCACAGTCCGTTAACATACCCTCATTTCCCAGGTTGTTTCCCTCTTCCCCTCCTCTGAGTAACTGACGCCTCCACAGCACAACTGCTACCAGCTCCCTCCTGGGAAGTTTTGTCAAATGCCTAACAACTCCATCAGTGCAATATGAACATATTCATTTGTCTTCTGGTGGGCAGAATTCACTCTGGGATGCCAGGAGAGGAGACTTTGTGGGCCATGCCGGAGGTGAGGTGTGGAGGCACTATGGGCCGGCAAGGGTCTCCTAACATGTTTGGGGTCTATTTCTGTCTCTTAAGAACCTTATTGCCCCACCCCTCTGACTTGCACACTGCCCCACTACACTTCCATGTGGGGCTGAAGGTCCTGGTGCTTCTCTCTATAACATTCCATTCACACAGCCAGATTCCACTTCAACATCAACTTGCTCAGAAGGGCCCACACTCTACAGATGTCATATGAAAATTTTTAATAATCTTTTATCAATGGGCTTAGCATTTTCACTTGCATTGAGCCCCACAGATTATGTATCTGGCCCTGTGCACATTTTCTATTTATTTTTTAAATTATTCTGTCTACAAAGGTAATACATGTTCATTTTAGAATATATAGAAAGTGCAGATAAGACACAAGAAGAAAATGAAGAATCATTTAACATTCTGTATGTAAAAAATGAACCATTTTACTATTGTTTCATATCTCCCTGAGCACTTTAGTTTTCAGAGATGCACAGATGAGAGAATGAGAGCATCCTTTACAGAATGCATCACAATATGTTTTGTATTGTCTTGCTGTGTTTATCACTTAGTCAATTGTTCATATTGGCTTGTCTATAATTAATTCATTTATTCCAACAGTTTTAATGATGACATTGTTTTCCATTTTGTGTATGTCCACAGTTCATTTAATCCTTTCTCCTCAAATATTGACAGATTTCATGAGGATAGAAATTCTACCAGAGAAAGGAGTGTGAGTCTTCATGGTGGCCACAGGACCCATTCCTAGAGGAAAGTTGCTATTAAACTGTTACATTTGTCTATTCATGACACACACGAGCTTGGACCAAACCCTTATTCAATCAAACCTTCTGTGTGAGTGCAGACAAGCACCATCAGTCTGTTCTTGAAGATTTATTTGTATTCACTTATTTACTACTTACAATGATCCTTCTGCTTATGGTTCATTGACCAATTTAATAAATAACACACTCCAGAGGTTCAGAAAATATTAATACAAAAAAATACATGATTAGAAAATGACACAGCAAAGATGTGAATTTTGGTTCCCCTATCTGCCTAGCTCAAATTCCTAGGGACTTACATACTACTTCTAGATGTTAGTTGGAATGTCCTTATCACTTCTTTCATCAGAAGTCCTACCCTGTGATCACAACCTCCTGTTCTAGTTTATTCACACAAATACTCACCATATCTACATTTTCTATCTACACGTGGACCTCCAGCACACAGATGCCCCTTGACAAACATCAGCCTCTATCTCTCATTATTTTTATGACCCAGTTGACTCCACAGTTACTGTTATTAACATATACAAATCAAGACCACTTATTTTCTTATGTCTGTATGATGATTTACCACATTCAATGATGAAAGCCTTAATATCCCTGACTCCAAATATTTACATTTTTTCAATGAAACAGCACATGACTAGGATATTGATCTCCATTGAAACAGAGTCATAAGCACTAGCTACAATCCTGCTTGGTCTTAACAGTTAAATCATTCTTTCATAATCCATAAACACTTAAAAATCCCCCATGCCTCATGATGATCATGCATTCTCACATTACCCCTCACTTTTTTTTTAAATAATTTTATTTTGTAAAAGATAATTAGATTACATAAATGTTACACAAAAATTGTAGGGATTCCCATACGTCCCAAGCTCCCACTCCTCCCACAACCTCCCACATAAACATCCTTCACTAGTGTGCACATCACCTGCAATAGATATACACATTTTGGGGCTTTGCCACTAAGCATGGACCATAGTTCACATTATAAATCACACTCTCTCACACACAGTTCTGCATGTTATATAATGATATATAATGCCGATATGTGTCATTGCAATGTCACTCAAGATAATTCCCAAGTCCTGAAAAAGCCCCTGTATTACAACTACTTTTCCCTCTCCCTGCCCCTAAAGCATCCGGTGGCCACTGGCTCCACATTAATGTTATAATTACTTCCATTTCGTGAATTACAATATGTGTGTAACAGAATACCAGTAAGTCCACACCAGTCCACAGCTCTTCCCCCAATCCTAAGGAGTCTGAGATGGTGATGTCCACTCCACCTCCAAGTGAGAGGGAGCTTTTATCTCATGGATAAAATGGATGGGTTTAATCCTGCCTGCAACTGCAGACTCTCTCTATTCCCTGGGATGGTCATTGTCCATCATCATCTCCCCACCAGGTGTCCAGGGTGAGTCCATTGTGCTGTTGAGTAGGAGTTGCATCTCTACTGAGATTCTGGGCCCAAATGGCGCATGGACAGCCCAAAGACTATGGCCTCTGGAAGTAGACCTACAAACTCTGGCAACACATATATGTTTGAATAGAAAGGACAGATGGACCATGTGCAGGAAACACATATTTGGGTCCAACTCTGTTACTTTCAGGAGCAAGGATTCCAAAGTAGGGCCCAGTGATAAGGTGCAAAACTCTGGGGCTATCCACCCTGATATAGGACCTGGGTGCCTCCAGAGCCCTCAGGAGCCCCTCAATAATGGGGTGGATCCACATTGGAAGCCTATGAGGTTCTATTGAGAAGTGCATAATTGTTACCTGTGGGACGACTTCCTGACTCACTTTGAAGTCTCTTAGCCATATGAAATCATTTGTCTTTACCTTTTCCCACTTTTATATGAGGTCTTTTTCTAGTTGTATTGCCCATTGGCACTTGTTAATAATCCCTCATTGCCAGGGAGGCTCATCCCCAGGAGTCATGTCCCATGCTGGGAGTAAGGTAATGCATTCATATGGTTAGTTTGGCTTAGAGAGAGACCACATTTGAGCAACAAGGAGGCTCTCAGGAGGAAACCCTTAGGCACCCCATAACAATAGGATAAGTTTCAATTTCAAGAGCAAAGAGTCATAAAGCTAGTAATCAATAACAAGGGCCCATCAGTGGATCCTCCTCCTTTGCCAGACACTGCCACTGCACTTGGGGTACTGTTGCTACTCCCTTGGATAATATGGCATAGCTGTCCAGGTTGGGAATTCAGTATTCTCTCGTTTATTGAGTGGTTCTCCACTCACTGTGACCATGCCTGTGAGCATTTGAACAATTTTATATATCTTTTATATATGTACAGGTGAAACTCCTCCCATGCACCCCATCCCTGACACCCCTTCACCAACGATCTTCTCCTACCCCAGTTGTAACCCTTATGTGATCCAAAGCTTCTTTGAAGATGAAGCCAATACAGTAGCCAAATACAATTAATGGGAAAATGGAATAATAATGATGTTTAAATGTAAGAGATAAAATACGTGAAAACTTAAAAAATAACTAAAAATAAAATTAAATTAAAGGATTGGGTTATTCAAAAACTGAGAAAACATTTTTAAAAATTAAAAAAAATTTTTTTTGACATTTTGCCTTCTATCACTGCACTATCTGGTGTCCAGTCTGTACCATGTCACCTTCCCCCTCTCACTCCCCAGTGTCTCACTATTTTTCATTTAAATTTCAAAGAAGTTTTAGGTCATAGCAAAGCCACACACAGAATGCAAGACACTCTCATATACCCAACTTCCTCTCCTTTTCTTCACCCCATATTAAAACCTTTTTTGTATGTGGATGGTAGCATTGTTATAACTGATGTACAGATATTGAAACATAGCTACTAAACATTGACAATGGTTTACAGTATGGTTTACATTTTGGATTGTGCACTTTTAAAAATTTTGATGACATTTACCATGTCCCATGTACATCACTGTTAGGTAATGAAAAACATTTCCACTGACCACTGAATACCCGCTGTTTGATCTATTCTCCTCCTTCCTCCCCATCCCCCGTGTCCCATGATGACCCCCTGGCTTGACTCATTGGATGACAAGATTCATAGTTACATGCAAGAAGAGGTCATGACACACTGGTTAGTCCTCCATTATTGGGAAATGTGCTAGCTCTTAAGAGATGCCCACCTGTCTATTTCTGCTCTCCCCTCAGTATCCTGGGTATTCTAACCCACATTTCCCAATCTACCCACCTGTAAACTCTGCACCACCGAACCCAATATATCATTACCCTCCTGTCCTACCTCCTTCAATACACATCTACACTCTATCTCTTTACCATAGCTTAAGTCCATATGGGTGATGGCTCACAACTTTCTCTTTTCTTTCTCTTTCTTGTACACCTATATTTCAGACAATAATTCTCAGAGACTGCTCAATTTCCTTAATTCAAATCAGTGAGGTCATGTAATGTTCATCCTTCAATACCTGACTTGCTTTACTCAACATAAGGTCTTCCATATTCATCCATGTTATCCCGTGTGTTAGCACTTTATTCCTTCTTACAACTGAGTAATATTCCTTTAGATGTATGTACCACATTTTATTTATCCATTCATCTGTTGATGGGCACCTGGGTTGATTCCAACTTTTGGCAATAGTTAACAATGTTGCTATGAACATTGGTGTGCATATATCCATTTGTGACTTTGCTTTCAGTTCTTCTGGGTATATACCCAGCACTGGAATCACTGGATCATATGGAAGATCTATAGTTAGTTTTTTGAGGAATCGCCAGACTGCCCTCCACAGTGACTAGACCATTCCCCAATCCCACCAACTGTGGATGAGAGCTCCTATTCCTCCACATCCTCTCCAACACTTATAGTCTGCTGTTGTTTTAATAGCCGCCATTCTAATGGGTGTAAGACGGTATCTCAATGTAGTTTTGATTCGCATTTCTCTAATAGCTAGAGATGTCCAACATTTTTTCATGTGCCTTTTAGCAATTTGTATATCTTCCTTGGAGAAGTGCCTTTTCAGGACACTTGCCCACATTTTAAATGGGTTGTTTGTCTTTTTATTTTCAAGTTGTAGGGTTTCTTTATAGATGCAGGATTTTAGTCTCCTATTAGATATATGGTTGCCAAATATTTTCTCCCATTGCCTAGGCTGCCTTTTTATTTTCTTGATAACATCCTTTGAGGTGCAAAAATTTTAATTTTGAAGAGATCCCATTTATCTATTTTTTTCTTGTGCTGCTTGTACTTTGGGTGAGGAGTTCATGAAACAATTTCCTATTACAAGTTCTGTAGATGATTCCCTATATTATCTTCCAAGGTCTTTATGGTCTTGCCTCTTATATTTAGATCTTTGATCCATCTTGTGTTGGTTTTCATATAAGGTGTGAGATGGTGTTCCTTCCTCATTCTTTTGGATAAGGATATCCAGTGGTTCATGCAGCACTTGTTGAAGATAACATTCTCTCCAAACTGTGTGGGCTTGGTGGCATTGTTGAATATCAGATGACTGTATATGCAAGGATTTATATCAGGACTCTTAATAAAGTTCCATTGGTCAATAAGTCTATCCTTGTAACAATACAATGTGGTTTTCACCACTATAGCTTTGTAGTATGTTTTAAAGTCAGGTAGTGTGATACCTCCAAATTCATTTTTCTTTTTCAATATGTCTTTGGCAATTCGGGGCCTCTTACCCTTCCAAATAAAATTTGTAGTTAGCCAATTCCTTAAAAATACAGTGTTGACTTTTATTGGGATTGTTTTAAATCTGTAGATTAGTTTGGGTAGGATAGACATCTTGATGATGTTTAGTCTTCCTATCCATGAAGAGGGAATATCCTTCCATTTATTTAAATCTTCTTTGATTTCCTTTAGCAGTGTTGTGTAATTTTCATTATATAAGTCTTTTACATCTTTAGTTAAATTTATCCCTAGGTATTTGAGTCTTTCAGTTACTATTGTAAATGGTATTTTTTTCTTGATTTCCTTCTCAGATTGCTCATTATTGGTGTACAGAAATGCTACTGATTTTTGAGCATTTATCCTATAGCCTGTGAAGTTCCTGAACTCCTTTATAAGTTTTAGAAATGTTACTGTAGATTTCTCAGGACTTTCTATGTATAAGATCATGTCACCTGCAAATAATGAAATTTTTACTTATTCTTTTCCAATCTGGATGCCTTTTATATCTTTTTCTTGCCTCAGTGCTAGAGCAAGAATTTCTCAGACAATCTTAAATAGGAGTGGTGATAGTGGGCATCATAGTCTCATTCCTGATCTCAGAGGGAAGGCTTTTAGGATTTCACCATTGAAGATGATGTTAGCTTTGGGTTTTTCATATATACCCTTTATCATGTTCAGAAAGTTTCCTTCTATTTCTATCTTTTGCAGTGTTTTTATCAGGAAGGTGTGCTGTATTTTGTTGAATGCTTTTTCTGCATCTATAGAGAGGATCATGTGATTTTTTTCTTTAAATCTGTTTATGTGGTGTATTACATTGATTGATTTTCTTATGTTGAATCATCCTTGCATACCTGGGATGAATCCCACTTGGTCATGGTCTATAATCCTTTTGATATGTTGTTGAATGCAATTAGCAAGTATTTTGTTGAGAATATTAGCACCTAGGTTCATTATAGAACTTGTTCTGTAATTTTCCTTTTTTTGTGGTATGTTTGTTTGGCTTTGGTATTAGGGTAATTTTGGCATAGAATGAGTTAGGCAATGTTCCTTCTACTTCTATTTTTTGGAAGAGCTTAAGCAGAATTGGCATTAGCTCTTTCCAGAGTGTTTGGTAGAATTCACCTGTGAATCCATCTGGCCCTGGGCTCTTCTTAGTTGGAAGGTTTTTGATGACTGAGTCTATGTCTTTACTTGTAATTGGACTGTTGAGTTCATCAATTTCTTCTTTCATCAATGTAGCTGCTTGTGGGTTTCTAGAAATTTGTTCATTTCCTCTAAATTATCATTCTTGTTGGCATATAATTTTTTAAAGTATCCTCTTATGATACTCTTTATTTCGGTAGGATATCCCCTTCTTCATTCCATATTTTGTGTATTTGCATCTGCTCTCTCATTTTCTTTGTTTGTCTGGCTAGGGGTTTGTCAATTTTATTCATCTTCTCAAAGAATCAGCTTTTGTTTTTTTGTTTTTTGTTTTTTCTAGTGCTTTCTTATTTTCTACTTCATTTTGGTTCTGTATTTTTTCCTTTCTACTTCTTTTGGGGTTAGTTTGTTCTTGTTTTTCCAATTCCTGCAGGAGTGCAGTTAGGTCTTCAATTTTAGCTCTTTCTTTTTTTTTCATATATGCATTTATGGCTATGAAATTCCCTCTCAGTACAGCTTTGTTTGCATCCCCTAAGTTTTGATATGTTGTGCTGTCATTTTCAATCATTTCAAAGTAGTTACTGGTTTCTTTTGAGATTTTCTCCTTGACCCAGGCTTTGTGTAAGACTGTGTTGTTTAACTTCCACATTTTTGTGCCTAATCTGGTTCTCTTACCCTTACTGACTTCCAATTTCTTTCCATTGTGATCAGGGAAATTACTTTGTATAATCTCAATTTTTCTGAATTCATTGAGAGTTGTTCTGTGGCCTATTATGTGGTCTATCTTGGAGTATGATCCATGTGCACTTGAGAAGAATGTATATCCCTATGTATTTGAGTGTTTTTTTTTTCTGTATATGTCTATTAGGTCCAGGTCCTCTAATATATTATTCAGAGTCTTTGTTTCTTTATTGATTCTCTATTTATATGTTCTATCTAATGGTATTAATGGTGTAATAAAGTCCCCCACTCTAAGTGTAGAGGCATTTATTTCTCCACTTAATATTTTCAGTTTTTGCCTCATGTATTTTGAGGCACCCTGATGAGGTGCATCAATACTTGTAATTGTTCTTTCTTCTAGGGAGATTACTACTTTTACTAAAATATAGTGTCCATTTGTCTCTTAAAATAGTTTTGCATTTAAAGTCTATTTTGTCTGACATTAGGATAGCTACTCCTGCCCTTTACTGGTTATTGTTTGCTTGTAAAATTGTTTTCCAGTCATTCACCTTCAGCCTCCTTGAATCCCTGTGTCTAAGGTGGGTTTCTTGTAGAAAACATACAGATGGGTCATATTTCCTTATCCTTTCTGCCAATCTGTGTCTCTTGACTGGTGAGTTTAATCCATTAACATTCAGTGTTATTACTCTAAATGAATTTCTTACATCAGCTGTATTTTCTTTGGGTTTATATATGACATATGTTGTTTTTATTTCTCTTTTTGTCTTTTAGTTATTCTTACCCTCTCCTCCAACTCTCTCTCTCGTTCTTTCCTTTCAACCTGTAGAACTTCCTTTAGTATTTCTGGAAGTGCAGGTTTCTTATGGGCATATCCTCTTAATTTCTGATTATCTATGAATATTTTGAAATCTCCATAGAGAGTTCATGGCTGGTATTTTTTTCTTTTTTGCCTTGACTGTGTCATACCACTGTCTTCTTGCCTCCATGGTTTCAGTTGAGAAATCAGCACTTAATCTTATTGTGCTTCACTTGTATGTGATGTTTCTCTGTTCTTTTACTGCCTTGATTATTTTTTCTTTGTCTTGAGCATTGGACATTTTGTTAATTATATGTCTTGGAGTAGGCCTGTTGGGATTTATACAGTTTGGGGTGTGCTGTGCTTCCTGGATATATACATCCATCTCTCTCAATAGGGTTGGGAAGTTTTCAGCCATTATTTCCTTCAACACTCCTTCTGTTCCCTTTCCCTTCTCTTCTCCTTCTGGGATGCCTATAATGCATATGTTTGTGCATATTTTTTTGTCAGTTAAATACTTATGTCCCTGCTGGATTTTTTCTATCTTTTTATCTATCTGTTGTACTATCTATGATTTCAGATGTATTGTCTTCCACATCACTAATTCTTTCTTCTGCCTGTTCAAATCTGCTATTATGTGAATCCAGCATCTTTTTTATTTCTTTGATTGTGCCATTCATCACCATCATATCTGTTATCTTTTTGTGTATGTTTACGATTTCTTCAGTATATTCTCCCTCTGTCTTCTTAATATCCCTAATCTCTTCCTTCACTTCTTTAAGTTGGTCCATGATATTTGTTTGGACAGCTTTGATTAGTTGTTTGATGTTCTGTATCTCTTCCTGGTTTTTAGTTTGTTCATTGGAATGGTCCATGTCTTCCTGTTTCTGAGTAAGGTTTGTAATTTTTTCTGCCCTCATGTTATCATTTTATTTTGATGGATTTATTCAGTTGATTAGCTTCTCTCTCTGCTTTAGAGTTTTATTTAGCTGGTGGTTCTGTGTGTGTGTTAAGTTTTCTCTTTGACACTTTATACTTCTTGTATTTCTTTGCTTTTTCCTATGTTCCAATTTTATGTTGAGCAATCCATATCGCTGTCCAGCTCCCTCCAGATCAATGTTCCCAAGTTCTCGCTCTGCAGGCTCCCAGAGAGACCACCTGGACAGGATCCTGTCCCCAAACAGCCATCTTCCATGAGAGAAATGGTGAGTGCCCACCTAAATCAATGTCATCTTCCACTGGTCCTCTCAAGTAGTCTGAATCTTTAATGAATTGCAGAGCCACTTGTGGCTAGCGCTGCACTGCACCCCTCACTTTTAACAGATTCATTTGCCTCCCACTAAGCAGACAGATTATGTAATCTGCCAAATAACACTATAACTCCTTATCTTCAAATATTCCTGAATTCATATACATTGGTTTCTCTTTCTCTCCTATTTAATGAAAAAGCCATGTTACCTGTGGCTACATTAAATGTCTCCAACTGAACATTATCTCTCTAATTTTTCTTGAGAACTATATTATTGATTATAAATTTAATCTCCTTACCAGAAACATTTTCTTCTCATCACACAACATCTCTTCAATATTTAAGCTCATTTTCATCTCTTCCATATTGGAACAAAAACGTCTCCTGAAGCAATTTTCTCTCAAGTTTTTGATCTGTTCTGCTAACAATCAAACTGAAAATGCACTTACCATATCTTAACACCCACCTAAATCTTTGAATTACACAGATCAGCAATAATTTCCTCATAGTTAAATATTGCTAATGTCGTCAATGATTTTCCTACGGATAAATTCTTATTTCAAAAAAAATAATTGAACCATAACCTGATTTTGATAAATTTCTTTTTCCTTACTTATTCTAACATCTTAGTCTCCTGACTGCCTTAAAACTACTGTAGTCACTTTTCCCCCTTTTCCTCTGCATAACTATGCAAATAACAATATTGGAGCATCTCAAAATGAAATATAAGCCCTTCTTTTCATACTTGATAAATACGTAAAATTTTCTCCATGCCTTTTGGTAATCATACATTTTCATATTTCCCTTCATTTTAACAGATGGAATGACCTCCTTGCCATTCTAATTCTTTCTCTCTCTCCTCAGACCTTCCTATTCCCTGAGACACAACATTATTGATATTAGTCCGATTAATAATCCATCAATGTCCTCTAACTGTTCAAGATAAAGGAATATTCCAAAGTCTCTCAGTTTAAATCAAATGCTAGAAATGATTAAGGTTACTGAGAAAGACATGTTGAAAGTTGACATAGGCCAAAAGCAAGGCCTCTTTTGAATGTCATCAAAATTGAAGAAAAAAGTGCAAATGTAGATACTGCCACAAGTTCCCCACAAGATCTAGCTAAGATTTTTATGAAGATGGATATTCTTAACAACAAATTTTCAATGTAGGTGAAAGAGTCTTCTATTGGAAGAATTTCCATCTAGGGCTTTCATAGCTAGAGAGGCAATGTAAATTCCTAGCTTCAACCCTAAAAAAACAGTCTAATGCAGCTGGTGATTTTAAGTTGAAGCCAACTCTCATTCATGATTCTGAAAACCCTAAGGCCCATAAGGAATTATGCTAATAATACTCTACTTCTGCTCTAATGATAGTTGTGACAGCACATCTTTTTACCACATGGTTTACTGAATACAGGAATACCTCAGATTTATTGTGGGTTCATTTCAATACTACTGCAATAAAGCAAATACTCCAGTAAATTAAGTCACATGAATTTTTTTTTGTTTTCCCAGTACATATGAAAGCTATATTTACAGTATACTATATTCTATTAAGTGTGCATTAGCATTATGTCCCAAAACAGCAATGTAAACATCTTAATTAAAATTTGACACAGTGACACATATGAACATATGCTGTTGGAAAAATGATGCCAATAGACTTGCTTGACACAGGGTTTACACAAACTTCAATTTATAGAAAATGTAATATCTTTGATGCTCAATTAAATGAGATATTCCTTTATTTTAAGCCCACTGTTGATTCCCTTGCTCAGAAAAATATTCCTTTCAATTTTTTTTTTTCTCTTTGACAATGTACCTGTTAACCCAAGTGCTCTGGAGATGTAAAATGACATGAGTGATCTTTTTCATGCTTTCTTACACAACAGTCATCCTGTAACCCAAGAATCAAGGGGGTAATAATGACTTTCAAGTCTTATTATTTAAGAAATAATATCATCAGTCTATAGCTGCCATAAAATGATTCCTCTGATGAATATTGGCAAAATTCATACAAAACCTTCTGGAATGGATTCACCATTCAAGATTCCAGTAAGAATATTCATTGGAGGAAGTTAAAATATCAACATTAACAGAGGTTTGATAAATATGATTCCAATCTTCATGGATGACTTTGAGGGGTTCAAGATGTTTGCAGAGGAAGTAATTGCAAATATGGTGGAAATAGCAAGAGAACTAGGGTTAGAATTGGTGCCTAAGGATATGAATGGATTGCTACAACCTCATATCACATTTGAATGGATGAGGAGTAGCTTATTATGGATGAGCGAAGAAAATTGTTTCTTGAGATGAAATCTAATACTGTTGATGATGCTGTGAAAATTGTTAAAATGACAATGAAGTGTTTAGAATATTACATCAATTTAGTTGATAAAGCAGTGCAAGGGTATGAAAGGAGTGAGACAAATTTTGAAAGAGGTTCTACTTTGGATAAAATACTATCAAACAGCATCATATATGCTACTGAGAAATCTTTCATGAAAGGAAGAGTTAATCAATGGGGCAAATTTGCTCTAGTATTATTTCAGAAATTAGCACAGCCACCCCAAACTTCAGCACCCTTATCATTCAATAGCCATTAAGGTGGAGACAAGACTCTCCACCAGCGAAAAAGTCTACACCTCACTAAAGGATCAAATGATGGTTAGCATTTTAGAGCAATAAAATATTTTAATTAGGGTATGTACATTTTAAAAATAAATAATGTTATTGCACACTAAAGGGGTGGGAGAGGGTAGGGCATATGGGAATCCCCTATATTTTTTGTGTAACAGTTTTGTAATCTAAACCTCCCTTAAAAATAAAGAAAAAATACAAGGAAATATCATCTCAGAGCATATGGAATGACTATTATTTAAAGAACAGAAAACTGTAAATGCTGGAGAGGATGTGGAAGAATAGGAATGCTCCTTCAATGGTGTTGATACTGTAAAATGGAACATCCACTGTAGAAGATGACCTGGCAATTTTTCTGGAAAGTGAATAAAAACTACATATGATCCAGCATTCCCATTGCTAGGAATCTATTCAAAAGAACTGAAAGCAAGCTCATGAACAGATATTAGCACACTGATGTTCATAGCGACATTATTCACAATTGCTAAAAGAGTGAAACAATTTACGTGTCCATCAAATGATTAATGGATAAACAAGATGTAGTATATGCATATGGTTAAATATTAATCAGGTGTAAGAATATGTCAACTGGGGAAGCACATGAGAACATGGAAGAACCTTGAAGATATTATGTTGAGTGAAATAAGCCAGACGCAAAAGGATGGATATTGTCTTGTCTCACTAATATGAACTAAATACAATAAGTAGACTCATGGAAGTGGACCACAAACTGTAGATTAGTGGGAAATGGAATGTGTGATAATGTGGAGAAGATGCTGGATGTATGTATAGTATTTAGTAAGGAATGGAAGTGGGACTCATTCACTTCCAGATTCTACATTGGTGGCTGGAGATAACAGAGGGGAGTGGATGTTCAATCTTCACTTTAAACAACAAAGCAATGATTCTCTGGGTACAGTGCCTGCCCAAAAATCCTTAGTCCCATAATAAACTTCAGAAAAGTGGAGCTAATCCTTTTTATTAACACATGGGGAAATGAGGCTCTGAGAGAAAGGGCTGTATGGATGTCCACACAGAAAGTCAGCAATTTGATCTGTTTCTTCTCATGCTTGTACATAGCTTAAACTCAGATTCAAGGTAAAATTTGAGAACCAGTCCCTTTTCAATCTGTTTCTGATTGAGAGGGGACTTAGATCCCATAGGTCAGATGGATGGATCTGTCTTGCTCACAGTTGTGGTTAATCTGTTTTTTGTGATAGGCATTGTCCACCATCATCCTTTGTTAGTTGTCCTGGGTGAGTCCAATTCAGTGTAGAGTAAGTGTTGCATCTCTGCTGAGATTCAGGGCTCAACTGGAATATGAATGGACCCAAAATTTAAGTCTCTGGGACATTTATTTATTGGTTATAGTGGTAAATACAGACTCAAATAAAAGGTGCAAAAAAGCCATGTATAGGGAGATTATGAGTCTAACTCTGTTATATTGGGGAGCATATATTCCAAAGTAAGGTCCACTGACAGGGTGTTGAATTCCTGTGATTATCTTCCCTGCCTATAATGTCTAGATGTCTGTAGAGCCCTCAGGAGACCCATTATTTGAGGCTCTGTTTATTTTGGCCTTCAATGAAATCCTGCTGAGACATGCATAAGAATAATTTCTGGAATAACCTCCACATTCACTTTGAAATTGCTTAGATATAAAAACTCATTTATATTTAATATTTCCCCCTTTTGGTCAAGGTCTTTTCAAAAATGCATTATTATTTGGCACTGGGTAATGTTCTTGCAGTGCCAGGGAGGCTCATCCCCAGGAGACATGTCCTATGCTAGGGGGAAGGTAGTGCATTTATATGTTGAGTTTGAATAAGAAAGGCCACATTTGAGCAATAAGGAGGCTTTCAGTAGGTATCTCTTAGGCAATATATAATACTAGAGGTAGGAAAGGCTTAACTCTTATCATAAAAACAATGGAAGAAAAGCAGAAAGTTATTTGAGGGAGCTGCTTTAGGGAGCTGCAGACCAGGAGAGTGCTGCACATCATCCAGTAGGGAAAGGGATAGAGAGACAAAGAGACCAAATGATTCAGCAAGTTACTAGCCCTATGTCTGGGAATGGCACATATATCTCACCCTCATGATGAATAGCTTCTAGCTTTCTTTTAAATGGCTAATAAATAAATACATGGAGTGCAGTATGTGATAAAATTTAAATTTAAAGATAACTTTAATGTTTCCACCCCTATCCCATCAGGTTTCAGTTTGATATTCCAACGGTAGAGAAGGTGGATGTGTTTGGGGACCAGGAGACATGAGTTTGTGACTTAAACCCAGGTAAGGCTGTGACCAAAGCAACCTCCCCAGAAGGGTCAGTGCTGAGAAGTCAAGGAAAGAGATGCCAGCAGAAGGAACAAGCCTATGGAATATCCTCTGGATCCCAGACTCCTTGTTTTATATCAGGTACTGGGCCTGGGTTTTATCATTGTCTGTGTCTACAGAACTGGCCAATCCATGACTGAGCTCTCAGTGTATTACAAAGGGATATCTCTGATGTCCTTTTGACCCACCTATTTGACCACTCTGCTTGACTCACTCCACAGGGACCCCACATGCCCAGAATCCTCCCCTCCTCCACCCTAGTCTAGTCAGATGTCCATACTTTTTCAGTGAATTTTTTGGGGGATCAGAGAGTGTGAAACATTCAGGATCACACCATCAGCTAGAAGCAGAGAAGGCCTGGAACTCAGTGTCCCTAGGTCAGGATGCAAAGAGCAGCTGGGTTTGCAGAGACCCTACTGGGGTGATTAGTCACAGGGAGCTTGTGGGCCCTAAATCACTGCTTTAGAACACACAACTCAGAAGCCCTACCCTGTGCAGTCTGTGGGGATTTCCATGGTTAGAGTAAACAACCTTCAACAAACCTCTTTTTACATATTATCCATAAGGGTGACAAATGTTTCTTCCTCTTTGTCCTATTTATCCCCAAATGAAGTGGGTATTTTCTGCTTTTACCCATTATTTTGACACAAAGTAACATTTTTAAAAACTTTTAAAAAAATTGAACTTTAACATTCATACATGACCATAAGTATATAATATAAGTTGTGAACTTACAAAACAAGCATGTATATCATCATACAGGTCTCCCATATATTACCCCACCACCATCAAATTGCAATGTATGAAACAATTTTTACAAACTATGAAAAAGCATCATCAAAACATTACTACTAACAATAGCCAATATCTTACATTTGTCATATTGTTCCTACAACCCACCCAGTTAATGACACCTTGTATTAGGACAATATACTTGTTATAGTTCATGAGAGAATGTTCTTATATTTGTTTGTTAACCACAGTTCATCTTCCATCACAGGATTCATTGTGTTATACAGTCCTATGCTTTGTACAATCCATTCAAAGTTTATACTCAGTGGCTCTCATATTCATCACAGTATTATTCTGTCATCACCTCAGTCAATTTTAGAATATTTTCATTACTCCAAGAGGAAAAATCCCATACTCCTTGTATGATATATTTATTTTTCAAATTTTATGTGATGTTTATTCTGAGAAAAATAGGGGGTGATTATTTTTCTGTGTTCCTCACAGAAATTTCACCGGGTGTTCAGTGTAAAAAAAAATGTCATCAAGCTGAGTTGAAGCTGCACTCCCTGAGTTTTGTTTCCCTTGTCACTGGACATCATTATCTTTGTCTGGTATATGTCTTAAACTATCTATGCCCTTTATCACATACATAAAGAAAAGGAAGTTGGAACCTGAATCAAAGGCTTCTGTGAGGAAAGTGCAGGAACAAAGTCAAGATCACAGAGTAATACCTGTGCTGTTACCACTTTTAGCCCAATTTTTTAAACTACTTGAGCTGGCCTATTCTTTTATAACTCTAAGTTTGTGGTAGTTTGTAACAGCAACCCTACTGATAAAAACCATCATTGTATTAGTCTGCCAAATGGTGAGATGCAAAGTATCAGAAATCTGTTGGCTTTTATAAAGGGTATTCATTTGGGATAAAAGCTTACAATACTAAGGCCATTGAAAGTCTAACTCAGGGCAACATAAGAGGTGATTTCTTACCAAAGACAAGTGCCATGTGTTCAAGCAAGTTGATAGTTGATCATTGCCTGGTCTCTATTCTGCTCTGGGCTTCTTCATCTTCTTGAGCTTTGTAGATCCAGTCTTTTGAGACTTCATACTTAAGTAATCCTGTATTTCACTTTCTCCTGGTGTAGGACTTGTTTCTTTCTGGGCCTTCTATATCAGTCTCAGATGTTCTTCTCTCTTCACAGTGTCAGCTATAATGTCAGGTGTATAGCTCATCTTTTCCTGGGGCCTCAGATGTTTGAGTCTTCTCCTTTCTGTCACATAGGAAGATAAAAAATGACAGGGATCTCTCATTCTGAATGTCCATATATATCAGACCCAGCAAGAGGATGAAGAGACAAACTGAGTCATTCCTTAACTGCCATAGTCAAATAAAAAAGGCCTATAAGCAATCATAACAAGTAATCTAATCAAAGACCCCTTAACTGAATTTAATATAATCACACCCAGAGGAATAGATTAGTTTACAAACATAATAGGTCTCCTTATGGGATTCATAAAACTGCCACAGTCATATATGGCAGAGTGGTCTTTTAGAGCCTGTTGGACACATACTTAGAGTTTGAAGGGACAAAACATTTCTCTGTAAGGCCTTGGGCCTTGTCTCTCCAGACTTGCATTGCAGATATGAACTGTAAGATATCATCACAGTTTAGTGTACTTTAACTGGGCCAACCCCGAGGAAGATAAAAAGGAAAATGCCTTCCTCCTTGTCTATGATTCTCAAATAGTTTCCTGTTGTTTTCTGGGTTAGGAGAAGTGACAGACTGTTGAGGTTCTTCAATATCCTGCAGTTCTAAACTCATAGCCAAGAGATAGGGTAGTAGAAAAAGATTTGATAGAAGTCTGATGCTCTTGCACTAGCTCTAATGTTATAGGAGTTTCTAGCTTTAATAATATCTGTTTTTTTAATGTAATGATTAAAGTCTAGTAGTGTATTTTTGGAATAAGGCAAGAGATTTCATTTCTTGTGGAAAATCGGGCTCTGGAGCCCAAGAAACTATCAGAGCACAGCCAGAGACGCTTCTGGGAATCTGCACTAAATTTCCTTGATCACCTCTTATTCAAGCTCAGAAACTGCCTGGGGAATATCAAATACAGTACATTAACCAAGTGTTTCCAGGCCTCTGCAGGTAAATAATCTGCATGTGAAATGGCTGCAGGATGGGATAGGTGGGTGCATCTACATCAGAAGCTGTGTTACTGTTCTAGGACACATGGAAACTTTTCCCCCATGTGCCTTCACCTCCTATTGAGGGGGAGGGCAGTTCTCATTCTCTTCTCTGAAAGTGGGAGCACATAAAGGCTTCCACCCTGAACAAGCTCATAGAGACTGTATAGATGCTGAAAAATTTCAGGAATGCAATGCTGTTGGAATTTCAGGAAAAAGGCCATGTTAGCACTTTATTTGGGGGATTTCCTTCCCAATCAAGCCTGTGTTGATTCATGGTATATAAATTTCAAAACACACTCATAATTCACAAAAGCTTATCAATCATCTATTTTAAAATAATAAAATATACAGTGCACAAAAATGAATACAAGACAATCAGAGATTTAGGAAATCATTACCCATCAAAAAAAAAAAAAAAAAGATAAAAACCCAGAAAACATCAATGAAAAAGACTAGAATTTGGGTGAATCAAATGAAGCCTTTTTTAAAAATGATCAAGGAGCTGAAGGAAAATACAGAGAAAGAACTCAAATATATCAGGAAAACAGTTAATGAGCAGTATGAGAATTTTAGTAAATATTGTTAGTGACATTTTGTCGCCTTAGCCATATATTGATTATAAGTGAGTGGCTAAATCCAGGTTACATCCAATAGGAGGGGATTACATAAGGATATGTAATCCAAGGTGGGGCTCCTTGTAAGATATCACATCTTCTCTTCTTTACCTGTGGTAACCCTTCCATTTTTTTCCAGGGAAGAGCACGAATGCAGTCCCACACTACCACAGTTGAGTTTCTCACATATGGGTAAATTGCAGGGGTCAGCACATCCAGGGTGCAAAGGATAATTCTCATCTTGTGAAAATCGCCTTTGTGATCATGGTACATCCCTTGCCAGGTAAGTATAAACCCTTATATTTTAAGTTCATGCATTATATACAGGTGACCTCTGGACTTTTATAGTTTTTTTTAGTATACACCTGATAAAGTCACTGGAAGGAGGTGCTAGAATATACCCATGGTTCAACTGGGGAGACCTGGGAAACTCAAGGGGCACAATTACTTGACCAGACTCACAGAAAATGTACAAGTAGACCTGGGTCTTAACCCACATCTTTCTCAATCATGAGGTCCTCAATTTCCCAGGCCTTCCTGTGAGAATGTTGGGAAAAATGTGTTTGTGTAAATATAGACTCAAGTAGATGACATGGGAAAGGAGGATGAAGATTCAGCAGCCCAAGGGGACTTAGGACATGTTTTGTCTAAAGAAAGGGCACAGGTAAAGGGACCCTAGGAAGTGACATCAATTCCTTGGAGAAACAGCACAACAGAATTTGGGACTTTGGTAGCTGGGAACCCACATTATACAGATAAACCTCATGAGGTTACTGTGAACATTTATGGGTAAAGCATGGTGTATTGAGCAGCAGACTCACAAATCTTCTTGGAAAGTTCTCTCTTGGTTCCTGACTTTGAGATAAGGATGGCTAGGTTTTCTGTGATTTTTAATGTTTATTATTTTCATCTCTTCAATAAAGAGGTTCTCTGACTCCCACCTCACTGACCTTGTGGCCACAGGGATACTTATTTTCCCATTTTTAAAGGAGGTTTGAGATTCCATTTATGAGATCAATGCCCCTGGAGTAGCTAGAAAACGGTTACAGGGCAGTGGCTGTTTTATTCCAGGCCCCCTCAGTCTCCTGTAAGTGGAATGTATCATTGATTACCAGACTTTGAGAGACAAGTGACAGAATTTACTGGTATGGAGGACTTGAGGGGAAGGTCAAATGAATTTCTGCATAAAAGGAAAAAAAAAACTTTATCAATTGGTAAGGGGTAATATGTATTTGTTGTTAATCACAAACATTAGACCTAAATATTGCATTAAATTCCCATTTTTGTTATACCCTGGAAGTTGTGATTTTCTCTTTTATTTCCTGCCTCAATTTAAATGAGATGCAGTCTGTCTCAGTAGTCATTGGAATAAGAAATCTTACAGGGTCACTAGTATATTTTATGTGGAAGAAATTGAAGGGTCAAATTACCTTATCTGGCTTATTAAAGTAAACATGTAAGTCATCCTTTCACAGAGTAGACATGCACTTCAGGATCATTCAACTGGGAAAAGAGCTGAGACATCCCATCAGCTCTCCTGTGACTTAGGGTTGAAGGTATTTTCACAGGACATTGCAACAACCTCTAAAATGTGGGTGTCTTTATTTTATTTACAAGGACCCATTCCTGACCTAGCACAGTTGCTTCCTTTCCCCAAATTTAGACAAAGAGGAAATAATTTCTACTTCTCATGCTGAGGTTTCTTTTGACTACCAATTATGTACTTGTAGTTTTCCAGGTGAAACTATGGAATTGCATAAGCACTAAGGTAGAGAAACTTATGAAAACTTCAATACTTGCCAAGTTGGAGACTGAAGTTGTGTGATTCTGAAGTCTACTCACTTGGAATGTCACTTTACAGATTCAGTCATGATTCAACCAATGTATCCTGAGAGATTATCTGGTAACTGAACCAATCTTAAGTGTTTAGATCATCATACCTTGGGTACACTATAAAGGTGAGAGCCAGATCAATTGTGAAGTGATTCTGAGTTGTCAATTGTGGGTGCTGTGCTTCTTAGTTATTCCCTCTTTCCTGATGGCTCCAAATGTCACCCAGACACTCAGCAGGGCTCAACTCTGCCAGGTTGGCCTTTTTAGGACAGCTAACACATTGAACATGAACCCTGGCTCAAAAAACCCAGGACCTTTTTGACATAGCACAGCTGTCCTGGGATGTGTTTTGTTAATTGAAGCACAGGTATGGCTGTGCTTTTTCAAAGACAAATGCCAGATTGCAAGGTTAGTCCAGGGCAGGGACTAGAGTGGACTTGATGGTATTCTCTTGCTCACATATGGTGATTCTTGCAATGCAAGAAATTATAACAATGAGGTGGAGCCAGTGGCCACTTGACAGTTTTTGGGTAGGGAGGGGATGAGCAGTTGAAATACAGGGGCTTCTTTGGGAGTTGGAGGTTGTCCTGACTACTGTTGTGGCAATGGATGTAGGCCATTTTAAATCAGCACACACGACTCAGAACTGAGTGGGAGAGAGTGTGGTCTACAGTGTGAACTGTGGTCTATGGTTGGTGGCAAGGCTCCAGGATGTGTAAGTTCATTGAGGTTGGTGGGCCACACTGTGGGAGATGTTTGTGTGGGATGTGGTGGGAGGTGTGGGAGGTGGGCAACATGGGAATCCCAGTGGGTTCCGTGTAATATTTTAGGTAATCTAAGCACCTCTTAAAATAAAAGTATATATATATAAATAACATTTTTGTAAGCAAATACACATATATGCATATATATTTATATATCATTTTGCAAATGTTTGTATGTATTGTGAGAATTTTGATTTTTACCCATACTAATAAAAAAAAAATAATTAAAAAAAAAAAAACCCAAATGTTTAGAAGGAGCAAGTCACCAGACGTAGTAGTTGCACGTATCCCCTGTAGAGTTAACATCAATTTAAAGCTGATGTGTATTGAAACCTTTATGTTCCTGTTTAGTGTACCAAAATAGAATAGAACAAATACACCTCAAGACATGTGTCTCTCCTGCGGAAGGATGACCACTCTCCCACTGGATAGATTATGTTACTTTCATTTAGGTCATTCCTCATGAGTTGCAAGACTCATTGGAGTTTTGAGGTTTAGAACCACTTAAAAGAGGATAGTCCCCATGCTTCTACTTGAAGTCTCACCCAGGATAGAAAGCTCTGCCTGGGACCATTTTTCCTATCGGGACTCTGGCTGTCTGTCAAAAGGCACTTCCAAGACTCATGAGAGACAAGATGTTGCTTTTCCCTGATTTGGTGAGTTGTTGTATGTATTTTCATTCTTTCCTATGTCTTGAATTGGTCATTTTCTTTAATGATTGCTCAATTGTTATAATCATTTGATATGACCACAAACTCATTTGATTAAATAAAGTTGTCTTTGCATAGCATTTAGAGTTTATGCCTCTTCCTTAACAAAACACTAGTGCATGATATTATGATAGATGATGGATATATTATTGCATCTTAGGGTTATCATTGGCTGAGATGACAGTGAGTCACCCAGCAGATACCCATATTTATGGGGATATTACATCTAACTTAGTCTTTGACAGAACTTTCCCTTTACTCCTGTGACTACTTGACCAAATAAGAAATCACAGATGCTCAAGGCAGTCACGTGCTGGCCTGTGGCTCCACCTGTTCCTGCAGAGTTGAAGGTTTCCCTGTTCAGGCTTTCCCAAGTGGTACACCAGGATACCAGCTGAACCTGATTCCTGATGAGAAGGGTTTATCTGGGTTCATGGAAAACAGCAGAGCCTGGAAAGTGACTATTGGACCACAAGAAGGGAAACAGCTGGACCGACGTCCACTAGAGCTCCAACATCTGCTGGTCTGAGGTCTCTATCTAAGGGCAGTGAACAATGTAGTCATTTAAGTCTGGCTTCTACAAAAGATTCAGTGATTTTTCTTAAAGAATTCCATTCTGATAGCACACTTTCTGACTATTTCTGGACTAATTAGTCAATGAAGGCATGGGTGAACTTACAAGGCTTTTTAAACATCCCTTCATAACTGTTTAAAAATGCACAGATATCCATGAACAGACATGAGGTCTAGAGGCCCTTTCTGCCTGTCCATTTTTAACTGATGACTTCTGTGTCTCCCTGTCACATGTTCTTGTTCCCCATCCTGAAAGGCTCACTTGTTCCCTGAAGAGTTGCATGATCTGCACTTGTGTCAAATCAACCTGAAAGTTGAAGACTCCCTAGAGGTGGGCCAGCTCCTTCTCAGCTTCTGTGCCCACTGAGGAACTGACCAGCATGGCATAGCTCTGGAAGGGCTTGGAACATCCCAATTATGTTGAGTGAATCCGTGGATGCCCTCTTTATTCATGTGTGCCTTTCTATGGAGGACAAAAGCAAAGGAGGGAACAAATCTCTACACCTATCTAAAAAGTCACAAAACCATTTATACATTTTAATGAGACATACATTGAAACTCTGTTAAAAATAACTTCTTGGGTACTCATGTATCTTTCTCCAGGATAGGTCATATATTGCATCATAAATCAGATCTTGATAAATTCAAAAAGAATGAAGCTATAGAAAGCAATTTTCTGATCATAATGAAATGAAGCTGGAAATAAGTAATAGAAAATGAGAAAATTAAAAAATATATATGGAGATTAAAATCCACTCAAATAATAAATGGGTCAAAGGTAGAATTGCAAAAGAAATCAGTAAATATCTCTAAATAAATGAAAGCAATAACATAACATATCAAAACATATGGAAAACAGTGAAGGCAGTCCTGAAATTTATAGCCCTTAATGCTTATATTTAAAAAGAAGAAAAAGAGACTTCCAAGAAGATGGCATCTGAATAGGTAAGCAGAGCCCACCTCTCTCACAAAAACAACAAAGGAATAGCAAAAAGCAGTCCAAGGGACGTGCTTTAGGACTCTGCAGGCCTGGAGAGTGCTGCATAACCCACAAGAGGGTGAGGGATAGATAGGTGAAGGAGGCAAAATGAAAACTGTGAGTGAGTTACTAACCCCTGGGCCTGGGATTGGCACCCATCCCCCACTCTCATGGCAATCAACCTGGATAAAACTTGTGGCATACTGCAGGCAACAGAGAGGATAACAGAGGTCTTCCTCCCTGTGAAGAGGTAAAGTGGGTCAGAGGTCTGTCAGAGAATGGTTTCCATTCAGCTAATTTGACCAGAAGCACCCACTTTGATTCTTGACTCTGACCTAAAAAGTATCACCTGAAATTGGATGTTGAAAGAGTCACCTCCTTGGAAATATTTGCTGATGAGCATCATCTGCCAGCTGGGCAGGAAACTGCAGGAAAGAAAAACTGTTTATAGGTGTCTCTTGTACAAAATTCCTGAGGAAGGATCTGCACTGCAGTTTGAGTCCCTGGATCTATTTTGATAACATTAGCTGGGCAAGTTTAAAGACTTAGAATAAGTTGAACCAAAAATCAAAAAGAGCTGTGAAACAAAACCACTTGGCAAGACAGAGAAATTGAATACCAGAGTAAATTCACAAACATATTCAGATGCCTAGACATCAGCAAAAATTGCAAGTTTACGTAAGAAACAGGAAGATATGGCTCAACTAAAGGAATAAGCCAAAAATCCTGATGAGATCCAGGATTAAAGATGATTAATCAATGATAATCACACAAATACACTAAATCAATTAAAAGAGTTGAAGCAAAATATGACTAAAGAAATAAAGTATAATAATAAAGAACAATATGAAAGCCTGCAATAAAAGTCACACTACTTATGAGATGAAAGACACAATGGATGAGATTAAAAATATTCAAGTATTATAAGAACTACTTCAATTTTAAATTAAAATTTACTGTGTTACAATTCTAGAGTCCATAAGTCCAAATTTGTTTGGTGTGAGATGGGTATTTTAGTCAACAAGAAAACACTCCATGTGGAGACTATAACAGATGATCTATTTTCTTGTCTATTCCAGCCTGTAAATTTCATTATTTAGCATTTTTCAGCTTCTGGTAGATTTCAGCATTCCTTGGCTCTCTTTCTTTTCCACCATATTCAAGGCCTACTGTATCTACTCTTACTAGAGATATTCCCAGAATCCTAAGTCATGATTGATCTCACACATTTTATTTTCTTGTTTATTTTTCTTTCATTTCTGCTAGGGCATAAGACCGGTGAATCTGGGAAGCTTGTATATTTTATCAAATAATCCCCAGAAAATTCTGGTTTTGGGACATTTGAAAGCCTTAATAAATATGTGATATTGAAATAAATGATCTGAAGAGGATCTAATACCTATTATACAGTTTCTGCCATTAACCTAGCCCATCTTCATGCAGGTATACTTTCAAGATGGGCCTCCTTCTTGTTGCACTGTCTTTCCTCTGAGGCATTTAAATATTAATACCATTTATTCTGAACAAAGAGTGAGTATTTGGAGGGAAAATAAGCCAAATGAATCAACATATATTATTAATAATTGAATGAATTAATGAATGATGGTATGTATACCTTATCAATTCTAACACATTTTGAGGGTGAGAACTGCTTCATATCTGTAGTGATGTTCCACCTCCTTATGCCCTGAGATTTCTCTGCATTTTTTGCCACAAATCACTTGGCAACTAATTTTAATTATAGTGAATATCACATTTCCTCAATAAGAATTGAACAAAGTTTTCTTTCCCAGATACCAATACTATTCCAAGTCTGGCAACATTATTTTCCTTCTCATATTTACATTAATTTACATCCTATATTACTTAAAATAGCAATAATGACATTTAAATGTGAAAATGTATGCATCACCAGACATTATCAATGTATTTATTTTTTCATGTTCCATTAATTAATGCTATGCACATACATATTAAGCACATATAATAGTTACATCATTTTGTATTGTCCATCATTTAGTTAACATTCAATGCTATTTTTAGATTCACCCCTGCCATTATAATTTAGTTTAGTGTTGCCTAAAATATAGAATCTGGATCATCTTAGACAAATTACAGAAACAGCTCTTACTTAACATAATTTTGCAAGTATTGCTTTGGAGAAAAGTTTCATATTCTTCCTACTAATTTTGCATGTAACATAACCAGATCTTTTCACAATCTTACATTATTATCTGAAATATTTTTCAATAAAAAGTAATTAGGCAATATTCTGAATAGCATGTGACAGCATGTTTTGTTAATGGTTTTTCCTCTTTCTGATATTTCTGATGTGAACACCAGCTGAATATTCACTTTGATTAATGGTTTTCTTTTCTTCTGTATGAAAATATTCATGCTGATGAAATTGGAAATCAGTAAAGACTTTACTCCATTCATTACAATTAGATATAAGTAAAGTATTTTTTCATACTGGTTTCATTGAATATTTAATTCAGCAAGAATTATCTGCTGTTCTTCTAAAGTCTCCTGCTTTTGTCAAAGATTTTCCTGACTGATTTTCTCTTGTAAGAGTTATTACTAACCTGTGTTTTTCTTTTGTGCACTTAGGCTGAAGCTCAGGATAAATGTCCTCCAGGTCAATATAGACATAGATTTCTTCCGAGTGTAATTTATTCTTGCATAAATTAAAAATAAAGGCATTTATCAAAGAGTACATTGGCATAGAATTATACTCCTGTGTGGGTTTTCTCATTTGTTTAAACAATAGTCTATGGATAAAGTCTATTCAGTATTCATTACATTTATATTGCGAGTACTCTCATGTTTTCTAAGGTTAGAAATCTGAAGGAAGGCTCTACCACATAGATGGCATCCAAACGGTTTCTCTCCAGCGTGAACCATCTCAGGTTGTCTGAGGGTAAAATGTTGACTAAAGGATTTCCCAGTCAGTATTCATAAGGTTTTTCTCCTGTGTAAGTGTTTGCATGTTGCCTAAGCTCAGATTTATTGGAGTCTTTCTCACATATATGACATTTGCTTGGTGTAGCAGTTTGGCAGTATGATATAGTTATGAATTCCAAAAATAGTTATTGGATTGTGCTTATAAACTGGTTTGTTCATCTGGCCATGATTAAATTATGACATGGGCCACATCATTAGGGCATTGAGCCCCAACTCTTGGTGGGTGCGGCATCAATGTTAAAGACATAGCAAAGGAGAGAGTTGGAGTATTTGAGTTGGAGTTCTGATGCAAAGTCTTGAGCTGGAGCCCTGGGAAGTAGCCATACAAAGGAGCTTGGCTGTGAAGAAGGAGAGAAGAACCGGGGAAAAAAGATGAGCCATTTCCTGACATTTCACAGCTGGCCTTGTGAAGAGAAGCAAAGGCTATAGAGCCTCATGGTCTATAGCTGACCTTGATGAGGAAACAGAGCTGAGCCCAGGGAGAAATGGAGCCCCTGGAAGAGAGGAACCCAAGAAGCCTGGACCCTGGCAAATGTCAGCAATTGTCTTGCTCCAACACGTGGCAATAGACTTTGTGAAGGAAGAAATTTATGCTTTATGGCCTGGTAACTGTAAGCTTCTACCCCAAATAAATATCCTTTATAAAGACCAACAGATTATTGGTATTTTGCATCAGTACCCCTTTGGCTGACTAATACACATGGTTTATCTCCAGTGTGATTTTTCTCATGTTTTCTAAGATTAGAACTCTGACTGAAGGTTTTCCCACAAAGATGGCCTTCAGAAGGCTTCCCTCCAGTGTGAGTATTCTCATGTTGTCTAAGCACAGAAGATTTACTGAAGGATATCCTACATACATGATATTTGTATGGTTTTTCTCCAATGTGCATGTTCTCATGTTATCTAAGGGAAGAAACTTGTCTAAATATTTTTGCACATACATGACATTTATATTGTTTCTCTACAGTGTGAGTTTTCCAATGTTGTCTAAGAGAAGACCTTTGTCTAAAGACTTTACCACATGCACAGAATTTGTGCAGATTAACTTCAGTGTGAATTTTCTCATGTTATCTAATGTAAGATTTCCTGAAAGTTTTCCCACATATTTGACATCTGTATTTTTTCCTTCAGTGTGAGTTCAGAACTTTTTTCTGAAGGCTTTCCAACATTGATGAGAAGTATATGATTTATTTCTAGTGTGAATTTGATTATACTAATTATAGGTTAACTGGTCACTGGGGACTTCTTGAAATTATTCTCTGATATAGGGTTTCTTTCTCATCTGAGATAACACATATTGAATTATTGTGGGGCTATGAATGAAATCTTATTCCAATTTATTAAATTCTAGTAGATCCTCCAGAGTGTGAGAACTTCTCTGTTGGAACATGGTGTGTTATTTTCTTGAACAGATTCTATTTTTTGTGTCATCTTATCTTCATAGCTATTTAATTACTTTGGGAGACTTTATTGTATTTCAAAGACCAATGATATGGCCATGATTTATCAACTACCCTTTTATAAGCTCTCATTTTATAATTTTGAGAACAAATTAATTTTTACCTAAAATTAAAATTTCCAAAATTTTTGCTAGGAGAATGTTTAATCACACCTTTAGCTTCACCCTCGTGATTGTTCTGAATGCATGACTTATTTCATTCCCAAGTTGTTATTTGTATGACCTGGAGTCATACACATGAAATATACCATTGACATGATGTTGGATGAGACCCACCTGCAGATATGTTGCATGGGTATAATTTCTTATTTTCAAGGTCACATTCCTTGCCTGAAATGATTGGGGATCATGGAAGCTAGAAAGCAATGTTATAACATATTTAAGATGCTAAAAGAAAATAAAAATCTGCCAACCAATAAATCTGAATCCAGCAAACCTGATTTTCAAAAATGAAAGAGAGTTTAAAATATTCACAGACAAACAGAAATTAACAGAGTTTGTCAACAAGAGACTTGACCTTAAAGAAATATTAAAGTGACAGCTACAAGATAAAAGAAGAAAACAAAACAAAACAGGAGCGATGGCATTGGAGGAGAGTGTAGGAAGGAAGATTGTTAGTAACAATAACAAAAAGGATAAAAGGATAAATAAAAACAAAATGACATAAATAAACTTAAATAAAAGATGGTTAATTCAAGTACTGCCTTGACTAACAACATTAAATATTAATGGATTAAACACTCCAATAAAAAACACAGTTTGGAAGAATGGATATGGAAATATAACCCATCTCTATGTTGTCTAAAAGAAACTCATCTTAGATGCAGGTACTCAAGGAAGTTAGTAGTGAAAGGTTGGAAAATGATTTTACATGCAAAAAATAACCAGGCAAGGGTGGGAGTTGCTATACTAATATCAGACGAAATATACTTAAAATGGAAAACTATTGGAAGACACAAAGAAGGACACTATTTATTTTTAAAAGGGGTAATGTATTAATGGAGTTTCAATTAAAGGCCATGACTACAGACAGAAAAAAAAGGTCTCCTTGGAATGTAATAAACAAGCTTTCCAGTCTCATGCTAATAGGAAACGGGAAACATCCTGAGATTGTTAGATTTACAATGTCTGTGAATTGCAGGAAGGAAAAGAATAACTGAGCCATTAACCTTTAAGACTTGTTGATTTCAGTAAAATGCAACTGTCAAGTATCTATTGCCCTTGCACATGCTCACATGTATTTTCTTTGTTCTAAAGACAGAATAAAAGCCACACTTTATGAGGTGGCTGGGCTCTTCTCTCCATAATGGATAGAGAGTCCCGTGATCCCAATTTTTTCCTCTCTTTGTCTTATTCTTTCTTTCTCATCCATGGCACTGTTTTCACAAACCCAGTTCCTGAATGCCAACATATGGCACCCAACGTGGGGCACTGAAAATAAAACTTTTCTTTCAGCAGTCAGTGTGTGGACCAAGGAGCTCCAGAGAGTGGTTTAAAAAACAAACAAACAAACAAAAAAAAAAACAGAAATGTAAGCTTCATCTTTGGAAACATCAGGGTAATGGGTAATCAGCAGTTGAACTTTGAAGAGTTCTCTAGAGTGTTAAAAACTTTATTAAAAAGCACCGGTGTAACTATTAAATCCTCGGCTTTTGAGGAACTTTTTTCTCTTGTACTGAAATGTTGTTATTGATTTCAGCCGCAAGGGCTGGGTATTTAAACCTGAAACATTGGAAGTTAGTGAAAAAAGTTTTAAAAAGTGCTTATCAAAAGGGAGAAATAATTCCTCTTCATGTATAGTCTTTGTGTAGTCTTATTTCTGTTGTTCTTCAACTCCAGCTATGGATGTTAATCCTTCAGTTCCAACAGCAACTTTATAAACCTCCTACTGCTAACATAATGATATGGCTGTAAGATGATAAAAGCAAATAAAATTAAACCACTGAAAAAGTAAGAAAACTTAGCAATACAGTTTCCAGAAAAATTCTCAAAAGCAGTGAAATCAAAGATATATGTTTCTATTGATGTGATTTAACTTGTTTTGTGTTTGTCTGGTTGTTCAGTGTCTGTATATTTTGATACCTCCGAATGGTAATATTAAATTGATGAATAAAAATTATTAAAAGAGTTCTATTCAAATGGCCAACATTAAATAAGTGCTTATATTAATAAATAAATATGGGTATTAATTTAAAATAATAAAAATAGATATAAACAATCTAAATCATTATTCTAACAAGTTTGTTCAATATTGATGGTAATTGAATGTTGTCAGATGTTTGTTTAGAAACAGTTTCTAAAATCATTGTGGTAACTTAAGTAGAGAAGGTATATAGAATGTGCTTTTATTATTAAAGAAAAGAAAGTAATTTTACCATAAGATAAAATGACTAAGCTATTAAAATAAAGTTAAAGTTTTGTTCTTCCTCAAAGTTTCTCAAGTCATTAATCTGTTTTAACAAAAATTTACAGAGTTTTTCTCCTCAATAATCAGTATGCAAAAAAGAAAGTGTTTTATCAAAGTAGCTTCTTATACTTTAACCTTAACGTTTCCTTGAAGAAACAAGTTTTATACCTAGCAAAAATAAAATACTAAAAATATTTAAGTTCATGTGATATAAGTTGAATGAAGTATTTAAAACTGTCGTACAATTAAAAGAAATTTTCTAATTTTATAACAATTAAAGTTATATGAATAAAAAGTTCATATAAATACTTTAAGGGTGTATAAAATTACTGAAAATTTAATAATGTTTCAGTGTAATATTAAATAAAAGTATACTGTTATTTATCATAATTTTAATTATTTTAAAATATAATAATAGTGTTATAAAACTACCTCTCTGCCTAAAATCAAAAGGAAGATGCTTTAACTTAAGTTTATCTGATTTACTCCACCTCTGCTAATGGAAAAAAAAAAATATATATATATATATGTATATAATTTTAAAAAATGGAAACTAAAATAGTGAGCACATCAAGGATGCTTTGTAACAAATTAAATAGGATAAAGTACATTTCAAAAGGTGTTGTATTCTTCCCTGGAGGAGCTGGCTACTCTTCCAGGGACTAATTCATAAATCTTAAAGAATACTGCCCAAGGAGTTTTGTGTTCCTTCATGGGGAGGCTGGCCCCTTTCTCAGGAATTAGCAAAATATCCACAAGTTGGCATCTATAGAATCAAATTCATTAATCCTAAACATAGTCGACCAAAACTCTAGTATCGGTTGCTAATTCAACACTTCCCACCTAAAAGCTAAATATTGGTAAATATATATATAACTGCTCTATTTATCTGTCATTCTGTAACTTTGTTTAATATTAACTTAATTTTTTAATTGATTATGTTATTCATGTTTCTCTTTCTAATTGTCAGTATAAGTTTATTAAACTAAATATATATATTAACATTTATCTTGTATCTATCAAGAACTCTAACCAAAAATAAGTCAAGTAGATCAATGTGTCCCCTGGTTTGGTAAGCATGTGAATGTATGTATACATATTATAAAAAAAAGATTGGAATATAACAGTTAACCCCTGTTTATAAACAATAAAATCAATGTTGCAAAAACAAAAAAGGGGGAGATGGAGGAGAATCTGCTAAAGACAAACTATCTAAAGCATTGCTTACCTTAATTTTTAAAAATAGACAACAAATTTCTAATACCACACCAGTAAAAAGACAATGGGAAGTTAATAAAAAGAATGGAAATGAAAAATTAAACAACCAATAAATGGGAAAAAGGAGAAGTAAAATTTTTGGGCTGAGATTTTGCTCTTATAATTACAGAAACAAGAGAACAGCAGTGGATCCCCTCTAGTGGAATGAAGACTAGAGTTGAAGATGCTGCTGAAACTTAAACTATGGACATGGTGGTTTAACATTAGGTTAATTATAGTTAAAGTATTAGGTCAAGGTAAGATACCACATCATAATTACACTTATTGGGCATACATAACCAACCCACCACTTCTAGAGCTGTTAAATTAGAGCGATGAGTCTTACCCAATTTATCTTAATCAATCTCACCATTTTCCAGGACCTATAAATATATGACTACCCTTAAAGCCAAAAGAAGAAGGCAAACTTACAGAAAATTTAACTTAACCTTTTATAGACTGCCTTATTTGTATTGGATATGGTTCTGTATGCCTGCAACCTAAAAATCACAGTATAATTTTAACAAAGATAAAATCAAACTCAAATTTATGTTCTCATTTTCCCTTCTTTGCTATATAAACCAGAAAATATGCTAAATCTTACATATCACTCTCACAACAGACTACTTAATGACAAATGGCATATATGTCATGGGTTTACAGAGGTTGTGTTTTTTAATGATTCCTATGGAATTGTAAAGGATCGGCCCCTTATAGTGATACTGAAACCTATTAAAAACACAACCATATCTTGGTTAATTAATAATTCAACCATAATTACTAATGACAGTAATCCTTATTTCTGGAATTTTGGAAATACAGCATTTACTAACAACTCTATAAATTGGAAAAATCAAAGAAGATATATCCCATAACCATGGGACACTAAACTTAACATAACTCAAAGTTATTTGTGGAAATTATTTTTGGGAACTGCTCCAGTTTTTGAATGGCAAGGCAGCAAAACTAATATTACTATTTTAAAAAGAAAATCAACTCAATTTCTTACAGTATATGTTCAAGATCTTATAGTTTTATAATTGAAAAAGTAACTTTTGGTGAAAGGAGTATTAGTTGCTCCAATTGCTCTTTATTTACATGTCTTAAGAATTCATATTTCCAGGAAAATCAAACTCTTTTTATAGCAAGAAGAAGAAAAGGAATATGGTTACCAGTTTAGATGACCAGACATTGGCAGCAGTCTCCAGAATTGCAGTTGCTGTCGCATTTCCTCAACCATTATTTAAAAGATACTAAAAGACTGATTGAACTTTTAATAACTGGAATTTTGGGACTGATTGGTATCATAACTGCTGCAGCCATCGCTGGCACAGCCCTGCATCAAGGAGTCCAGACTCAAGAAAATGTTAAGAACTGGCATAAAAATGGTCTGAAAATTTCCATTTCACTGGTGGAAACAAAAAAAAAACAGTTCAAATATCATTTTGGATTGGATTAGGAATTATTGTTATATGCATTTTAATTGTTTGTATTGTCAAGGGTAGAATAATTACATATATTCATAGAAAAAAACAAAGAATTAGATAAGATAAATGCATTTGTGTTAAGAAACTTGGCCTTGAAAAACTAATTTTGCATTATTTAGTAGAAAGATTCTACTAATAACCCCTTGATCTTAATACTAATTATCTACACAAAAAATATTCATTTAAGGAACCTGAAAAAATATAAATATTAATGAAATTGCCTTCCATGTAACAGTTCAAAAGCTTGACTGGTTATCAATGACGGGTAAGATTCTCAGAGGAGGACAACCTAAGACAGGCACAGTCTCAAGAGAATATGGAAGAAGACAAGTGTGACAGGAGTTCACCTTGTATCAGCTTATATAATGGTTCCTATGAGCTTTAACTAATAAAAAAGGGGGAAATGATGGAGTTTCAATCAAAGGTCATGACTACTGACAGAAAAGAAGGTCTCTTTGGAATGTAATAAACAAGCTCTCCAGTCTCATGCTAATAGGAACTGAGTGGGGAAACATCCTGAGCTTGTAAGATTTACAATGTCTATGAATTGCAGGAAGGAAAAGAGGAACTAAGCCATTAACCTTTAAGACTTGTTGATTTCAGTAAAATGTAACTGTTAAATATCTATTGCCCTTGCACATGCTCACATGTATTTTCTTTGTTCTAAAGCCAGAATAAAAGCTACACTTTATGAGGTGGCTGGGTTCTTCTCTCCATAATGGACAGAGAGTCCCCTGGTCCCAGTTTTTTCTTCTCTTTGTCTTATTCTTTCTTTCTTATCCATGGCACCATTTTCACGAACCCAGTTCCTGAACACCAACAATGTATCAACAAAAAAGAACAATCATAAATATTTATACAAACAACCAAAATACAATGGACAAACAATGAAAAAACTAAGAGAAGAAATAGATGCCTCTACAATTATAGTGGTGGACACTCATACACAATTATCAACATTATACAGAACATCTTGACGAGGTTTAATAAG
>JAKSZT010054248.1:109658-189937 GCA_026826555.1 Tolypeutes matacus | reverse complement strand
GATACGTACCTAGGAGACATATGCAGAACACTACATCCAAGTGCAGGATACACATTCTTCTTGAACACATGTGGATCTTTCTCCAGGATAGACCACATGCTAAGTCACAGAAATTGTCTCAATGAATTTAGAAAGATTGAAATTTGGTGATGTAATTTCTCTGACCACAATGGAATGAAGCTGGAAATCAGTAAGGGGCAGAAAAGAAGATTAGGCTTAAAGATATTGAAATTAAACAACTCATTCTTAAACAATAAGTGGGTCAAGGAGGAAATTGCAAAAGAAATGAGTAATTACTTTGAAATGAGTGAAAATGAGAACACAACCTATGAAAACCAATGGGATGCAGCTAAAGATGTGCAGAAGGGGAAGTTTATAGCCATAAATGCCTATGTTACAAAAGAAGAAAGAGCTAAAATCAAAGACTTAAATGTAACTATTGAGGAACCAGAAAAAGAAAAATGATCTAAACCTAAAGCAAGCAAAAAGAAAGCTATAACAAAGACAAGAGCAGAACTAAATGAAATTGTGAATAAATAAAAACACTAGAAAAATTAACAAACCAAAAGTTGATTCTTTGAAAAAATTAATCAAATTAACAAACCTTTAGCTAAACTAACAAAGAAAAAAAGAGAGATTATGCAAATATATAAAAAGGAGAAAGGGGATATCACCACTGAGTCCATAGAAATAAAGTGTTTCATAAGGGGAAACATTGAAAAATTGTATGCCAATAAGATGAACAATTTAGATGAAATGGACAAATTTCTAGAAACACACAAGTAATCTACATTGAGAAAAGAAGAAACTGATGAATTCAGATCCATCACAAGCAAAGAGATTGAATTAGTCATGAAAATCATCTCAACACTGCCCCCACACAAAAAAAAAACCCAGGACCAGATGACTTCAAGATGAATTCTCCTAATCATTTTGGAAAGAATTCACACCAGTCCTGCTTAGCTTCTTCCAAAAAATAGAAGTGGTGGGAACAGTACCTAACTTACTCTATTATGTAAACATCACACTAATACCAAAGCTATATAAAGATGCCACAAGAAAAGAAAACTACAGACATATCTCTCTAATGAAGCTGGATGGTAAGATACTCAACAAAATACTTGCTAATAATTTTCAACAGCACATCAACTGAATTATACACCCTGATCAAGTGGGGTTTATTCCTGGTATGCAAGGATGTTTCAACATAAGAAAATAAATCATTGTAATACACCACATTAAGAGTTCTAAAGGAAAAAAAAACACATGATCATCTCTATTGCTGTAGAAAAAACATTTGACTAGTTACTGCATCCTTTTTTGATAAAAATACTTTGAAAAACAAGAATAGAATGAAAATTCCTCAACATAATAAAGGGTATATATGAAAAAAAAAAAAAAAAACACAGCTAACAATACTCAATGGTTACATTCTAAAGGCTTTCCCTCCAAAATCTGGAACAAGAAAAGGATGCCTACTGTCCCTGCTGTTATTTAACATTGTGTTAGAACTACTAGCTTGAGCACCTAGGCAAGAAAATGAAATAAAATGCATTCAAATTGGAAAGGAAGAAGTAAATTTTATTATCTGCAGATGACATGATCCTATATAGAAAACCAAAAAAATCTACAACAAAGCTTCTAGAGCTGATATATGAGTTCAGTAAAATGGCAGGATATAAAATCAACAATCACTAAAATTTCTGTACACTGATAATGAGCAATCTGAGGAGGAAATCAAGAAAAAATTCCATTTACAATAGCAGTAAAATAATTAAATATTTAGGAACAAACTTAATTAACAATGTAAAGGACTTGTAAACTGAAAACTACACAACATTGTTAAAAGAAAGTAAAGAAGACCTAAATTAATGGAAGAATATTCCATCTTCATGGACTGAAACACAATACCTTTAAGATGTCTGTTCTACACAAATTGATTTACAGATTTAAAACAGTCCTAGTAAAAATTATGAAAGCATGTTTTATTGAATTGGAAAAGCCAATTATGAAATTTATTTGGAGGGCAAGGGGATATGAATATTCAAAAACATGTAGAAAAAGAAAAATGAAATTGGAGGAGAAGTCTACCTGACTCTAAAGCACACTACAAAGCTATAGTGGTGAAAACTGCATGATAGTAACACAATGATAAACATAGTGACCAATGGAATCAAATTGAGAGTTCTGATACAGATCCTTACATATATGGTCAACTGACATTCCACAAGGCCTCCAAGCCTGTTCAACTAGGGACAGAATGGCCTCTTCAATAATTGTGCTGGAAGAACTGGATATGCATATCCAAAAATAGAGAGGATGACTATCACCTGCTCTAAACAAAAATTATTTCAAGCTTGATCAAAGACCTGAATATAAGAGCTAATAGCATAAAACTCATAGAAGATAGCGGAAGGAAGCAGCTACAAGATCATGTAGTAGGAAATGTTGTCATAAACTTTACACCCAAAGTGCAAGCAATGAAAAAAACACACATAAATGGACCTTGTAAAATTAAAACTTTTGTGCTTCAAAGGAGTTTGTCAAGAACATGCAAAGGCAGTCTACTCAATTGGAGAAATATTTGTGAACCTCTAATCTGGTAAGGGACTAATATCCAGCATAAGTAAAGAAACTCTACATCTTGAAAATAAAAAGACATAGAACTCATTCCAAAAATGGGTAAGAGATTTGACCAACACTTTTCCAAAGAGGAAATAAAAATGGCTTAAAAGCTTATGAACAGATATTCCACACCACTCACTATAAGGGAAATGTAAATCAACACTACAATGAGATATCATCTTATCTTTATTAGACTGGAAACTATTTAAAAAACCAGAGAACTGCAAGTATTGGAAAGGGTTTGGAGGTAAGGCATCCTTCATTCACTGCTGTTTAGTATGTAGAATGCTGCAACCATTGTGTAGGATGGTTTGGTGATTCCTAGGGAGCTAACTATAAAATTATCATATTATTCAGCAATCCCACTATTAGGTATATACCCAAAAGAATTGAAAAGCAGGGACACAAGAAGACAAATGTATACCAAACTTTATAGTGGCATTACTTACTATTGACAAAAGTTGGAAGCTACTCAACTGTCTATCAACAAAGGAATGGATAAGCAAAATATGACATATACATAAAATGGAATATTACTCAGCTGTAAGAAGGAATGAAGTATTGACACACATGACAACATTGATGAGTGTTGAAGACCTGATGTTGAGTGAAGTAAGTTAGTCACTAAAGGACAAATATTGCATGCTCTCACTGATATGATTTAAGCATACTGAACAGACTCACAGAGTTAGTGTTGGGAAGATAGGTTATCAGCAGAGTAAGGGAGGTGAGTGTGGTAAGTTGATGCTCAATATGGGCAAAACACATGATAAGGAGGAAGGAGTGGTTTGGCATTGGATGGGGGAAATTGGGGTTGAAGGTACTGGAATGTGAGGGTGAGCAGGGTGAGGGATTTGGATTGGACAATCCAAAGAACTGAGGGGAGGGCTGGAGGAAAGCACAGTTACAAATCTCTGGGGATTTGTAAGTCTATGGTTGACACTACAATGAAAGGAACATTCTCTTGGAAAATATGCAGAGGAGGCTTACTGGTGCAGAGAATTGAGAGTGGGGGGATAGGGGATATGTTGGAAAAAGTGCACCTGTGGCATGCTTCTATGGAATATGAACGTGTTCATTTTGTCATAGTGTGTCAGTGGCACACTATTTATTGGGTCTTACACAGTAAATAAGAAAATATTAACCTTCCATCCTGGAAAGTCCTGCTACATTCTCAAATAGAGGGGCAAGAATCCCAATACATAGGCAGTGCTTAATAAAGAAACAGACCAGTATGTCAAGCCTTCAATATTAATGCATGTAACTATGAACCTTATTCTTCAATAATTTAAACTTAGTGGTTGACATACTTTCTGAGGGAAAGGAGATGGAAAAAATGATTGGAATATAGGGTATTTGGGGGGCATTGGAATTACTCTGCATGATCTTGCATTGAGAGATACAGGTCACTATAAATTTTGTCAGAATCTATAAAAGTATACTTTGCAAAATGTATAACATAATGTAAATCATTAACATGGTTAGTAGCAGTGCTTTGATATTTGATCATAAATTATATCAAATGCACCATACTCATGTAGGATATTATTGGTAGGGGAGGTATGGGGGAATGAGGGTATATGGGATTCCCCTATATAGTCTATGTGACAGTTTTGTAACCTAAAACTTCTTGGAAAATGAAGTAAGAAAAAATAAAACACTGGGGTAACATGCAGAAGAAATTGTCTGTATACCTAAAAGATAACAGAGCTTATGGTGATGAAAGGCACAGTGCAATTTTTAAAAATTATTACATACATTTTATTTTAATATATTTTATATAATTATTAACTTTTGGCTTTGTTTTTTGTGAGGTCTTGGATTGCAGAAGGATTGCAATTGTGGCAGGGGAGGGTCACTGCAGGTCATCAGTGGTGGGGGAATAGTGGGGAGGGGTACACCTGTGGCATGCCTCTATGGAACATAAATGTGTTCATGTAGTCATGGGGTGCTGTCTTGGTGGGGGGAGACCCACAAGATAACTGACTGAATATTGAATTCTCACACTGGGAAGTCCTGCTATGTTCTCTAATAGTGTGTATGAATCTCTAGAGCACATAACCAGTGCCTAGCAAAGAAGGGCAGACCAATATGCCAGGCCCTTGATATTCATGCCTGTACACAATGAACATTGTTCTTGTGAAATTGAAATTTAGCCTAGTAATATATATTGCCTAAGAGTTACCTTCTGAAAGCCTCCTTGACATTTAAAATTGGCCTGTCTCTAAGCCATACCCAGCATATAAACTCACTACTTTCTGCCCAGCATGTGATACGACTCCAAGGGATGAGCCTCCTTGGCACCAAGTGATTATTTCCAAGTGCCAACTAGTGATGCATTTAGAAAAAGACTAAGACTGAAAAGGGATAATATTAAATACAAATGAATTTTTATGGCTAAGAGAATTCAAAGTGAGATGGGAGGTCATTCCAGACTTTAGACTTATGCAATTCTCAAGAGGATCACACTGAGTGCAACAGTAAACACAGCCTCAAATAGGGGTGCTCCTGAAGGTGCTATATACACCTAGACACTATAGGCAGGGCAGACAATCCCAGGAAATGGCACCCCTTTTGTAGGCCTTCGTTTGGAATATATGATAACCTATCTTCCCAATGTATCAGAGTTAGACTCATTTATAATTATCCCACACATGGTTCTGCTGTCCCTTTTATTTATCCCAGAAAATTATATCTTCTTGCTGTTCATATGCTGGGTGAGCACTGTGTCTCAACAAATTTGCAGGCAACACCTAGTCTCCAGTTCATTTGACTCACCTATGACAACTATCAAAAGCACCATGATGGAAAATGTCCATTTCATAAAAAAACAGAGTATCTACAGTTGCAAGGAATACAGGTCCATCCATCTGCTCTGTTGTAATCTAAAACCCCTCTCAATCCAATCTAGAGAGGGGATCACCATCACAAATCCTCAAGATTGAGTAATGAACAAACATAAGGTGGGGTTGTAAGTATGGAATAAATTAGATTTATTATTATTTTAGTAATGTAAGAATGTGTAACATTGATGGAAAGTCAGTGGTCACCAGAGTTTCTGAGGGGAGTGAGAGGGAAAAAAGAGTTGTAACATGGGGCAATTTTGTGACACTGAAATTGTTCTGCATGATAGTGCAATGACAGATACAAGCCATTAAACATTTTGTCAAAATCTATAAAATTGTGCAGTGCCCAGTGTAAACAATAATGAAAATTATAGGCCATGCTTAGTAGCAATGCTGCAATATGATTTCATCAATTGTAACAAATGTACCACACTAATGAAAGACGTTGTTAATGGGGGAAATGCTGGGGGAGGGATGGGTGTGTTATATGGGAATCCCCTATATTTTTTTTATGTAACATTTATGTAGTATAAAGCTTCTTTAAAATTAAAGAAAAAAGTCAGATTCCCTGCCTTAAATGATTGGGGGAAAAAAACAAACAATATTATTAGAGTGGCATTAACAGAATTATAAAAACTGAGAAACCTATCGTACTGTGATATATTTCAATATTTTAAATTATAGATAGGGAATGGTGAAAGGATGTCACATTAAGGTATACCACAGGGATTAGAATCTCTTTTTATAAAATTGAGAGGTAAAGTATTTTCAGGAATAAAATATGGGGGAAATTAAATGATTAAATATTTGGAGGTAAAGTGAAGATAAACCTCAAAGAGGAGGACCATGGAAGTGTATATTATATGAAAGTTTAACTGCAATAAGTACATTAATATTCTGTTGCCTAAAGCCAAAGACAATGGCAAATGGCTAATTGAATAGAGATGAGTACTTGTGAGATATAATAACATCACTACAGGTTTTTTTGCTCTTTTTCCATGCCAACATTTAAGAGAATAACACTCACTTAAGGACATTTTTGATGATATTTCCAAGTATCTACTAATTTATTGACCAAGCCCCTTCTTGTGTGAATGCACAGTTTCCTGAAGATCACCTGGTTTCTGGACTTGAGAAATTCTAATAATTATTTCCACAGTTCCTCTCTTTGCTACAACTGAGAAATCAAATCTGATTTGTCGAGTTGATACCCTGTTTACATGAAAGAGATAAAATGTATTTTGAATTATCTCCTAATAACAGTGCTTTTTCTGTAAGTACAGGGAAGGCTATGATGAAGAATACAGTAAACATTGAAGGTCAAAACAGGAAGCACACTTTGAACACAGCATATTGACAATTCTTCAATAGCAGTGTATGCTTGACTATATGCCATAAAACCTTAAGGCTCTGTGGTCATTGAGGCCCATGCACAGGTTAAGAGACTGCAGCAAACTTTTCTTTGCATAAAGGGAAAATTATATTTCCACAGTAGTTGAATAGTATTTTTTTAAAAAGAATCCAATAATCATAAGGTCTACAAAAACAAGTATTTATATATGGAAAGTGTATCCTGATTATTTTTCAACTGTGTCATGAAATACCAACATAGTCCCTAAAGCATAATAATTTATACTTTAAGTCATAAACATTCACTTTTCATTGATTAGTGGGACAGTAAATATGGTAAAATACATAAAATAGGGCAAAATATGTCTTAAAGGCACATAATATGATTGAAGATATTAAGGAAATATTAAGTGAAAAAAGACTAACAAAAAAGTTGAGGAAAACAATGATTGTTTTTAAATAAAATGTAAAAATCAACAATTTCACATTTGTAAAATCACCAGATTTTTATATCCTCAAATTAAGATCAATTTCATTTGGAGTTCTTAAAGGAAAAAAATGATAAATCCAAGAAATGAACTCATGATATTCCACAGAAAACACCATGCTTTTCAAATAAAAATTCACCCAATACCTATAGATTAATAAAAATAAATTGAGACAGAGGGGGAAGATGGTGTCAGTTAAGGAGGGCACTTGCTTACTTGCTCACTGAGGATGACTGACTTGGGACTGGTCCTGCCCAGGGGTCTGTACTGGGGGCCACAGAGCAAGAACTTTAGAAACATCTTCTGGAGGGAGTTGGATGGTGCAGATTGCTCGGTAAGAATTCATGAGTTTTTTCCCTGCCTGTGGTGGTAAACACAGACTGCTGAGCCCCACCCTCAGGGGAAGAGGCCGGTTTGAGCTGCAACTCCTGCCGGCAACCCGGTGAGAGGGATCATTCTCCAAGAGTGGGAGTGTTCTGAAAGAAGGTGGAGAGGGGTTTCCTTCCGTGGATTTGGGTTCCTGGACACCCTCATAGCTTTGGGGAGTGGATAAGCTGGATTGAAGCAGTGAAAGGATGCGGGGAGAGGTGGGTCTACTGAGGAAGCCTAATTTATCCAATAGCACAGGTGATACTGAGGCTTGGCTCCAGAGGGGGCAGAGTCAGCCAATTTTATCATTCTGCACTAACTAGCATCAGAGCTCCAGCTCTGCTGAGGAAGACAGGAAGTGGGAAGTCCTTGATTAGTGTCCATGAGTCTAGTTAGGGTCCCCTCAGTGAAGAGGGTGGTCTAGAAGAGGATATATTTTGGGTCCATTATTTTGCCAAAAAAAAAAAAAATAAGACAGTCATTTTAAAGAATAAAAAAAGAATTTTTCTTTTCAAATTTATTTTAATAGCTAAAATCTGCCTCAAAACCTGCAGAAAGAACCATGCAGGGCAATTGATTGATGAACACAAGCAGGCTGAGAGGTTCCAAAAGGGCCCAAGAAGGAACATTGTTCTTCCTTAGCATTGTTTGACTGATTGCTTGTGTGGTTGGTTGGTTTTTCTTTGTTTATTTGTTATCTCTTGCTTTTCTTTCCTCTTTCCTCTATCCCTCCTTTTTACTTTCTTTCTTTCTTTTTTTATTTTTATTTTTATTTTTTATTTTAAATTAGGTGCTGCTAGCTTGTCTCTTCTTTGAAGTGCTTCTTCTTCAGTGATTTCCCATTCTCTGTCTATATAGATTTTATCTCCCAATGCTATTTCTTTTACTTCCTTCATCTTTCAGCTTTCTGGTTTCTGTTGGGGTTCTTACATATCACATTTTTTCATTAGCCCACAACTTCAAGGGTGTCAATTTCTATTCTATCTATTCAGTTTTCTTCATTTTTTATTAATATTAACTTTTTCCTATCAGCCCTTTCTTTACTCTTTCTCTCTCTCATCATCATTCTAGTATTCTAAATCATTACATATATTTTTCTCTATTTAGTTTCCCAGTCCATTGTAGGTACTCCACTTTTTTCCTATTACTTTACACTGCCTACATGAATTAAATATTCATTTTACTAAGTCTTATATGGCCACTCTTCTCACATTTTTTCAATATTAATATAATATTTTTTCCTTTCTCACATTTTTTGATTTCTCTGTCCTTAATCTTTTGTCTTCAAGGGAACATAGAAAGAAGCAAGGAAATAAAACAAGAAGAAAACATGTCAAAGAGAAAACTTAACACACTCACAGAACCACCAGCTAAATAAAACTGTAGAGCAGAGAGCAAAGCTAATCAACCAAATAAACCCATCAAGATAAAATGATGACAAGAGGGCAACAAAAAATAACAAACCACACTGAGAAACAGGAAGACATGGACCAGTCCAATGAACAAACTAAAAAACAGGAAGACATGCAAAACATGAAACAACTAATCAAATATCCAGACAAATATGGACCAACATAATGATGTGAAGGAAGAGATTAAGGATATTAAGAAGACACTGGGGGAACATACCGAAGAAATTGTAAACTTCCATAAAAGGATATGGTGGTGAAGAATGGTTTACCCCAAGAAATCAAAAAGATGGTGGATTCACATAACAGCAGATTTGCACAGGCAGAAGAAAGAATTATTGATGTGGAAGACAATACATCTGAAATCAAATAGATAAAATCCAACAAGGACTCAGTGTTTTAATGGACAAAACAAAATGCACAAACATATGGATTATAGGCACCTCACAAGGAGAAGAGAAGGGAAAGGGAAAAGAAGGAGTGCTGAAGGAAATAATGGCTGAAAACTTCCCAACCTTATTGAGAGAGATGGATGTACAAGTCCAGGAAGCAAAGAGCACCGCAAACAGTATAAATCAAAACAGCTAACCCCAAGACATATACTTGTTAAAATGCCCAATGATCAAGACAAAGAGAAAATTCTCAAGGCAGCAAGAGAAAAGAGGACCATCACATAAAAAGGAATCACAATAAGATTAAGTGCTGATTTCTCATCTTAAACCATGGAGGCAGGAAGACAGTGGTATGACATAGACAAAGTTATAAAAGGGAAAAATTTTCAGGGACAACTTCTCTATAAAATAAAACTGGCACTCAAAAATGATGGAGAGTTCAAAATATTCACAGATAAACAAAAATTAAGAGACTATGCCAATAAGAAGCCTGCACTTCAAGAAACACTAAAGGAAGTTCTACAAGGTGAAAGGAAAAAACAAGGGAGAGTTGGAGGAGAGTGTAAAAACAACTAAAAAGACAAAAAGAGAAATAAAAACAACATATAACATAAAATAACCCAAAGAAAATGTTGCTGATGTAAGAAATTCGTTGCAAGAAAAGCACTGAATGTTAATGGATTAAATTCACCACTCAAGAGACACAGATTTGCAGAATGGAAAAGGAAATATGATCCATCTATATGCTGTCTACAAGAAACCCACCTTAGACACAGGGATTCAGGGAAGCTGAAAGTGAATGGCTGGAAAATAATTTTACAAGGAAACAATAGCTAAAAAAGGGCAGGAGTAGCTATTCTAATATCAGACAAAATAGACATTAAATGCGAACCTATTGAAAGAGCAAAGAAGGACACTATATATTAGTAAAAGGTGTAATCTCTCAAGAAGGGAGAAAAATCATAAACATTTTTGCACCTAATCAGGGTGTCTAAAAATACATGAGGCAAACTCTGGAAAAACTAAGTGGAGAAAATAATGCCTCTACAATTATAGTGGGGGATTTTAATACACCAATATCACCATTAGACAGAATATCTAGTCAGAGAATCAATAAAGAAACAAGGAAACTGAACAACACATTAGAGGTCCTGGACCTAATAGACATATACAGAACACTACACGAAAATACAGCAGGATTTACATTCCTCTCAAGTGCACATGGATCATATTCCAAGGTAGACCACATGCTAGGGCATAGAAAAATTCTCAATGAATTCAGAAAGATTGGGATTATATAAAGTAATTTCTCTGACCACAATGTAATGAAATTGGAAATCACTAAGGGACAGAGAACCAGATTAGGCACAAAAATATGAAAGTTAACACACTTTTAGACAAACAGTGGATCAAGGAGAAAATCTCAAAAGAAAGCAGTAACAATCTTAAAACTAAAGAAAATGACAACACAGCATATAAAAACCTATGGGATGCAGCCAAAGTGGTCCTGAGAGAAAAGTTCATAGCCATAAATACATATATTAAAAAAGAAGAAAGAGCTAAAATTGAAGACCTAACTGCACACTTGGAGTAATTGGAAAAACACAAACAAACTAAACCTTAAGGAAGTACAAAGAAATAAATAACAAAGATTAGAGCAGAACTAAATGAAATAGAGAATAAGAAATCACTAGAAAAAATAAACAAAATCAAAAGCTGCTTCTTTGAGAAGATCAATAAAATTGACAAACCCTTAGCCTGACTAACAAAGAAAAAGAGAGAACAGATGCAGATACACATAATAAGGAATGAGCAAGGGGATATCACTACTGACCCCACAGAAATAAAGAGTATCAAAAGAGGATACTTTGAAAAATTATATGACAACAAATGATAATTTAGAGGAAATGGACAAATGTCTAGAAACTCACAAATAACCTACATTGATGAAAGAAGAAATTGATGAACTCAACAGTCCAATTACAAGTAAAGAGATAGACTCAGTCATCAAAAACCTCCCAACTAAGAAGAGCCCAGGACTAGATGGCTTCACAGCTAAATTCTACCAAACATTCTGGAAAGAGCTAACACCAATCCTGCTTAAGCTCTTCCAAAAAAAAAAAAAAATAGAATTAGAAAGAATATTGCCTAACTCATTCTATGATGCCAACATTACCCTAACACCAAAACAAAACAAAGATACCACAAGAAAGGTAAATTACAGACCAATTTCTCTAATGAAACTAGATGCTAAAATCCTTAACAAAATACTTGCTAATCGCATTCAACAACATATCAAAAGGATTATACACCATGACCTACTGGGCTTCATCCCAGATATGCAAGGATGTTTTAATATAAGAAAATCAAACAATGTAATATACCACATAAATAGATTTAAAGAAAAAAATCACATGATCATCTCTATAGATGCAGAAAAAGCATTCAACAAAATACAGCAGAATTTCCTGATAAAAACACTGCAAAATATAGGAATAGAAGGAAACTTTCTGAATATGATAAAGGGTATGTATGAAAAAGCCAAAGCTAACATCGTCTTCAATGGTGAAATCCTAAAAGCCTTCCCTCTGAGATTGTGAACAACACAAGAATGCCCACTATAACCACTCTTATATTACATGGTCTTAGAAGTACTTGCTCGAGCATTGAGGCAAGAAAAAGATATAAAAAGCATCCAAATTGGAAAAGAAGAAGAAAAAATTTCATTATTTGCAGATGACATGATCCTATATGTAGAAAGCCCTGAGAGATCTATAACAAAGCTTCTAGAACTTATAAAGGATTTCAGTAATGTCGCAGGCTATAAGATCAATGCTCAAAAATCAGGAGCATTTCTGTACACCAATAATGAGCAATCTGAAGAAGAATTCAAGCAAAAAAATACCATTTACAATAGTAGCTAAAAGAACCAAATACATAGGAATAAATTTAACTAAAGATGTAAAGGAATTATATACAGAAAATTAAACAACACAGTTAAAAGAAATCAAAGAAGATTTAAATAAATGGAAAAATATTCCCTGTTCATGGATAGGAAGACTAAATATCATCACGATATCTATCCTACCCAAACTGATCTACAGATTTAATGCAATCCCAATAAAAATCAACATTGTATTTTTTTAAGAAACAGGAAAAACTAACTACAAAATATATATGGAAAGGTAAGATGCCCTGAATTGCCAAAGACATATTGAAAAAGAAAAATTAAGTTGGAGGTATCAGATTACCTGACTTTAAAACATACTACAAAGCTACAGTGCTCAAAACTGCATGGTATTGGCACAAGGATAGACATACTGACCAATGGAACCGAGTTGAGAGTTCTGATATAGATCCTTGCATATTCTGATATTCAACAAGGCCACAAAGCCTACTCAGTTGGGAGAGAAAGGCCTCTTTAACAAGTGTTGCTTGGAGAACTGGATACCCATTTCCAAAAGAATGAGAGAGGAATACCATCTCACACCTTATACAAAAATCAACTCAAGATGGATCAAAGATCTAAATATAAGAGCCAAGACCCTAAAGACCTTGGAAGATACTGTAGGGAAGCATTTACAGGACCTTATAATAGGAAATGGTTTCATGAACTTCATACCCAAGCATGAGTAGAAAAGAAAATATAGATAAATGGGATATCCTCAAAATTAAAAAATTCTGCACCTCAAAGGAAGTTATCAATAAAATTGAAAGGCAGCCTAATCAATGGAAGAAAATATTTGGCAACCATATATCTAATAGGAGCCTAATATCCTTCATATATAAAGATATCCTCCACCTTGAAAATAAAAAGACAAACAACACATTTAAAAAATGGGCAAGTGACCTGAAAAGACACTCCTCCAAGGAAGAAATACAAATGACTAAAAAGCACATGAAAAAGTACTCGAAATCTCCAGCTATTAGGGAAATGCAATAAAAACTACATTGAGATACCATCTTACACCCATCAGAATGGCAGCTATTTAAAAAATAGCAAAGTATAAATGTTGGAGAGGATATGGAGGAATAGGAACCCTCTTCCACTGCTGGTGGTGTTGTGGAATGATCCAGCCACTGTGGAGGACAGTTTGGCAGCTCCTCAGAAAAATAACAATAGATCTTCCCTGTGATCCAGCGATTCCACTGCTGGGTATGTACTCAGAAGAATTGAAAGCAAAGACACGAACACATATATGCACACCAATGTTCATAGTGGCATTGTTCACAATTGCCAAAAGTTGGAATCAGCCCCGGTGCCCATCAACAGATAAATGGATAAACAAAATGTGATACATGCATACAATGGAATATTACTCAGCTGTAAGAAGGAATAAAGTGCTAACACATGGAATAACGTGGGTGAATCTTGAAGACCTTATGTTGAGTGAAGCAAGCCAGGCATTGAAGGATGAACAGTATATGACCTCACTGATTTGAATTGAGGAAAGTGAGCCGTCTCTGAGAACCATTGTCTGAAAGATTGGTTAACAAGGGAGACAAAGAAAAGAGAAGGTTGTGACTCATCACCCATATGGAAATAATCTATGGTAAAGTGATAGAGTATAGTTGCATATTGAATAGTAGGACAGGTGTGTAGTTTTGGGATGCAGGGTTGACAGGTGGATAGATTAGGAAGAGCAGGTGAGAATACCCAGGATACTGGACGGAGAGATGGGAGAGGGGCTAGGTGAACATGGGATTTGTGGGTATGAGTTTGAAAATGCAGGAGTGGGAATGCTCTTATGACAATAAGACAAGTTAGTGTCACAGGGTTAGGGTGTAGGTTGGGGGGCATTCAAGATGGGGTGCATCTGGAGTAGGCTTCTGGGGAGTGTGTGAATAGTCAGCCTGTCATAATGTGTTGTGTCAGGGAGTGGAGACCACACAGTGAGTGGGAAGGAAATGGACCCCCTTCTTTGGCAGTACCAAATCACCCAAAACAGACAGGTAGATGTCTCTTAAGAGCAAGGGTGGATCCTAAAAGGTGAGGACAATCAGCGTGACAAGACCTCTTGTTGCGTGTAACTATGAATCTTGTCATCCAATGATTCAAGACCGAAGGGTGTCAAGTGCCCTAGGGGGATGGGGAGGAAGGATCATAAAAGATCAAACAAAGGATATTTGCTGGTCAGGGGAAATGTTACCCATTACCTTACAGTAATGGACACAGGACATGGTAAATATCATCAAAAATTATTAAACTCTACCATAGAAATTGTAAACTATACTGTAAACCATTGACAATGTTTAGTAGCTATGTTTCACTATCTGTATAACAGTTATAAAAATGCTACCATCCACATAAAAAAGGTTTGAATATGGGGTGAGGAAATGGGGAGGAGGTTGGGTATATGAGAGTCTCTAGTATTTTGTGTGTGACTTTGCCATGACCTAAATCTTCTTTGAAAATTAAATGAAAATTTGGGAGACAATGTGGAGTGAGTGGGGGAAGGTTCCAGGATATAGACTGGACACCCAATAATGCAGTGATAAAAGGAAGAAAAACAATAATAATTAATTTTGTTTTGTTTTTCCCCATTTTTTTGAATGTCCCAATCCTTTAATTTAATTTAATTTTTAGTTTTATTTTTTCTGAGTTTCCATGTACTTTATCTCTTACATTTAAGCTTATCATTATTATTTCATTTTTCTATTAATTGTATTTGGCTATTATATGGGCTTCATCTTCAAGGAAGATGTAGATCACAGAAGGGTTACAACCGGGGCTGTAGAGAATCATTGGTGCGGGATGTCTGGGATGGGGGTTTCATGGGAGGAAGGTCACCTGAATATATATGAAAGATACATAAAATTGTTCAAATGATCAAGAAGTGGGGCATGGTCACAGTGGGTGGACAACCACATAATAAATCAGGAAAAAATGTATTCCCAGCCTGGAGAGCTCTACCACATTCTCCAAGGGAGCAGCAACAGTCCCCTGAGTGCAGGGGCATTGTCTAACAAAGGAGGATGGTCCACTAATGGGTTCTTGTTATTGATGACTAGCCTTGTGAGTCTTTACTCTTGTAATTGAAAATTAGCCTACTGTTATGGGGTACCTAAGGGTGGCCACCTGAGTGCCTCCTTGTTGAGGTCATCCCGGAGGTAACGCATATGCACACATCAGTAGGATCTCATAGAACAACAAAGTGCATATCACCCCATGCAGAGGGGCTCCTGAGGGCTCTGGAGACACCCAGGTCCTATATAAGGGGGGATAGCTCCAGAGATTGATGCCTTATCAGTGGACTATACTTTGGAATCTTTGCTCCTGAGAGTGACAGAGTTGGACTCAAATAAGTCCACCTTGCACAAGATCCATCAGTCCCTTCTATTCAAACCTATGTGTGGTTTTGGAGTTTCTAGGTGTGCTTCCAGAGACTGGAGACTTTGGCCTGCCTGTGTGGCAGGTTTGTCTGGAATCTCAGTGGAGCTGCAACTCCTACTCTACAGTTCAATGGACTCACCCAAGTCACCTGGTGAGGACATCATGATGAACAATGGCCATCTCAGGGAATGGAGAGAGTCTGCAGCTGTAGGCAGGATAATCCCATTATCATACCCATGGGATATAAGCCCCCTCTCACTTGGAGGTGGAGTGGACATCAGGATCCCAAACTCCTCAGGATTGGGGGAAAAGCTATGGACTACTGTGGACTCACTGGTATTCTGTTATAGACATATTGTGATACAAGTAAAGGAAGAAATTACAACAGTGAGGTGGAGACAGTGGCCACTGGACACTTTTGGGGCAGGGAAGGAAAAAGAGCAGTTGCAATACAGGGGCTTTTTCGGTACTTGGGAATTATCCTGTGTGACATTACAACGACAGATATTGACCATTTTATTTTAGCATATAACATGCAGAACTGTGTGGGAGAGAGTGTGGTCTATAATGTAAACTATGGTACATGCTTAGTGGCAGAGCCCCACGATGTGTATATCCATTGCAGGTGATGTGCCACACTAATGAAAGATGTTTTTGTGGGATGTTATGGGAGGTGTGGGAGGTGGTGAACATGGGAATCCTTGTAATTTTTGTGTAACATTTATGTAATCTAAGTACCTTTTAAAATATATATACATAAAAATTAAAAAGTAAAAAATTTAAAAAACATTAAAAAAAGAATAAATTGAAATCTTGATATGCCTGGCTGTCACATGTAATTTTATGAAAGGTTTGTACCATTTTTCTTATTAGTCTAATAAGAGTCTAATAAATCACTTTTTGTCCACTGTTGCAATACAATTTTAAGCATTGTCTCTTGTTGGGAATCCCTGAAATATCCTTCTAATGATGTTCTTAATATCTATCAATTGTGTTACTATCCAATCAATATGTAAAACCCAAAGCTAACATCAACTTCAATGATGAAATCCTAAAAGCCTTCTCTCTGAGATCAGGAAAAAGACAAGGATTCCCACTATGACCACTCCAATTTAACATTGTCTTAGAAGTACTCACTTGACCACTGAAGCAAGGAAAACATATAAAAGGCACCAAGAAGAAGTAAGAATTTAATTATTTGCAAATGACATGATCCTATTGGTTCAAAGCCTGAGAAATCTACAACAAAGCTTCTAGAATATATAAAGGAGTTCGATAAAGTCTCAGGCTATACGATAAAAGCTCAAAAATCACTACCATATCTGTACACCAAAAATAAGCAATTTGAGTGGGAATTCAAGAAAAAAATACCTTTTACAATAGTAACTAAAAGAAACAAAACTTATAAATAAATTTAACTAAAGATGTAAAGGACTTACATACAGAAATGTACAAAACTCTCTTAAAGGAAATCAAAGAGGACTTAAATAACTGAAAGAATATTCCTTGAATTCTAAACATCATCAAGAAATCTATCCTACCCAAACCAAATCTACAGATTTAATTCAATCCCAATAAAAATAAACAAAGTATTTTTTAAGGAACTGGAAAAAATAACTACAAAATTTATTTAGAAGGTTAAGAGGCCTTGAATCACCAAAGACATATTGAAAAAGAAAAATGAAGTTGGAGGTATAACACTACCTGTCTATAAAACATACTATATGCGAATATTCTCACTGTCCTGATTCTGTGATAATCAGGGTGGGCTAAACATTCGCTATATTAGAAACCATGCATGTGTCCCCAGACCTCGTTTTCCTCCCTAGGTCTGGTTTTTAAACTGCTGGTGATAAACTAAGCCTGATTTATTATATGTCCATCCTGTATGGGAAAAGACTATAACTCTAGGTATCTCTGGTTAACCTTAAGAGATATAGCAGGGGGCTATATCTGGTTGGCGTCCATCTCCCATATGGAGGGACCTGGGTTCGATCCCCAGGACCTCCTGGTAAAAATTTAAAAAATATATAGAAGGTGCGTGGGCCGCCAGGCCCTGTGCGCGGGCGCACCACCAGTTCCCGCGAGCCACACAGCAAGATGATGACATAATAGGAGAGTGACACAAGGGAGAGGCAAGATGAGACGCACCGAAAAACCAGCAACTAAGGTTGCGCGGGCAGGATGCCTCTCTCCTACATCAGAGATTCCAAGGATTGAATCCCAGTGAAGACAGGAGGAGAAGGATGAGAAGAGAGGGCAGAAAATGGACACAGAGTTGCCCAGCGAATGGACATAGAAACAGCAAAAACGGGGGGGAGGGGGAAGGGGTGTAAAAATGGATAAAAGTAAATAAATAAATCCTTAAAAAAGAAAAAAAAAACATACTATAAAGCTACTGTGGTCAAAACCACAAAACCACTTGGTATTGGCACAAGGATTGACATACTGCCCAATGGAATAGAATTGAGAGTTCTGATATAAATCCTCACATATAGAGTTATCTGATATTCGACAAGTCCACCAGTCTCACTCACTTGGGAGAGAATGGCTTCTTCAATAAGTGTTGCTTGGAGAACTGGATATCCTATCCAAAAGAATGATAGAGGAACAGAAACTCACATCTTATACAAAAACCATCTCAATAGGTAACAAAAATGTAAATATAAGAGCCAAGAACATAAAGACCTTGGAATATAATGTAAGGAAGCATCTACAGGAACTTGTAATTGGAAATGGTTTCATGAACTTCACACCCAAAGCATGAGCAGCAAAAGAAAAAATAGATAATTCACACCTCCTCAAAATTAGAAATGGTTGCACCTCAAAGGACATTATCAAGAAAATAAAAAGGCAGCCTACTCAATGGGAGAAAATATTTGGCAACCATATATCTGATAGGAACCTCATATCATGCATATGTAAAGAAATCCTACACCTCGAAAATAAAAAGACAAAGAACCCATTTAAAAAATAGGCAAGTGACCAGAAAAGACACTTCTCCAAGTTAGAAATACAAATGACTAAAAAACACATTAAAAAATGCTCGACATCACTAGATATGAGGGAAATGTAAATCAAAACTACAATGAAATACGATCTTACACCAATCAGAATGGTGGCTATTAAAAAAACAGCAGACTCTAAGTGTTGGAGAGGTTGTGAAAGAATGGGAGCACTCATCCACTGCTGATGGTATTGTGGAATGATCCAGCTACTGTGGAGTACAGTTTGGTGGTTCCTCAAAAAACTAACTATAGATCTTCCACATGATCCTGCAATTTCACTGCTGAGTATATTTCCAGAAGAATTGAAAGCAAATACATGAACAGATATATTTACATCAATGTTCATAGCAGCATTGTACACTATTGCCAAAATTTGGAATGAATCCAGGTGCCCATCAACAGATGAATGGATAAACAAAATGTGGTACATACATACAAGGGAATATTCCTCAGCTGTAAGAAGGAATAAAGTGCTAACACATGGAATAACATGGATGAATCTTGAAGATTCGACATCTTGTTGAGTGAAGCAAGCCAGGCATTGAAGGATTAACAGTACATGACCTCACAGATATGAATTAAAGAAATTGAACAGTCCCTGAGAACTGTTTTCTGAAAGATAGGTTTACAAGCAAGAGAAAGAGAAGAGAAAGTTGTGAGCCATCACCTATATGGAAGTAACCTATGGTAAAGTGATAAAGTGTAGTTCCGTATTGAAGGGATAGGACATGTAGGTAGTGATATTATGGGGTTTGGTGGTGCAGGGCTGACAGGTCAGTAGATTGGGAAGGGAGTGTTAGAATACCCATGATACTAGGGGAAACATGGGAGAGGGACCAGGTGAACATTTGGGATTTGTGGGTATGAGGTTGAAAGTACAGAGGTAGAAATGCTATTATTGCATTGTGACAAGGAAGTGTCACTTGTTTAGGGTGATTGTTAGGGGGGGAATTTGGGAAAGTGCATATCTGGAGCATGCTTCTAGAGAGTGTGTGAGTGTTCATCCTGTCATAATGTGTTGTATCAGTGGTTGGACACCAATACAATGAGTGGGAAGGAGATGGACTCCCATCTTTGGGAAGACCAATTCACTCAGAAATAGACATGTGGGCATCTCTTATGAGCAAGGACAGTTCCTAATAGGGCTGGATGACCAGTGTGTAAAGACTTTTTGTTGCATGTAGCTATGAATCTTGTCATCCAATGAGTCAAGCCATGGTGTCGTCGTGGGCCCAGGGGGGATGGTGAGGGAAGAACCAAATAGATCAAACAGGGGGTATATATTGGTCATTTGAAATGTTTTTCATTAACTTACAATGATGGACACAGGACATGGTAAATATCATGAAAATTTATAAAAGTGTATGGTCTAAAATGTAAACCATACTGTAAACCATTGACAACGTTTAGTAGCTATGTTTCACTATCTGTATAACAGTTAAAACAATGCTAACATCCACATAAAAAAAGATTTTAATATGGGGTGAGGAAAGGGAGAGAAGTTTGGGTACATGAGAGTTTCTTGTGTACTGTATGTGACTATGCTGTGACCTAAAACTTCTTTGAAAATTAAATGAAAAATAGTGAGACATGGGGGAGTGAGAGTGGGAAGGTGCCACGGTACAGAATGGACAACAGATATTGCAGTGATAAAAGGCAAAATGTAAAAAAAAAAAAAAAATTACTTTTGAATTTTTTCCCCTATTTTCAATATACCAATCCTTTTTAAAGTTTTTGTGTATTTTATGTTACATTTAAACTTATCATTATTATTTCATTTTCCTACTAATTGTATTTGGTTATTGTATTGCCTTTATCTTTAAAGAAGGCTTGGATCCCAGAAGGGTTACAACTGGGGTGGAAGAGGATCATTGGTGGGGGCTGTCAGGGATGGGGACTGCATGGGAGAAAGTTCACCTGAACATACATAAAAAGTATATAAAATTGTTCAAATGCTCATGCGACATGGTCACAGTGGGTCACTCAATAAATGAGAGAATACTGAATTCACAGCCTGGAGAGCTCTGCCACATTCTCCAAGGAACAGTTCCCCAAAGTGCAGAGGTACCGTCTGGCTAAGGAGGATGATCCACTGATGGGCTCTTGTTATTGATCACTAGCCTAATGAGTCTTGGCTCTTGAATTTGAAACTTAGCCTATTTTATGGAGTGCCAAAGGGTTTCCTTCTGAAAGCCTCCTTCTTGCTCAAATGTGGCCTCTCTCTAAGCCAAACTCAGCGTATGAATGCATTACCTTCCTCCCAGCATGGAACATGACTCCTGGGGATGAGCCTCCCTGGCAATGAGGGATTACTACCAAGTGACAACTTACATTACAACTAGAAAAAGACCTTGAATCAAAGGAGAAAAGGGTCAAGACAATTAAGTTCATATGGGTAAGAGACTTCAAAGTGAGTCGGGAAGTCATCCCAGAGGTAATGCTTACGCACATCTCAGTAGGACCTCATAGGCTTCCAATGTGGATATCACCCCAAATAGAGGGGCTCCTGAGGGCTCTTGAGACACCCAGGTCCTATATCAGGGTGGGTAGCTCCAGAATTTGGTGCCTTATCAGTGGGCCCTACTTTGGAATCTGTACTCCTGTGAGTGACAGCGTTGGACTCAAATAGGTCTTTCCTGAACATGGTCCATCTGTCCCTTCTATTCAAACCTATATGTGGTGCTGGAGTTTGTAGGTGCCTTCCAGAGACTGGAGTCTTTGGGCTGTTCATGTAACAGCTGGGCCCAGGATCTCGGTGGAGCTGCAATTCCTGCTCTACAGCTCAATGGACTCACCCAGGACACCTGGCAGAGAGATGATGATTGACAACAGATATCTCAGGGAGTGGAGAGAGTCTGAAGCTGCAGGCAGGAAAATCCCATCCTTCTTATCCATGAGATATAAACCCCCTCTCAATTGGAGGTGAGTGGACATCACCATCCCAGACTCCCCAGGATTGGGGGAAGAGCTATGGACCAGATTTGACTTACTGGTATTCTGTTATAGACATATTGTGATTCAAAGAATGGAAGAAATTACAACATTAATACGGAGCCAGTGGCCACTGGACACTTTGGGGGCAGGGAGAGGCAAAGACAGTTTTAATACAGGGGTTTTTCAGGTCTTGGCCTTTATCCTGAGTGACATTGGAATGGCAGATATAGGCCATTTTATATCAGCATATAACATGCAGAACTGGGTGGGAGAAAGGGGGTCTACAATGTGAACTATGGCCCTTGCTTAGTGGGAAAGCCCCAGGCTGTGTGTATCCATTGAAGTTGATGTGTCACACTAATGAAGGATGTTTATGTGGGAGGCTGTATGAGGTGTGGGAGGTGGGGCATAGGGGAATCCCTATAATTTTTGTGTAACATTTATGTAATCTAAGTATCTTTTAAAAAATAAAGAAAAAATAAAATTAAAAATATGAAATAAATAGATATAGATAAAAAGCCAGTTGTGGAAAAAATGATATACTAAAATTTTCATTTAGGGAAGTTAAAATACAATGAAGGTATTATCACTGGACAAACACTTCTATTCTCTAATATTTTGCTTACTCATTTGTGTAGAAATGACAGAAATTTCATAAGTAATCTAATTAGTTTATGAAGTATGTTCATATTTCTCATTAGATTTATGCACTCTATTAAAAAAAGAAACTGTATACCTTGGGAATGAAAGTCTATGCATCCCTAATTATTATGAGTTATTCTTTCTAGAATATGTGCCCTAGCAATGGATTACAAAGCATGGACTGTGTTTAGATTCAGAATTCAGTGGTTGGAATAATATTCACATTTTTCAAGCTGCTGGTTAGTTATGGAATGGGGATTACTGTATTAGTCAATGTTTGTGGGACTTATTGGAATAAGAAAATTTCAAGGCATTCAATGAGCACTGATTTCTCAATTGTGGGTTTGTGTGTCAGTCCAGCTCTGCTTCAGATTGAGTTGTGTTTGGATACGCTCCTCTTATCTCACATGAGATGATATCTGGACGGGTGGAAGTCCCTGGGGAATATTTTCTTCCATAAAGAAGCTACCAAAGAGAAGTATGTTTTCTTCCATGTTTGGAAGCTCTCTAAGAGGCAAATGAAAAGCACACACCTCTGGTCACCCATCTCCAGCTGAGTTTGACAGGCTATTAAACAAGCTCAGAAAGAATTTTAGTGATGGGTAAGGAAGAAACCCTGATAAGCCAGTTTGGCCTGAATTTTGGGTTTTAGTTATGACTCCTGTCTCTTTTGCTTGTTTTTTCTGGTGGAAACAAATGAAATGTGCATTGACAAATGATTTCAAAATAAAATGAAGGGCTTAAACAAAATAGAATATGATACTGGTACAAGAAAGAATGAAATTCTGAGTCATGTTACAACATAGAAGTAACCTGAAAACATTCTAATGAAATAAGTGACACACATTCAGAGCAAATATTGTGTGACTTCACTTGCATGTCTGAAAGAGTAAAATCTCAGAAACAGAAAGTTAATTAAAGGTCGCCAAGAGATGAGAGTGGGAAAAATGGGGAGAGTAAGGGGAAGAAAAATACCAAAGAATATCTTTTGCTGAATAATGTAAAATTACTCCAGATTGTCTTTTCTCACAAAGCAAGCATTAATTTTATTTAGAACATTTATAAAAGTAATTGTTGACTTTAATACAGGCAATATATCATCTATTTAAAATAAAATAACAGTTATTTTAATAACATTACTGAAAATCTAGAGTTATAAACCAGCATTTGAGAAGGCATGTGTTAGAAGTTCCAATTTCCTTAGAATTGTATTTACTGATTAAATCAAGGAACACACATAGAGATTTGAAAGTGTGCTTTGACTTACTTTTATTTAATTGGAGAAGGTATGGGTTTAGAGAAAAATCATGCATGAAATACAGGATTCCCATATATTACCCTATTATTACCACCTTGCATTAGTGTGTTTCATTTGTTACAATTTATAAAACACATTTTTATAATTGTACTATTAACTCTACTCCATGGTTTAAATTAGGGTTCACTGTTTATATTGTGTACTTTGTTTTTTTCCATCAGAATAAAAATGAATAAAAAGGAAAGAAAGACAGAGCAATTAAGATAAGCAAACACATTATTTTTGAAAGGAAAGTTTGGGACCTTAAAGGACATATGGGATGATGAAAAGTGCAAAATGAGATCTCCATGAACATGGTAGGTATATATAAAAGTTATAAGGGGAGATAAGTCTGAAAATCCTTTTTAAAAAAAAATTATTTATTTTTTATTGTGGGTAAAAATCAAATTTTTCATAATACATATCAATATTTGTAAAATGAAATGTAAATATAAAGGCATATATGTGCATTTGCTTACAAAAATGTTATTTATACATATAGGTGCTTAGATTACCTAAAAATTACATGGAACCTACAGGGATTCCCATGTTCCCCATTACCCACACCTCCCACCATATCCCACACAAACATCTCCCACAAGTGTGGCCCATCACCCTCAATGGACTTACACATCCTGGGGCCTTGCCATCAACCATAGACCACAGTCCACATCGTAGACCACACTCTTTCCCACACAGTTCTGAATGCAGTGTGCTGATTTAAAATGGCCTACATCCGTTGCCACAACAGCACTCAGGACAAACTCCAAGTCCTGAAAAAGCCCTGTATTTCAACTTCACATGCCCTCCCTGCCCTGAAATTGTCCAGTGGCCACGGGCTCCACCTCATTGTTATAATTTCTTCCATTGCTAGAATCACCTTATGTGTACAACAGAATACCATTAAGTCCACTCTAGTCCATAGTTCTTCCCCCAATCTTGAGGGGACTGGGATGGTGATGTCCACTCCACCTCCAAGTTAGAGATAGCTTATATCCCATAGATATGTTGGGTGGGATGATCCAGCCTGCAGATGCAGGCCCTCTCCATTCCTTGGGATGGCCGTTGCCCAATCGTTGTCTCCTTGCCAGGTGACTTGGATGAGTCCATTGAGCTGTAAGGTAGGAGTTGCAGCTCCACCGAGATTCCACTCACACCTGGCACATAGGTAGGCCAGAGGCTCCACTCTCTGGAAGTACACGTAAAAACTCCAGCATCACATATAGGTTTAAATAGAAGGACCTGATGAACCATGTGCAAGGAGGACTTATTTGAGTCCAATTCTGTCACTCTCAGGTGCGCAGATTCCAAAATAGAGCCCACTGATAAGGCATCAGTCTCTGGGGCTATCCCCCCTTATATAGGACCTGGGTGTCTCCAGAGCTCTCCGGAGCCCCTCTGTGTGTGGTGACATGCACTTTGATGTTCTATGAGCTCCTACTGAGGTGTGCATAAGCGTTAGCTCTAGGATGACTCCCGACTCTCTTTGAAGTCTCTTAGCCACTTGAACTCATTTGTCTTTACCTTTTCCTCCTTTTATTCAAGGTCTTTTTCCAGTTGTGTTACCAGTTGGCACTTGATATTAATCCCTCATTGCCAGGGAGGCTCATCCCCGGGAGTCATATCCCATGTTGGGGCAAAGGTAATGCATTCATACGCTGAGTTTGGCTTAAAGAGAGGCCACATTTGAGCAACAAGGAGGCTGTCAGGGGGCAACCCTTAGGCATCCCATAACAGTAAGCAAAGTTTCAGTTACAAGACCAAAGACTCATAAGGGTAGTCATCAATAACAAGAAATCATCAGTGGGCCATCCTCTTTTGACAGACACTGTCCCTGCACTCAGAGGTCTCTTGCTGCTCCCTTGGAGAATGTGACAGAGCTCTCCACACTGGGAATTCTGATTCCCTCATTTATTGAGTGATTGTCCACCCACCATGACCATGCCCCATCCTCTGACCTTTTAAACAATTTTGTATATCTTTCATGTATATTCAGATGAACTTACTCAAATGAATCCCCCCTCCCAGACACCCCCCCATCAATAATCCCCTGCAGTACCCATTGTAACCCTTCTCTGATCCAAATCTTCCATGAACATGTAGCCCATATAATAATCAAATACACTTAATAGGAAAAAGAAACAACAAATCAATCAAGCAAAAAATAAAACAAAACAAAATATAATTGGCGAATTGGGACATTCAAAAAATGGGGAAAAAAAGCAAAAGAAATGCCTTTTTAAAAAAATATTCTTTTTTTCCTTTTATCACTGTGTAATTGGTTGTCCAGTGTGCAGTGACACCCTCCCCCTCTCAATCCCCAGTGTCTCCCAAATTTTCATTTAACTTTCAAAGAAGTTTTAGGTCACAGCAAAGTCACACATGGAATACCAGAGACTCCCATACACCAAACCACCCCCCTTTCCTTAACCATATTAAACCCCCCCTTTTTTTTGGATATTAGCATTGTTATAACTGTTATACAGATAGCAAAATATAGCAACTAAACCTTGTCAATGATTTCCAGTATTGTTTACAATTAGACAATATAGTTTAATAAGTTTTGATGATATTTACCATGTCCTGTGACCATTACTGTAAGCTAATGCGAAATCTTTCCCATGAACACTAAGTACACCATTATATATTAACTGTTCCTTCCTCCCCACCTTCCTGGGGCATATGACACTCCCCTGTCTTGACTTATGGAATGTCAAGATTCATAGTTACGTGCCCTGGGTATTTGAACCTGCCGTTACTAATCTACCCACCTGTCAATGCTACACCACCAAACCCAGTAATATCACTACCCATCTGCCCTATCCTTCAATATGCTACTATACTCTATCACTTTACCATAGATTATGGCCATATGAGAGATGGCTCAAAGCCTGCTCTTCTCTTTCTCTCCCTTGTTAACCTATCTTTCATACAATGGTTCTCAGGGACTGCTCACCTTCTTCAGTTCAAATCAGTGAGGTCATATTCTGTTCATCCTTCAGTGCCTGGCTTGCTTCACTCAACATAAGGTCTTCAAGATTCATCCATGTTATTCCATGGGTTAGCACTTTATTCCTTCTTACAGCTGAATAATATTCCATTGTATGTTTGTACCACATTTTGCATATCCATTAATCTGTTGATGGGCACTGGGGCTGATTCCACCTTTTGGCAATGGTGAACAATGCTGCTATGAACATTGGTGTGCATATATCTGTTTGTGTCTTTGCTTTCAGTTCTTCTCAGTATATACCCAGCAGTGGAATTGCTGGATCATACAGAAGATCTATTGTTATTTTTCTGAGGAACCGCCAAATTGTCCTGCACAGTAGCTGGACCATACCACAGTCCCACCAGCAGTGGATGAGGGTCCCTATTCCTCCACATCCTCTCCAATATTTATTGTCTACTGTTTTTTTAATAGCTGCCATTCTGATGGGTGTAAGATGGTATTTCATTGTAGTTTTGATTTGCATTTCCCTGATAGCAAGCGATTTTGAGCATTTTTTCATGTGCTTTCTAGCCATTTGTATTTCTTCCTTGGAGAAGTTTCTTTTCAGGTCACATTCCCAATTTTTAAATGGGTTGTTTGTCTTTTTATTTTCGAGGTGTAGGATTTCTTTATATATGCAGGATATTAGGCTCCTATCAGATACATGGTTGCCAAATATTTTCTCCCATTGGGTAGGCTGCCTTTTTATTTTCTTAAAAACATCCTTTGAGGTGCAGAAATTTTTAATTTAATTTTGATGAGATCCCATTTATCTATTTTTTCTCTTGCTGCTCGTGCTTCGGCTGTGAAGTTCATGAAACCATTTCCTATTACAAGGTCCTGTAGATGCTTCCCTACATTATCTTCCAAGATCTTTATGGTTTTGGCTCTTATATTTAGATCTTTGATCCATCTTGAGTTGATTTTTGTATAAGGTGTGAGATGGTATTCTTCTCTTATTCTTTTGGATATGGATATCCAGTTCTCCAAGCACCACTTGTTAAAGAGGCCATTCTCTCCCAACTAAGTGGACTTCATGGCCTTGTCAAATATCAGATAACTGTATATGCGAGGATCTATATCAGAACTCTCAACTCGGTTCCATTGGTCAGTAGGACTATCCTTGTGCCAATACCATGCAGTTTTGATCACTGTAGCTTTGTAGTATGTTTTAAAGTCAGATAGTGTGATACCTACAACTTCATTTTTCTTTTTCGATATGTCTTTGGCAATTTGGGGGCTCTTGCCAATCCAAATATATTTTTTGGTTAGTTTATCCAGTCTCTTAAAAAATACAGTGTTGACTTTTATTGGGATTGCATTAAATCTGTAGATTAGTTTGGGTAGGATAGACATCTTGATGATGTTTAGTCTTCCTATCCATGAACAGGGAATATTTTTCCATTTATTTAAGTCTTGTTTGATTTCCTTTAACAGTGTTGTGTAGTTTTCTGTATATAAGTCCTTTACATCTTTAGTTATATTTATTCGTAGGTATTTGATTCTTTTAGTTACTATTGTAAATGGTATTTTTTTCCTGATTTCCTCCTCAGTTTGCTCGCTATTGGTGTATAGAAATGCTACTGATTTTTGAGCATTGATCTTATGGCCTGCAAAATTACTGAACTACTTTATAAGTTCTAGAAGCATTGTTGTGGATTTCTCAGGACTTTCAATGTATAGGATCATGTCATCTGCAAATAATGAATTTTTTACTTCTCCTTTTCCAATCTGGATGCCTTTTATGTCCTTTTCTTGTCTCAGTACTTGCGCAAGTATTTCCAAGACAATGTTAATAGGAGTGGTGATAGTGGGCATCCTTGTCTAGTACTCGATCTCAGAGGGAAGGCTTTTAGGATTTCTCCATTGAAAATGATGTTAGCTTTGGGTTTTTCATATATACCCTTTATCATATTCAGAAAGTTTCCCTCTATTCCTATCTTTTGTAGTGTTTTTATGAGAAAAGAGTGTTGTATTTTGTTGAATGCTTTTACTGCTTCTATAGAGATGTTCATGTGATTTTTTTCTTTAAATCTGTTTATGTGGTGTATTACATTTATTGATTTTCTTATATTGGACCATCCTTGCATATCCGGGATTAAAACCACTTGGTCATGGTGTATAATCCTTTTGATATATTGTTGAATGCGATTAGCAAGTATTTTGTTGAGGATTGTAGCATCTAGGTTCATTAGAGAAATTGGTCTCTAATTTTCCTTTCTTGTGGTATCTTTGTTTCGTTTTGGTATTAGGGTAAAGTTGGCATCATATAATGAGTTAGGCAATATTCCTTCTACTTCTATTTTTTGGAAGATCTTAAGTAGAATTGTTGTTAGCTCTTTCTGGAATGTTTGGTAGAATTCAGCTGTGAAGTCATCTGGTATGGGCTCTTCTTAGTTGGGAGGTTTTTGATGACTGAGTATATCTCTTTACTTGTAATTGGACTGTTGAATTGATCTATTTTTTCTTTCATCAATGTAGGCTTTTTCTGGGTTTCTAGAAACTTGTCCATTTCCTCTAAATTATCATTTTTGTTGGCATATAATTTTTCAAAGTATCATCTTATGATACTCTTTATTTCTGTGGGGTCAGCAGTGATATCCACTTGCTCATTCCTTATTTTATGTGTTTGCATCTGTTCTCTCTTTTTCTTCATTAGTCTGGCTAGGGGTTTGTCAATTTTATGGATATTCTCGAAGAACCAGCTTTTGGTTTTGTTTATTGTTTCCAGTGCTTTCTTATTCTCTATTTCATTTAGTTCTGCTTAATCTTTGTTATTTCCTTCTTTCTACTTCCTTTAGATTTAGTTTGTTGTTGTTTTTCCAATTCCTCCAAGTTTCAGTTAGTTCTTCAATTTTAGCTCTTTCTCCTTTTTTAATATATAAATTTATGGCTATGAACTTCCCTCTCATTACTGCTTTCACAGCATCCCAGAGGTTTTGATATTTTGTGTTGTCGTTTTCATTAGTTTCGAGGTAATTACTGATTTCTTTTGAGATTTCCTCTTTGACTCCCTGTTTGTCTAAGAGTGTGTTGTTTAACTTCCATATATTTGTGCCAACCTGTTTCTCTGGCCATTAGTGATTTCCAATTTCATTCCATTGTCGTCAGAGAAATTTTTGTATAATCTCTATTTTGCTGAATTCATTGAGAGTTGTTCTGTGGCCTAGCATGTGGTATATTTTGGAGTATGTTCCATGTGCACTCGAGAAGAATGTAAATCCTGCTCTATTTGGGTGTAGTGTTCTGTGTATGTTTATTAAGTCCAGGTCTTGTAATGTATTGTTGTGTGCCTTTGTTTCTTTATTGATTCTCCATATAGATGTTCTGTCTAATGATGATATTGTTGTGTTGAAGTCCCCTGCTATAATTGTAGAGGAATTTATTTCTCCTCTTAGTTTTTCCAGATTTTGCCACACGTATTTTGAGGCACCCCGATTAGGTCATAAATGTTGATGATTGTTCTCTCTTCTTGAGAGATTACTCCTTTTACTAATATGTAGTGTCCATCTTTGTCTCTTACAATAGTTTTGTATTTAAAGTCTCTTTTGTCTGATATTAGAATAGTTACTCCTGCACTTTTTTGGCTATTGATAGCTTGTAAAATGGTTTTCCAGCCATCCACTTTCAGCCTCCTTGAATCCCTGGGTTGAAGGTGGGTTTCTTTTACACAGCATATAGATGGAGCATATTTTCTATCCATTCTGCCAATCTGTGTCTCTTGATTGGTGAATTTAATCCATTAACATTCAGTGTTATCACTCCTAATGAATTTCTTACTTCAGCCTTTTTTCTTTGGTTTAATGTATGTCATTTGTTGTTTTGTTTCTGTGTTTGTCTTTTCAGTTTTTTTTAACTCTCCTCCAACTCTCTCTTCCTTGTTTTTTCCTTTCAACTTGTCGAGATTCCTTTAATATTTCTTGAAGTGCTGGTTTTTTATTGACATATTCTCTTAATTTCTGTTTATCTGTGAATATTTTGAACTCTCCATCATTTTTGAATGACAGTTTTGCTGGATATAGAATTTGTGCCTGGAAGATTTTTTCTTTTAATATTTTGACTATGTCATACCACTGTCTTCTTACCTCCATGATTTCAGCTGAGAAATAAGCATTTAATCTTATTAAGCTTCCCCTGTTTGTGATGGTTCTCTTTTCTCTTGCTGCCTTGAGTATTTTCTCTTTGTCTTGAGCATTGCACATTTTGACAAGTATATGTCTTGGAGTTGGCCTATTGTGATTTATACTATTTGTGGTGCTCTGTGCTTCCTGGCTCTGCACATCCAGCTCTCTCAATAGGGTTTGGAAGTTTTCAGCCATTATTTCCTTAAACCCTCCTTCTATTATCTTTCCCTTCTCTTCTCCTTCTGGGATGCCCATAATGCCTATGTTTGTGCGTTTTGTGTTATATGTTAAGTCCCTGAGCCCATGTTGGATTTTTTCTATCTTTTTGTCTATCTGTTCTGCTATCTCTTTGATTTCAGCTATATTGTCTTCCATATCACCAATTCTTTCCTCTGCATGTTCAAATCTGCTATTATGTGAATCCAGCTTCTTTTGATTTCTTGGATTGTGCCATTGTTCACTATCATATCCATTATCTTTTTAGGCATGTTTGCAATTTCATCAGTATGTTCTCCCAGTGTCTTCTTTATGTCCTTAACCTCTTCCTTCATTTCTTTAAGTTGGTCCATGATATTTGTTTGGATAGCTTTGATTAGTTGTTTGATGTTCTGCATCACTTCCTGGTTTTTATTTTGTTCACTGGACTGTGCCATATTTTCCTGTTTCTCAGAGTCATTTGTATGTTTTTGTTGCCCTCTGGTCATCATATTATCTTGATGGGTTTGTTCAGTTGATTAGCTTTTCTCTATGCTCTAGAGTTTTATTTAGCTGGTGGTTCTGTGTGTGAGTTAAGTTTTCACTTTGGCAGTTTTTCTTCCTATTTTATTTCCTTGTTTCTTTCTATGTTCCCTTGAAGACAAAGGATTAGGGCCAGAGGAATCAAAAGATGTAAGGAGGGCAGAAGGATAATAGAAATATTGATAAACGTTAGAAGAGGGGCCAAATGAGACTTAATGAGATGAATATTTAACTTGTGTAGGCAAGGTAGCGTAATAGGAAAAAAAGTGGAGTTCCTACAATGGACTGGGAAAACAAATGGACGAATATATATATAGTGATTTAGAAGGCTAGAATTATGAGGAGGGAGAGAAATAAAGAAAGGGCTGAAAGGAAAAAGTTAATGCTAATCTAAAAAAAGAAGAAAACAAAATAGATGGGATAGAAATTGAAACCCTTAAGTTGTGGGCCTATGAAAAAATGTTGTATCTAAGTGCCACAACAGAAAGCAGAAAGCAGAAATATGAAGGAATGATAAGTGATAGTTTGGAATACAAAATCAAATATAGACAGCGAGTGGGAAATTACTGAAGAAGAAGCACAACAAAGAAGCGACAAGCTAGTAGCACCTAATTTTAAAAAAATGAAAGGAAAAAGAAAGGGGGGAGGAAAGAGGAAAGAAAAGCTACAGACCAGAAATAAACAGATAAAAAACAAAGAACCACACAGGCAAGCACTCAAACAGAGCTAAGGAGGGTCATTGATTCCACTATGGTCCAAGTGGATCCTCTCTGCCTGCTTGTGTTTATCAATCAATTTCCCCGCAGGGTTCTATATGAAGGTCCTGAAACAGCTTTTAGCTATTAAACTAAATTAAAAAGAGTTTATTTTTCATTTATTGAAGTTACCTTCTCACTTTTTTTTTTTTTTTTGGCGAAATACATTATCCAAAATAATTCCTCTTCTAGACCAACCCCCTTATGGAGTGGATCCTGTGGAAATTAATCCAGTGCATCCCACTTCCTAGACTCCCCAGGGTAGCTGTAGCTCTGATGTTAGTCAGTTCAGAGTGCTAAAAATGGCCTACGGATTGCTATGTAAATCAGTTTGACTCTGCAGATTCGCCTCTCCTCTCAGCCTGATGATGCTTCAGGTCAGCTTATCTGCTCCCCAAAGCTATGGGGCAGTCCAGGCAGCCATATCGATGGCAAAAAAAAAAAAAAATTCCCTTCCCTGTCCTCCAACAGAACCCTCCCTCTTTTGGAGAGTGTCCCATCTTCCTGGCTTCACTGCAGCCCGGTGTTATCCCTGGGTAGCTAGGCAAATCAACTCCCTTCCTGAACCGAATCCCCCCTCTTCTCCACCAGGTGCCAATTCGCTCTGGCTGTTCTGTTCACCCAATTTCCAAGGCACCAGTCAACCAAATCCCCAGAAAATAAAACTCTCTCACCCTTTTACAAGAGCCCCCCCCCCGGGGGGGGGGGGGGTCCCACTAGAACCTGACTCCTAGTTGCCGAGCTCTGCTCACAGCTCCAGCCGGCTGTTTTACTTTTTATCTCCCTAACCGTGGGACTCAGCCATCCATGCCAACCACCACCTTCAGGCTTAAACTCACGAATCTCTACCATTCTGTCCATGCCATTGATCCGTGCAGATAGATGTCCCAAGCTTCTCATTCCACGTGTGCACAGCACAGACCCCTGGGCAGGTCCCTGTCCACAATCTGCCTTGCTCTGAGAGCTTGCAGTGTGTGCCTTCCTACACTAATGCAATCTTGGCCCCAACTCCAAGTCTAAAACTTCTTAAAGACATATTAGAAAAGTGAGGAATGAAATCTCACTAAATTAGATGTGTCCATTAGGTCAACATATCTAAAGTGAAGAGTCAAAATTGCAAAGTATCAACTGTCTTACCTTCCCAGTCTATAGAAGTTTGCAGGGGGGAATTGAGAAGGACCTTCTAAGTAATACCTGATAGAAGCCTCTCTAGAGACTTCAACGGGAAATGTGACGGTTTACAGAAAAACAGGCAGTTTTGATTCAGGTTAAAATGTTCAATGAATAACTTTAATAATTTCAAGTTGAAGTAGAAATTGTAGTTTGGCAAGGTATCACCTGAATGCCAAGAAAACAAACCTAAACTGAATGGATTAATATATTTTATTAAGAGAACAGGAAAGAAAATGCAGAAAAGGTTAAAAAAAAAAAAAGCAAATGAGTCTTGGTACAGATGTTAGAAAAATAGGAGAAAACTTCCAGGTAGAAAATATCTAATTTTTAAGGGAAAATTGGGGCAAGATAGTTTGAGGAGTGCCTGTTAAGAACCACAGATCATACATTTTCTAACTCTTGGAAGGGAAATCCTATAGTAAAGAACCTATAAGATTAAAAAAGAAGTGTCTGGGTCATGGAAGAATGCAAAGCATGCAGTTCTTATTAGCCTACATTGTAGCAGGAATCAAGCAGAAAATCTAATGAGTCTTCCTGAAGAAGTGGGACAGCAAGAAATGAATCACAAACAAGAAGAACCCAGAAGTTTATGAAAACATTTGTCTTGCAAGACTGGAAGCACAGGTCTTGAAAGGAAGGTGAGATTACAGAGACTATGGATGTGCAGAAAGGAAAAATAAAGCACCAGAAATTAAATGTGGTTATAAGATTGTCTTCTTGCACATTTCTCAAACCAGGAACAAGGAAAGAAAACCAATGGCCTTCTCTAGAGATTATAGATGTTATATAGTGGTGATTATTTTTCACTAAACATGGCAAACATTTTTCATAAACATTGGTTGGGCAATTTTGCCAACTAAATTTAGGTACCAAGGTCATGACTTCTAGAAACACATCATTGTTGTAAAGCAGTAATGTAGAAGAATTTTTCAGGTTCCTTTCCTTCCCTTAGGCACAATCATTGGTCAATTTATTATTATTAAGTATAAAGCATATATTTTTTTAACTTTTAAAGCAGTTTTATTGAGACATATTCACATAACATACAATCCATACAAAGTGTACAATCAATGGCTTTTAGTATAATCACAATGTTATGCATTCATCATTACAAATTTTTTTTTAATTTATTTATTTTTTATTGTGGGTAAAAATAAAAATTTTCACAATACATACCACTATTTGTAAAATGATATATAAATATATATGCATATATGTGCATTTGCTTACAAAAATGTTATTTATATATATATAAATATATTTTAAGAGGTGTTTAGATTACCGAAAACATTACACGGAACCCCCTGGGATTCCCATGTAAATTTCCCGTTCTCTAAACTTAGTTATATATTCTACACTTGGTGTGTAGGAGACAATGTTGTGGTTATTTATGTGACTGGAATTTTTTCTGGCTAATGAGATATTTAGCAATACACTTATTTGTGAATCCCTGAAAGAATTGTTCCTATTCCTCATGAGGAGCCTTCCAGGCAGTAGAAACTGAGAGAATCCAACAATTTCAAGCACAAATAGAATCTGTTACATCAACCAAGATAAGAATTAGATTTCTTTGATCATTACCTGAAGGAGGATTTCATCCTTGTTCTTAATTTCCCTTCTGAGTAATTGATAAGGAAATGAATCATGTCTCTTCAGTGAGTTTCATTGGAACTTTTTCAATGCACATAATCTCATAGAAATACAGTATAGTTCATCAGGTTTACGTTGCTGGACGCACTTAAGGAATTCAATTAAATATTGAGTGAACTTTCACCTTTTCATGCACTGAGGCATGGAGGCTAATATAAGGTGGAAAAATCTCTCCCAATTTGAGTTTGCTCTGGTTAAAATTGACAAATGTCCTAGAATGACGCTCAGAAGAACAGTAGTAAAAGGAAAGAGGAGCCACCAGATGGGAATGTGGGAAAGGGGCCTCGATCCTGTTTCTTCTGTTTCAATGGAGAACAATTACCACTTAATAATAACTTTGGCAATTTGCTTCATGCTATATTCATCCTCTCCTAAAAAGAAGAGTGCAATTCCTTATAAATGCTTTATTTTTATGCATCTGAAGTAAAAGAGAAGCTGTGTGGCATACAGTGATATGGGTTGATTTGTAGGCCCTCATAAGATATATTGACATTCTAAACTCAGCACATGTAAGGTGTGACCTTATTTGGAAATAATGTCTTTGCAGGTGTAATTAAGTTAAGATAAGGTCATGATGGATTAGGGTGTGACTTAACACAACATCCCCTTTTCTTTGTTTGGAGGGTTTTAATACTGATTCAATCTATTTAATTGTTACTGCTATGATGAGATCTATTTCTATTTAAGTCAGTGAAGGTATTTTGGTGTTCATGCAAATTGTCCATTTCATCTAGGTTATCTAATGTTTTTGCAAACAATTGTTCATAGTATCATTTCATAAATATTTTTATCTCTTTGAATTCAGCACTGCCACACCTTCATTTCTCTTTTTAGTTATTTGTTTCCTCTCTCTTTTTTTCCTTTGTCAGCCTAGAGAAAGTTTTGTAAAATTTATTGATGTTTCAAAGGACCATATTTTGAGTTTTTATTCTCTATTTCATTTTTTCCATCATTATAATTATTATTTCCTTCTTTCTGGGCATTTTTTGTTTGGTTTATACTTCTTATGTTGATTTCTCTAGTTTGAGTTGAGGTCTTCAATTTGGGATATTTCTTCTCTTTAAATATTTTTAGAGCTATTTTTATTCCCTCTTTGCCCTGAATTTGCTGCATCATATAGCTTTTGGTATGTCTCTTGTCATTTTTGTTCACCTCAAAATATTTCCCAATATACCTTATACTTTCCTTTTGAGGTATTGTTTATTGAAGAGAATTCTATTTAATTTCCACATGTTTTGGATTTTTCAGTTTTCCCTCTGTTTTGCTTTCAAGCTTAAATCCATTGTGGAATTGTATGATATAAATACTTTTAAATTTATTGAGACATTGAGTAAATGAATATATAATCTATCCTATATAATGACCCATGTATACTATTGTATATTCTTCTTTCACTGAGTAATGTGTACTGTATATATCTTCTAGATCCAGTTTGTTTATACTACCAAATAAATCTAATTCTTTGTCGAACTTCTGTCAATATGTTCTATCTATTATTAAAAGTAGGACTTTGAAGAATCCTTCCATTAATGAAAACTGTCTATTTCTCCCTTCATATCTGTAAAATTTGCATCATATACTTTGGGGCTTTGACATTAGATATATTATATATATATATATTTATAACTGTTATTTCTTACCATAGAATTGATCCAATTTTCAGTATATTTTCCTTATTTGTCTCTTGTAACAGGTTTTTATTTATAGTCTGTTTAATTTCATATTAATATAGCTATACAAAGTATACCATTGAAAAGATTACTAATTGGAGTTAATATTTTTCCATCCATTCACGTTCAACTTTCTTGTATCATTGACTTTAATGTGAGTAACTTATATAGTTGGCTCATTCTGTATTATTCATTCAACCATTCTAGGCTTTTTGACTGGACAATTTAATCCATTTAAATTTATAGGACTTACTGATCAGGAACAACTTTTTCTGCCATTTTGCTATATGATTTTTTTTTAATAATAATTTTATTTTTTTATTTTTTTAAAGATATTTAGATTACATAATAGTTACACAAAATTTGTAGGTATTCCCATATGCCCCACCTCTCACTCCTCCCACAACACCCCACATAAACATCCTTCATTAGTGTGGCACATCATCTGCAATAGATATACACATCTTGGGGCTTTGCCACTAAGCATGGACCATAGTTCACATTGTAGACTACACTCTCTCCCACACAGTTCTACATGTTATACAATGATATAAAATGGCCTATATCTGTCATTGGAATGTCACTGAGAATAATTCCCAAGTTCTGAAAAAGCCCCTGTATTACAACTGCTTTTCCCTCTCCCTGCCTCTAAAATGTCCAGTGGCCACTGGCTCCCCATTAATGTTGGAATAACTTCCACTGCATGAATAACAATATGTCTATAACAAAATATGAGTAAGTCCACTCTAGTCCATAGCTCTTCCCCCAATCCTGAGGAGTCTGAGATGGTGATGTCCAATCCACCTCCAAGTGAAAGGGGGCTTATAACTCATGGATAAGATGGAAGGGATTATCCTGCCTGCAGCTGCAGACTCTCTCCATTCCCTGGGATGGCTGTTGTCCATCATCTCCCCACCAGGTGTCCAGGATGAGTCCATTGAGCTGTGGGTAGGGTGTGCAGATCCACTGAGATTCCAGGCCCAGCTGGCATATGGACAGCCCAAAGACTATGGTCTCTGGAAGTACACCTATGAACTCTGGCAACATATATAGGTTTGAATAGAAGGGATGGATGGACCATGTGCAGGGAAGACATATTTGGGTCCAACTCTGTCAATCTCAGGAGCAAGGATTCCAAAGTAGGGCCCAATGATAAGGCACAAAACTCTGGGGCTACCCGCCCTGCTATAGGAACTAGGTATCTCCAGAACCCTCTGCAGCCCCTCTGTTTGGGATGTATCCACATTGGAAGCCCATGAGGTCTTACTGGGATGTGCATAAGCGTTACCTCTGGGATGACCTCCCGATTCACTTTGAAGTCTGTTTGCCATAAGAATTCATTTGTCTTTACATTTTTCCTCTTTTATTCAAGGTCTTTTTCCAGTTGCATTGCCCATAAGCATTTGTTAGTAATCCCTCATTGCCAGGGAGGCTCATCCCTGGGAGTCATGTCCCATGAAAGGAGGAAGGTAATGCATTCATATGGTGAGTTTGGCTTAGTGAAAGGCCACATTTGAGCAACAAGGAGGCTCTCAGGAGGAAACCCTTAGGCACCCCATAACAATAGGCTAAGTTTCAATTTCAAGAGCCAAGATTCATAAGGCTAGTCATCAGTAACAAGAGCCCATCAGTGGATCATCCTCCTTTGACAGACACTGCCCTTGCACTTGGGGGTCTTTTGCTACTCTCTTGGAGAATGTGGCAGAGCTGCCCAGGATTGGAATTCAATATTCTTTCATATATTGAGTGGTTCTCCACCCACTCTGACCATGCCCATGAGCAGTTGAACAATTTTATATACCTTTTATGTATATTCAGGTGAACTTCCTCACATGCACGCCCCCATCCCTGACATCCCCCACAACGATCTTCTCCTGCCCCAGTTGTAACCCTTCTGTAATCCAAAGCTTCTTTAAAGATGAGCTCAATACAATATCCAAATACAATTAATAGTAAAATGAAATAATAAAGGTGTTTAAATGTAAGGATAAAATACATGAAAACTTAAAAAAAAACTAAAAATAAAATAAATTTAAAGGAGTGGGTTATTCAAAAAATTAGAAAATTTTATCCCTGCATTATCTTGTGTCCAGTCTATACTGTGGTAGCTTTCCCCTTTCACTCCCCATTGTCTCACTATTTTTCATTTAATTTTCAAAGAAGCTTTAGATCACAGCAAAGTCACAAAATGAATAAAAGACACTCTCATATTTCCAACTCTTCCCACTTTCCTAACCCCATATTAAAACCTTTTTGTATGTGGATGGTAGCAGTGTTATAACTGATATACAGATAGTGAAACATAGCTACTAAATATTGTCAATGGTTTAAAGTATAGTTTACATTTTGGATTGTACATTTTTATACATTTTGATGATATTTACCATGTCCTAAGTCCATCACTGTCAGGTAATGAAAAACATTTGATTGACTACTAAATACCCCGTATTTGATCTATTCTGTTCCTCTCTCCCCATCCTCCTGGGTCCCATGACGACCCCCTGGATTGACTCATTGTATAACAAGGTTCATAGTTACATGCAACAAGAGGTAATAACACTGGTTTGTCCTCCACTATTAGCAAACACCCTTGAACTTCAGAGATGCCCACCTGTCCTTTTCTGCTCTCCCTTCAGTATCCTGGGTATTCTAACCCACCCTTCTCAATCTACCCACCTGTCACCCCTGCACCACCCAATCCCTGACATCCCCCACAACGGGATGACTACCCTCCTGTTCTATCCCCAATACACAACTACACTCTATCACTTTACCATAGATTAAGTACATATGGTGATTGCTCACAAATTTCTCTTTTCTTTCTCTTTCTTGTATACTTATCTTTCAGACAAGAGTTCCCAGAGACTACTCAAATTCCTTAATTCATATCATTGAGGCTATGTACTGTTCATCCTTCAATGCATGGCTTGCTTCACTTAACATAAGGTCTTCCAGATTCATCCATGTTATTCTGTGAGTTAGCACTTTATTCCTTCTTACAGCTAAGTAATATTCCATTGTATGTATGTACCACATTTTATTTATCATTCTTCTGTTGATGGACACCTGGATTGATTCCAACTTTTAGCAATAGTGAACAGTGCTGCTATGAACATTGGTGTGCATATATCTGTTGGTGTCTTTGCTTTGAGTTCTTCTGGTTATAGACCCAGCAGTGGAATCACTGGATCATATGGAAGATCTATAGTTAGTTTTTATGAGGAACAACCAAAATGTCATCCACAGTGGCTGGACGATTCCACAATCCCACCAGCAGTGTATGAGGGTTCCCATTCCTACACATCCTCGCCAACACTCACACTTTGCTGTTTTTTTAATAGCCACCATTCTAATGGGTGTAAGATAGTATCTCAATGTAGTTTTGATTTGCATTTCTTTAATAGTTAGATATGTCGAGAATTTTTTCATGTGATTGTTAGATATTTATATTTTTTCCTTGGAGAAATGTCTTTTCAGGTCCTTTGCCCATTTTTAAAAAGATTTGTTAGTTTTCTTTTATTTTTGAGTTGTAGGATTTCTTTATATATACAGGATATGAGGCTCTTATCAGATATATGGTTGCCAAATATTTTCTCCCATTAAGTAGGCTGCCTTTTTATTTTCTTTTTTTTTTTTTAAGATTTTTTAAAACTTATTTATTCATTTATCCCCCCCTTGCTGCCTGTGCTCGCTGGGTAAGCCAACCACGCCATGCGGGTGGGCCTGCCTTCACCAGGAGGCCCCAGGAACCGAACCCGGGGCCTCCCACACGGTAAATGGGAGCCCCACTGATTGAGCCACAGCCGCTTCCCATTATTTTCTTGATAACAAACTTTGTGGTGCAAAAGTTTTTAATTTTAGGAGATCCCACTTATCTACATTTTCTTGTGCTGTTCATGCTTTGGGTGTGTGGTTCATAAACCATTTCCTATTACAATGTTCTGTAGATGCTTCCCTACATTATCTTCCAATGTCTTTATGGTCTTGGCTCTGATATTTGGATCTTTCATCCATCCTGAGTTGATTTTCATATAAGGTGTGAGATGGTGTTCCTCTTGCATTCTTTTGGATATGGATATCCAGTTCTCCATGCACCACTTGTTGAAGACGCCATTCTCTCCCAACTGAGTAGTCTTGGTGACCTTGTCAAATATCAGATGACTGTATATGTGAAGATTTATATCAGGACTATCAATTTGGTTCCATTGGTCAATGTGTCTTTCGTTATGTCAATACCATGTGGTTTTCACTACTGTAGCTTTGTAGTATGCTTTAATGTCAGTTAGTGTGATACCTCCAACTTCATTTTTTCTTTTTCAATATGTCTTTGGTGATTCAGGGTTTCCTTACCCTTCCAAATAAATTTTGTAGTTAGTTTTTCCAATTCCTTAAAAAATAGAGTGTTGATTTTATTGGGATTGCATTAAATCTGTAGATTAGTTTGGGTAGGATAGACATCTTGATGATGTTTAGACTTCCTGTCCATGAACAGGGAATATTCTTCCATTTATTTAAGTCTTCTTTGATTTCCTTTAGTAGTGTTGTGCAGTTTTCTGTATATAAGTCCTTTACATCTTTTGTTAAATTTATTCCTAGGTATTGATTCTTTAGTTATTATTGTAAAGGGTATTTTTTTCTTGATTTCTTCCTCAGATTGCTCATTATTGGTGTATAGAAATGCTACTGTTATTTGAGCTTTGATCTTATAATCTGTGACATTACTGAATTCCTTTTTAAGAGTTTGAAGATTTCTTGTAGATTTCTCAGGGATTTCTATGTATAGGATTATGTGATCTGCAAATAATAAAATTTTTATTTATAATTTTCCAATTTTGATGCCCTTTTTATCTTTTCCTTGCCTCATTGTTTGAGCAAGAATTTCTAAGACAATGTTAAAGAGGAGTGGTCATAGTGGCAATCCTTGTCATGCTCCCGATCTCAGAAGGAAGGCTTTTAGCATTTCACCATTGAAGATGATGTTAGCTTTGGGTTTTTCATTTATACCCTTTATCATGTTCAGAAAGTTTTGTTCAATTCTTATCTTTTGCTGTGTTTTTATCAGGAAAGGGTGCTGTATTTTGTCGAATGCTTTTGCTGCATCTATACAGATGATCATGTGATTTTTTCTTTCTATTTGTTTATGTGGTGTATTACACTGCTTGATTTTTTTTAGGTTGAACCATCCTTGTACCCTGGGATGAATCCCACTTGGTCATGGGGTGTAATTCTTTTGATGTGTTGTTGAATGCATTAGCAATTATTTTGTTCAGGATTTTAGCATTTAGGATCATTACAGAAATTTTCTGTAATTTTCCTTTCTTGTGTTATCTTTGTTTGGTTTTGTTATTTGGGTAATATTGGCAACAAAGAATGAGTTAGGCAATGTTCCTTGTACTTCCTTTTTTTGGAAGAGCTTAAGCAGAATTTGTGTTAACTCTTTCCATAATGTTTGGTAGAAATCAGCTGTGAAGCCTTCTGGTCCTGGGCTCTTCTTAATCGGGAGGTTTTTGATGACTGAGTCTATCTCTTTACTTGTAATTGGACTGTTGAGTTCATCAAAACTTTCTTTTGTCAATGTAGGCTGTTTGTGAGTTGTAGGGATTTGTCCATTTCCTATGAATTATCATTCTTGTTGGCACTTAAATTTTCAAAATATCTTCTTATGATACTCTTTATTTTGGTGGAGTCAGTAGTGATAACCCTTTCTTCATTCCTCATTTTGTGTATTTGCATCTGATCTCTCTTTTTCTTTGTTAGTCTGGCTAAAGGTTTGTCAATTTTATTGATCTTCTCAAAGAACCAGGCTTTGGTTTTGTTAATTTTTTCTAGTGCTTTCTTATTTTCTATTTCATTTAATTCTGCTCTAATCTTTGTTATTTCTTTCTTTGTACTTCTTTAAGGTTTAGTTTGTTTGTGTTTTTCCAATTCCTCCAAGTGTTCAGTTAGGTCTTCAATTTTAGCTCTTTCTTCTTTTTTAATATATGTACTTATGGCTATGAACTTTTCTCTCAGGATAGCTTTGGCTGCATCCCACAGGTTTTGATACGCTGTGCTGTAATTTTCTTTAGTTTCAAGATAGTTACTGATTTCTTTTGAGATTTTCTCCTTGACCCACTGTTTTTCTAAGAGTGTCTTGTTTAACTTCCATATTTTTGTGCATAATCTGGTTCTCTGTCCCTTTCTGATTTCCAATTTCATTCAATTGTGGTTAGAGAAATTTCTTTGTATAATCTCAATCTTTCTGAATTCATTGAGAGTTGTTCTGTGGCCTACCATGTGGTCTATCTTAGAGTATGATCCATGTGTATTACAGAAGAATGTATATCCCTCTGTTTTTGGTGTAGTGTTCTGTATATGTGTATTAGGTACAGGTTGTCTAATGTATTATTCAGAGTCTTTCTTTCTTGATTCTCTGTCTACATGTTTTATTTAATGGTGAGAATGGTGTATTAAAGTCCCCCACTATAAGTGTAGAAGCATTTATTTCTCCACTTAGTTTTCCAGTGTTTGCCTCATGTATTTTGAGGCACCCTGATCTGGTGCATAGATATTTATGAATGTTCTCTCTTCTTGGAAGATTGCCGTTTTTACTAATATATAGTGTCCATCTTTGTCTCTTACAATAGTTTTGCATTTAAAGTCTATTTTGTCTAATATTAGGATAGCTATTCCTTCCCTTTTTGGCTATTGTTAGCTTGTAAAATTGTTTTCCAGCCATTCACTTTCAGCCTCCTGGATTCTCTGGGTCGAACATGGGTTTCTTGTAGACAACATATAGATGGGTCATATTTCCTTATCCATTCTGCCAATCTGTGTCTCTTAACTGGTGAATTTAATCCATTAACAATCAGTTTTATTACCCTCAATGAGTTTCTTACATCAGCCATATTTTCTTTGGGTTTTCTGTATGTCATATTTTGTTTTTACTTCTCTTTTTGTCTTTTAATTTGTTATTACACTCTCCTCCAACTCTCTCTCTCCTGTTTTTTCCTTTCAATCTGTAGATCTTCCTTTACTGTTTCTTAAAGTGTAGGTTTCTTATTGGCATATTCTCTTAATTTCTGTTTATCTGTGAATAATTTGAACTCTCCATCATTTTTGAATGCCAGCTTTGCTGGGTAGAGAATTCGTAGCTGGAAGTATTTTTCTTTTATTGCCTTGACTATGTCATAACACCGTCTTCTTGTGTCCATGGTTTCAGATGAGAAATCAGCACTTAATCTTATTGTGCTTCCCTTTTACATGATAGTTCTCATTTCTCTTGCTGCCTTGAGTATTTTCTCTTTGTCTTGAGCATTGGAGATTTTGACAAGTATATGTCTTTCAGTATGCTTTTTGGGATTTATACTATTAGGGTTGTGTTTTGCTTCTGGGACATGTACATCCATCTCCCTCAATAGGATTGGGAAGTTTTCAGCCATTATTTCCTCCAACTCTCTTTCTGTTCCCTTTCCCTTCTCTTCTCCTTCTGGGATGCTTATAATCTGTATGTTTGTGCTTTTTGTGTTGTCAGGTAAATCCCTAAGCCCCTGTTGGATTTTTTCTATCTTTTTATCTGTCTGTGCTACTATCTGTTTTATTTCAGATGTACAGTCTTCAACATCACTAATTCTTTCTTTTGCCTGTTCAAATCTGCTGTTATGTGAATCCAGTATCTTTTTTATTTCTTGGATTGTGCTATTCATCACCATCATATACTTTATCTTTTTATTTATGTTTCCAATTTCTGCAGTATGTTCTCCCAGTGTCTTCTTAATATCCTTAATCTCTTCCTTAACTTAATTAAGTGGGCCCATGATATTTGTTTCAACAGCTTTGATTTGTTCAATGTTCTGCATCATTTCCTGGTTTTTAATTTTGTCATTGGAATAGTCCATGCCTTCCTGTTCCTCTATATGGTTTGTAATTTTTTTGTTGTGCTCTGGTCTTCATTTTATCTTGATAAATTTATTCAGTCTAGAGTTTTATTTTGGTGGTGATTCTGTGTGTGTGTGTTAAGTTTTCTCTTTGACACTTTGCTCTTCTTGTATTTCTTTGTTTTTTTCTATGTTCCCTTGAAGGAAAAACATTAGAGCCAGAGGAATTGAAAGAGAAGAGAATGGGAAAATGATAATAGTAATATTGATAAACGTTACAGGATTGGCTGTATCAGATTTAGTGAAAAAACATTTAACTCATGTAGGCAGTGTAGAGTAATAGGGGGAAAAATGTAGAGTACTTATAATGGAATGGGAAACCAAATAGAGGAAAATATATATAATGATTTAGAAGGCCAGAACAATGAGGAGAGAGAGAAAGATTAACAAAAGGACTGAAAGGAAAAATTTAATAATAATAATAATAATAAAAAGAAGTAAACAGAATATATAAGATAGAAATTCTCACCTTTGAAGTTGCGGACTAATGAAAAGGGTGGTATGTAAGAACCACATCAGAAAGCAGAAGGTAGATAGATGAAGGAAAGAAAAGTGATAGCATTGGGAGATAAAATCAGTATAGAAAGAGAATGGGAAATCATGGAAGATAAAGCACAGCAAAGAAGAGACAAGCTCGCAGCACTTGATTGAAAAAAAAGGAGGGTGGGAAGGAAAGAGGAAAGAAAAGCAAGAGACAAGCAAAGAAAGAAATACCAAATCACTACACAAGCAAGCAGTCACACAAAGCTAAGTAAGAACAGTGTTCCTTCTTGGGCCCTTGTGGAGCCTCTCAGCCTGCATTCATCAATCAATTACCCTGCAGCCTTCTCTCTGCAGGCTTTGAGGCAGATTGTACAGATTAAATTAAGTTAAAAAATCTTTTTGAGAAATAAGGGACCCAAAATAAGGCCTATTCTGGAATACCTCCTCCACCAAGGGTACCCTAAATAGGCTCATGGAACCATATCCATCACTTCCCAATGCTTGGACCTCCAGGGGAGCTAAGACTCTGACACTCACTGTGGAATTATAAAATTGGCTGGCTCCACCCCCTCCTGAGCCAAGCCTCTGTGTCCCAAGGCTGTTAGGTAAATCAGGCTTCCTCAGCAGATTCGCATCTCCCCTCAGCCTGGCACCACTTCTAGCCAGCTGGTTTGCTCCCAAAAAGCTGTAAGCGTGTCCAGGCAGCCAAATCAACAGAAAAATACCCTCTCACCCTTTGCCAGGACCCTCCCACTCTCAGAGAGTGCTCCCTTTCACGGGGTTGCCAGAAGGGTGGGGCTTAGCCATCTGCATCCATGATTTCTAGCTGGGAAAAATCTTACAATTTTCTATTGAGCAGTCCACCTCAACTGTCCAGCTCCCTCCAGATCAATGTCCCCAAGGTTCTCACTCTGCAGGCTCCCAGAAAAGACCACCTGGGCAGGATCCTGTCTCCAATCAGCCATCTTATGTGAGAGAAATGGTGAGTGCCCACCAAAATCAATGCCATCTTCTGCCACTCCTTGCTATATTATCTTTGTCCCTTTATAACTTCTTTGTTCCATAATTCTTTTGATAATACTTACTTTCATATTTATTTAAATTTATTTTGTATTTCATCATTTCTAATCTCTTCCCATTTCCTTATATATAGTTTTCCTATCCTTATTTAGGGATTACATAGTGGTTGAACTTGACATCTTAAATCTATAAAAATGTCATTTGATTTGATGTCAAATTAACATCAGTAATGTACTCAAATATAGTTCCTGTAACATGCTATGCATGTATTTTTGTAGTCATGGAGATTTCCAATAAAAGAGCCCACCCAATTCAGGACTCCAAAGGAGAATCATATCTCTCAGTGGGAAAGTGATTTATTGCTAGTGCACAAGCGAGGAACTTGGGTAATCTTCCCAAAACTAGTTCAAAGTGAGCATGTAAGATAAGGTTTTTATGTTTAAAAGAGTGTGGTAGGGGAGAAGGAAAACAAGTACAAGGAATCACAAAATAATGTGATTCTGTTAGATCTGCCAGGGGTCTTGTGAGTAGGGTACATGCAAATTCTTAGTCCTACATTGTCTCAAGCATGTCAAACTTGTCCTTGGTTTCACCTGCAAATTAACCACAGTTTAGATATTGTTTTACAGTGCCAAGGTCTGCATGACTCACTTTTAATTGATCACCACAGGAATGTCCACATTTGGTCTTTCTCTGGGAGGAAGTCGATGATCTACTGAGCCATACAGTTCTGATGCCATTCGGCAGCTTTTTCTTTGAGACATTATCTTATTTCTGTAAGTAGAACTAAGAAGTTCTGGTTAAAGTCCTTCAAGTAACTAAGTACAAAGAATAATCTTCTCAGATTAGATTAATAGAAAACCAGCTCAATTAGTTTTTGGGAAGGGTATTAGAAGATCCAGATATGCTTAAATGAAGAAATTTTAATAAGTATATTTTCTAGCTATCACCTCCAGTTTTTTATTGACTTTTAATAAATTATATCTTTTAAAATTGTATGTCCAAACCACACCTTTATAATTAATTTGTATGCATTAGTATTTTAGAACCACTGAGATGAAAAAAGTGGAGTTACATACCAAAAATAGAATACAATAGTATTGGCATTTATAATTACCTATACTGTTACCATTACCAGAAGTTTTTATTTCTTTATGCCAATTTGGTCCACCATTTAGTGTCCTTTCTTTTCACTCTGAAAAAAATCCTTTTAGCTTTGCTTGTTGGGCACATGTAGTGGTGATGAACAACCATAGCTTTTGTTTATTTGGGAATGTTTTTTCAAAAAATCCCTCATTTTTAAAAGGCAATCACACCAGAATAAAATTCTTGATTGGTGTGATGGTTAGGCTCATGTGTCAATTTAACCAGTTAATTTTACCCAATTGTTTGGTCAAGCAAGCACTGGCTTAATTGCATAGTAAGTATATTTTACAGACTTAAATAATCTGTGAGTTGATTGCATCTATGATTGATTATTACATCTACAATCAACTGAGAGAATTGCCTTTATCAATGAGAGATATCTCATCTAATCACTTGATTGCCTTAAAAGGAGAAGTGATTTCAGTAGTCAGAGAGAGAATTCCCATTTCTAATTCAGACAACCAACTTCTCTTCTCAAATTGAGGATCTTCATCAAGTTCCTGGCTTGCAGCCTGCTCTAGGGAATTCAGGCTCAAGAATTACCATGGTTATATGTGACAATTTTATAACATCTCATAATGTATACATGTATCTCTTGTTGGATCTGTTTCCCCATAGAATATTGACTAATTCAGCTTGATAATGGAGTGGTTCTTAGGAAATAGAATCTTAAAAATATGATTTCATAGTTGGTTCTGGGGTGTTTGCAATTGGATTTCTATTTGGATTAGATTCAAAGGCACTAATTACCCTTTTTCCAATGATTGAGAGGCCACTTATAGTAATGGTGTGACTTCACAATAGAGATAGGCAAAATATCACTACTGGATATAACTACTTTCAGGTTTATAATTGCCAAGACTCTAGATAAGAACATTTTTGACATCTTAACAGTTTTGTGGAATTCAAAGATACAATTATTTTACCTGGTTTTACTTAAATATGCTGAATACATTTATAAAAGAAGGGGCTGAGCTGTCTGCTTGAAACTTACAACTTAAATTTTGCATGAATTACATGAAATTTTCCACATATTCCCTGAAGTAAAATCTTATTTTGTACAACAGGAGAATGGAGATCTCTGAAAATGAGATCCAGAGTCTCATTGTTTGAGTACAAGAGTTAAAATGGAAAGTAAAATCTCAACCTTGCAAAGTGTCTGCTATCAAAGTGTGGGCATTGATTAGATAGGAATAGAATTCTGAAAAATGGGACGGAGACATATGTGTTGATAATAATGGTAATGTGGACATTGAAACACTGAATTCTGCTGAGTTTTTGTCAGATAAACCTGTAATAATTTGCCCTGAGGAAACAACATTCTGACCTGCAATCTGCCCTGATGAAATAGTTCCCCAACCCCAGTTTGTCTTTAGGAAGCAGTCATTTCACCACAAGTCTTCCCCAAGGAATCTGCCATCCAACTTCTATCTGAAGAGATTAATCTTGTCTCACCACATGAAACTGCTACAGAATGCACTGAGAAAATTGGCTTGCAATACTTCCAATCCTTTCCATTACCAACCTCAACCACCTCTTTTTTCCTACACTTATAACTAGTATAAAATCACAACAAGCTCCCAAAGGGAAGGTACAAAATCTGACCTATGAGGAAGTACTCTACACTCCAAAAGAACTGCATGAGTTTTTCAATTTATATTGACAAAAATCAAGGGAATATATGTGGGAGTGGATATTAAGGGTGTGGGATTATGGTGGAAGGAATATAAAGATAAATCAGGCTGAATTTATTGATATGAGCTCACTAGGCAGTGATTCTGGATTGAATGTTGTAGCTTGAGTAGTTAGAAAGGGCTCTAACTGTTTGGATGGCTGGATTAAACATAGATTGAAATTTTGCCAACATTTTCTGAGGTCAAGGTGCCAGGACTTCCTTGGTATACTGTAAATGAGGGGATCCAAAATCTTAGGGAGATTGGGAAATTAAATTGGATTTATAATTAAAGACCTGCTCATACACCCCAGGAATGCTCCAGGACACTCGTTTCATTAAAAATGTGAAGAATAAATTTGTGAGACTAACTCCATCTTCCCTGAGGAGCAACGTATTGCTCTTCTCTCTATGTAAGATATTACCTTGGGAACTGTTGTCACTGAACAGGGAAACTTAAAGACTGTGAGTATTATAGGATCCTGAGTTGGCAGAAGCCTAGTGGCAGCACTTAATCACCAAAAACAAAGTGGGCATGGCTACCATGATGAATAGACTCAAAGCAGCAATCAAAATAGTCTGAGTTGCAGTGACCTATGGCATTGGCCAATGTATCATAGGATACCTAGGAGTAAAATAGATTGACAATTCCTACTTGATCTATATAAACAGAAGTAGTCTAGATCGAGTGAACCAAAGCCTAATTTGAATTGCAGAAACAGAATTCACATCCCCTTAATCAATTTCCACACTTGAGACAGTTTACAGACCCAGAGAATCTTGAATGGCAAGAAGGTATTGACCTCTTTTGGAAGAGCCCTGTAAGATTAACAAAAATGTATGCTGTTAATTTTCCTCCTACCCTTCCTCAAAGAAATCTACAACCTTATATCAGGGTAATAGTGCATTGTGGAGAAGGAAATTATCAGATATGGGAAAATTGTTATACAATAGCTCAGAAGTGACATTAATTCCAGGAAGTCCAAAATATCCCTGTGGTCCACCAGTCATTGGTCAGAGTAGGGGATTATGGAGGTCATGCAATTGATGGAGATTTTTTAATAAATACATTTTATAAGAGAACTTGTGAGCTCAAAAGACAGTCAGGCATAATGTGCAGAATTCTCATTAAACATTCCTCTAATACCTTACATTGTTGTGGCACATTTGTTACACATTAAGAAAGAACATAATTAAACTATTAACACTAACTACAGTCTATAGCATATATTTGGTATATTTTTCCATATGCCCCTATTATTAACACCATGTATTAGTATTGTACATTTGTTATAGTTCATGAAAGAACACTCATATTTTTGCTGTTAACAAAAGTGCATCTTGAACCACATGGTTTACTGTGTTATACACTCCCATGCATTTTACACTCTATCTAAACTGTACACTCAGTGGCTTTCACTTTCATCAAAGGGTTGTTCAGTCATTGCCTCAGTAAATTTTTTAAAGTTTTCCTTAGTCCAAAAGAAAACATAAAATACCCCCTATTATTGACCCTTAGTGTTGATATAGTAACTGCTTTGACAATGATGCAAAAATATTACAATATGGTTATTAAATATAGTCCAGAGTTACATTAATTATATTTTTCTGTGCATCACCATTTTTATTACCTTGTAATAGTGACATATATTTTTTCAAGATCATAGAAGAATATTTTTGTATTTGGATTAGTAACCACAATCCTCATCCACCTCTGGGTTCACTATGTTATTCATTGACTAGATTATTCTGTAGTTTCTTCAATTGACATTTACATTCTTTGATTACCCCTTTCTGCCACAATCCCATTTATAAACAATCCATATTACTTAACCATAAACTCTATCCATTTCCACACTTTTACTGTCCAGCTAATTAAAAATTCTACAAGCATTAAACATCAGTACACCTTCTCAGCCCTCATCCAATCTCTTAGTAGCAATATGTTAATTTTTAAACCTTTATGTTTATTCTTTCTATTTTACAAATATTAGAGAAACAATAAAATATTTGTCATTTTTGTGCCTGACATTTCACACAGCATAATGCCCTCAAGGTTCATCCGTGTTATCATATGTGTCCCAATGTCATTTCTTATAGCATCATAATATTCAACCTTATGTATATACCACATTTTGTTTATCCATTCATCAGTTGATGGGCACTTTGTTTTTTTTTTTCCATCTTTTTGGCAACTGTGAATAATATTGCTATGAACATCAGTGTGCAAATGTCTGTTTGCAACAGTCTTTTCAGTTCTTCTGGATATATTCCTAGTAGAGGAAATTCTGGATCATATGGCAGCTCTATATTTAGCTTCCTGAAGAACTGCAAAATATCTTTCAAGGAAGCTGCACCATTTTACACCCCACAAAATGTGAAGGAGTGTTCCAATATCTCCTCATCCTATCCAATACTTGTTTTCTGTTTTTTTTTTAAATAATGGTCATTCTATGAAGTGTGAGATGATAACTCATTGTAGATATTTTAACAAATAAATGTTATTGATATATATATAAACAAAGCATAAATACATTCAAATTGTACAATCAATGGTATTCAGTATCATCCCAGAATAGTGTATTCATCAGTTCAATAATTTTATAGTATTTTCATTATTACAGTAATATAATAATAAAAAACAAAAAGCAAACAAACAAAAATCATCACCTCTCAATCTCTCTATTTCTCCTTTCTCTACATAGCTGTTATTCTGTTTCCTTCTCTCTGTTAATTTATATTTATATTTTGTAAAACAGTCTTACATTTGCGATATCACCCATATTAATATTTTACAAGAGGTTTCACTATGTTATACAGTCCCATGTTACATTTTTAAACTTTCCTTCTAGTAATACACATTAGTAGAAGATCTCTTTAGTTCACTTTCATAGCCATATAATAGCTCTGTTAGTCACAAACACCCTGATTTGCTCTAATCATTTTCATTCATTTCCAAAGATTTACAACCTTTAACCAATTCTGCACACATTATCTCTCAGCTTTCCACTGTTTATTCTATTTTCAGGTGACCTATATTCTAATTATTAGTTCCATGAGTTCACACAACTTATTTAATTTATAATATTGCGATCATACAACATTTGAACTTTTGTGCCTGGCTTGATTCACTCAATATAATGCCCTCCAGAATTCATTTTTCTTACCACTGCATAATATTCCATTTTGTGTATACACCATAATTTGTTTATCCATTCATTATCCTGGGTTCTTTCAAATTTTGGCAATCATAAATAACACCAGTGTATTAGTCTGCCAAAGGGGTGCTGGTGCAAAATACCAGAAATACGTTGGCTTTTATAAAGGGCATTTATTTGGGGTAAACATTTACAGACCCAAGGCAGTGAAAAGTCCAACTCAAGGTACCATAAGAGGTACTTTCTCACCAAAGTCAGCTGCCACATTTTGAAGCAAGATGACAGGCAATCTCTGCCTGGTCTTTCAAGGCTTCCAAGATCAGTCTATGGCATAGGTTCATTTATTTCCGGGCCCTCTTAGCTGCTCAGGTGCTCTGTACTCTTCACCTGCAAACTATCAGGTGAATGGCTTATCTGTCTTGGGGACTCCAGGATCAAAACTAACAAATATCTTTCTTCTCTCATGTCTATAGAGCTCTCTTTCTTCCCATGGGTCTTCATGAGTGTCTATTTATATAGGCACACTAAGGGGTTGGGTATTCAACCTGAGTTACACCTTACTGAATTGGTCAAATCAAATCCCTAATCTTAACAGGTAATTTAATTTAATCTCAGGTGAATCTAAGACAATCAAAGGTTATCAAACCCAGAGGAACAGATTGGTTATTGAACATAATCTTTCTCTTTTTTGGAATTTATAAATAGTCTCAAACTGCCAGAACTGCTATGAACATTGTTGTGCAGATGTCTGTTCTTGTCATTGCTCTCAGTTCTTCAGGGTATATACCTAGTAAGGCTATTGACAGGACACATGACAAGTCTATATTGAACTTCCTTAGGAACTGCCAAACAGTCCTCCACAGTGGCAGTATAGTCTACATTCCCACCAACAGTGAAAAATAATTCCTATCTCTCTACATCCTGTCCAACACTTACGATTTTCCAAATTTTTAATAATGGCCAGTCCAATAAGTTTGAAATAATATCTCACTGTAGTTTTGATTTGCATTTCCCTAATCACTAGTGATGTTGAACATTTGTTCATGTGTGTATTTCCCCCTTGGACAGCCATCTTTTCAAGGCTTGTTCCCATTTTTTAAATTGGGTAGTTTGTATTTTTATTGTTAAGTTGTATGATCTCTTTATATATCATAGATATTAAACTGTTTTTGGATATGTGATTGCCAAATATTTTCTCCCATTGAATCAGCTGCCTTTTGACCCTTTTGACAAAGACCTTTGAGGTGCAGAAGTGTTTAATTTGAGGAGGTCCTATTAATCTCTTTTTTCTTTTGTTGCTCGTGCTTTGGGTGTAAGGTTTAAGAAATGACCACCTACCACAAAATCTTGGACATGTTTCCCTACAGTTTCCTCTAAAAGTTTTTTAGTTGTTAAATTTATACTTAGGCCTTTGATCTTTTTGAGTTAAATTTTCTATAAGGTGTGAGATATGGGGTCCTCTTTCTTTCTTGTGGATATGGCTATCCAGTTTTCTCAACACCATTTGTTCTGTACCAGCTGACAGGACTTGAAAGCCATGTCAAAAATGACTTGACTGTAGATGTGAGGTTTGATTTCTGAGCTTGATTTGGTTCCATTGGTCAATGTGTCTTTCTGTCACTACCACACAGTTTTTACCACTGTAGCTATGTAATATCCTTTAATGTCAAGAAATGTGTGTTCTCAAACTTTGTTCTTATTTTTAAGACACTTTTGGCTATTTGGTGCCCCTTACCCTTGCAAATAAATTTGATAATTGGCTTTTGCATTTTTGCAAAAATGGCTGGTGGGATTTTTATTGGGATTGTGTTGAATGTGTAAATCAGTTTAGGTAGAATTGACTTCTTAAAGAAGTTTAGTCTTCTTTAGTTTGTTTTAGCAATGGTTTGTAGTTTCCTAATATAAGTCCTTTATGTACTTGGTTAAGTTTATATCAAAATATTTGATTTTTTAGTTGCTATTATAAATGTATTTTCTCTGATTTCCTCCTCAAATGCACAACTGTAGTGAGTGAAATGCTATTGAATTTTGGATTTTAATCTTGTATCCTGTCAATTTGCTGAAATTCTTTAATAGTTCTAGTAGTTCTTTATGTTTCAGGATTTTCTACATATAAGATCATATCATCATCAAATAGTATGAATTTTTCTTCTTTCTTTCCTATTGGTAACCTATTATTTCTTTATTTAGACTAATTGTGCCAGCCAGAACTTCTAGGACAATATTGAATAACAGTGGTGACAGTTCATCCTTATCTTATTCTTGGTCTCAGCAGGAAGGCTACAAGGATTTGACCATTGAGTAAAATGCCAGCTGTAGTTTTTTCATATATGCGCTTTACCATATTGAGAAATCTTCCTTCTATGCCAATATTTTTCATATTGATCCTTTATCATGTTGAAAATGCTTCCTTCAATTCCTAAATTTTAGAGTATTTTTATCAAGAAAGGATACTCTATTACATCAAATGCCTTTTCTGCATCAATCAAGATGATCATGTGATTTTTCTTTTTTGATTTATTAATGTGGATTAGTATGCTAATTTATTTTCTTCTGTTGAGCTACCTTTTCATTCCTGGAATAAAATATACTTTAATATGATGAATAAATCTTTTAATATGTGGTTGAATTAAATTAGCAAGTATTTTGTTGAGGATATTTGCATATGTATTCATTAGTGAAATGCATCTTTAAATTTCCCTTTTTTGTTATATCTTTAACAGGCTTAAGTATTAGGGTGATATTGGCATCATAGAATGAATTTAGAAGTGTTCTTTCCTATTTAATTTTTTGGAAGCATTTGAGTATCTTTAGTTTTAAATATTCGTTGAATGCTTGTTAGAATTCATGTGAGAAGCAACATGGTGTTGGGCTTTTCATTTTGGGGAGGTGGTTAGTGACTCTTTTAACCTCGTTAATTGTGAGTGGATTGTTTTGCTCTTGAATTCTAGTGTCAGTGTAAGTTGTTAGTATATTGCTAAGAATTTTTCAAATTCATCTATATTGTCTAGTTTCTTGGCATACAGTTTTTCATCGTATCTTTTTATGTTCACTTTTTATTTCTGTGGGTAAGTAGTAATGTCTCCATTTTCATTTGTAATTTTATTATTTGCTTCTTCTCCATTTTTTTTCAGTCTTGCTAAAGGTTTATCAATTTTGTTAATCTTCTCAAAGAACCAACTTTCAGTTTTGTTAATTCTCTCTAATATTTTTTTCTCAATTTTATTTATTTCTACTCTGATCTTTGTTATTTCATTTCTTCTGCTTGTTTTGAGAATACATGCTGTTCTTTAAGGTCCCCCAGGTGTGAAGTTAGGTCATTACTTTTAGCTCTTTCTTCTTTTTTAATGTAAGCATTGAAGGCTGTAAATGTCTCTCTCAGAACTACCTCCACTGCATCCCATATGTTCTGTTATGTTTTGTTCTCATTTTCATTCATCTGTAAATACTTATTGATTTCTCTTTTAATTTCTTCTTTGAGTCACTGATTATTTAAGAATGTGTTGTTTAATCTCCATATATTTGTTAGTTTTTCCTTTTTCTGCCTGTTGATTTCCAGCTTTATTCCATTATGAATCTGAGAAAGTGCTTTTTTATAATTTCAATCTTTTTAAATTTACTGAGATCTCTTTCATTTTCAAACATATGGTCTGTCCTGCAGTAGGATACAAGAGCACCTGAGAAGAATGTATTTTCTCTGGTTTTGAAGTCCAATTTTCTGTATATGTCTATTAAGCTTTCCTCTTTTATCATATTATATATGGTTTCAGTTTCTTTATAGATGCTCTGCACAGATATTCTATCCAATTATAAAAGTTGCATGTTGAAATCTCCAAATATTATTGTAGAGACATCAATTTCTCCCTTTAGTTTTGTCACTGCTTTCCTTATATAATTTGAGGCATTGATTACATGCATATACACATTCTATTGCTATCTCTTTCTGAATAATTGCCAATTTAATATAAATAGTTCTTTCTTTTCTCTAATAATAAAAGTTTTCCTTTTAAAGTGTATTTCACCCACTATAAGTTTATCTACTCCAGCTTTTTTCCTTTTGATTACTAAATGTAAGGAATAACTTTCTACAGCCTTTCACTTTCAATTTACTTGTATCCTTGTGTCTAAGGTAAGTGTCTTGAACACAGTGGATAGATAGCTCATATTTTGTTAACCATCCACAGTTTGTGTCTTTTGATTTGGGAGTTTAATCCATTAAAATCCAAAGTTATTACTGTAAAGGCAGTTCTTACTTCACCCATTTTGACCTTTGGGTTTTATCTTTCATATCTTATTTTCACCACTCTTTATACACTTTGAGTTACTTTTACTGATATAATCTTCATTTCTAGACTGATTTCCAAGCCTCTCTCTCCTGTGTTTTCTTTTCAGGCTGTAGCTCCCCTTTTAATGTTACCTACAGTGCTGTTTTCTTGGTTAGAAATTTTCTCAGTTTCTGTTTACTGTGAATATTCTAAACTAGCCTTCATTTTTGAAGACCAATATTACCAGATAAAAGATTTTTGACTGGCAGTTTTTCTCTTTCAGTATCTGAAATATATCATAAACACCACATTCTTTCCTCCATAGTTTCTGATAAGAAATCAGAACTTAAACTTATTGGGGATTCCTCGTATAGGATGAATCTCTTTTCTCTTGATGTTTTCAGGATTCTCTTTATCTTTGATAATAGACATTATGACTAATATGTTTCTCAGTGAAGGTATTTTCATATTTATTCAGGGGGAGTAGCTTGTGCTTTTTGGAAGGAATATCTATGTCCATCAGAATGGTTTTGGACATTCTGAAGAACCCATGATACATATGCATGCATATCCCTAGTTGTCATATAGTTCCCCGATACCCTGGTCAACATTTTTCCATTCTTTTCCTTATCTATTATTTTGTATATTCACCTTTGGAGGCTCTGTCTTCAAATTCACTGCTGTTATACTTCCAGAGTATTTTAAATTTCATTTTCTGTGCCTTTCATTCCCATAACTTCTTCTATTTTTCTTTATATGCTTAAAAATTCCTCTTTGTGCCCACCTAGTGTCTTCTTAATATCATTTTTCTCTTTAGCCATATCATTGAATTTATTAAGGAGATTTGTTTGAATATCTATGATTAGTTGTTTTAACTCCTTTATGTCACTTCAAGGCTTACCACTTTCCTTTGATTGGGCCTTATCTTCTTGTTTATTGGTCTGGATTATAATTCTTTCTTGGTGTCTTGGCATCTGATTTACTAAATACATTTATTCTGAGCAGAGTTACTTTCCTTAGTCTAGGGCTATCCTTTTGATTAGCTTTGTGTTACAGTCCCTCTTTGATACTCGTTTCAACTGAATTTGGAATGTTATAGTGGTTCGTGTTCAGCCCATCTGAATTTGTTCAACTCTCTTTCATCTGTTTCTTGCCCTTTTTCCTTGCTGATTGTGGAATGTGAGATGAGGAGGCATTTGGCACTGTAATCCATGAAGGCTGAAAATGCCTGAGTTGCCCCAGGAATTGATGAATATTCTGCCAACTTTAACCCCTTCCAGGGTTAGGGATGGAGTCATAGCCATGTGCAGTAAAGCCATGCAGGCCAATCAACAGATAGCCACACCCAGACTCAGATATTGCACCATTCCCCAGGGTGATCATCCTGCTACCTGGTGGCAGCTTAATTGCAAAGGACCATATCCATCATGGAGGGGTCAGTGATTTTTTCTAATTGGAATAAACACATTCTCTGGATATGTGTTTGCTTTCCATGCATGCATTGCATTGGACAAAACTACTAAACTTGGACTTATCAAATGTCTTATCTACCAACATGGCATTCCACACAGCATTGCTTCTGATCAAGGAACCTGTTTAATAACAAATCATGTGTGGAAATAGACACATGCTTATAGAATTCACTTTTCTTACCATGTTCCCCATCATCCTGAAGCAGCTGCAATGATAGAACAGTTGAATGGCCTTTTCAAAACTCAATTACATTGCAGCTAGGTGGCAAAACTATAGTGTCTGGATATCTCTAGAGCCCTCAGGAGCCCTTCTATTTGAAACAATATTTACTGTGTCAGTCAATGCAATCCTGCTGAAATGTGCATAAGTATAACCTCTGGAATGAACTCTCAACTCACTTTGAAATCTCCCAGCCATAAAAACTCATTTTAATTTACCTTTTTCCCCTTTTGGTCAAGGCCTTTTTCCAAATCCATTGCTATTTGCTTCTTGGTAATAATCTCTCAGTGCTAGAAAGTCTCATCTGTGAGAGTCATGTCCCATGCTTACAAGAAGGTAGTACATTCATGTGATGAGTTTGGCTTAGGAAGAGGTCACATTTAAGCAACAAGAAGGCTTTCAGGAGGTAACTCATGCACTAAATAATATTAGACTATGTTTCAATTTCATAAGAAAATGTTCATAAGTACAATCATCAATATTAGGGGCCTGGCATAATGGTCTGTCTTCCTTCACTAAGCACTGCTTTTGTACTCAGGAGATACTTGACATCCTATTAGAGAATATATCAGAACTCCCCAGAATGGATATTTAATATTCTTTAATTATTGTCTGAGTCCTTACTTACTCTTCTGAGATCCAAAACCTCTCCAAAATGAAGACAAAAAATACCAAATAAAATTAATAGGAAAATGAAATAATAGTTTTAAAAATAACAAATACAATACAAAAAATTAAAAATTGCAGTAATATAAAAAAATTGCTGTCCACTGTACATTTACCATTTTTAATGTGCTAACTATGCAGAGTCACATTGACAGTGGAAGCCAGCTCTACAACATACTACAGTGGGTTTGGGCAGGGGTTCAAGGGCTCCATGAGCTTATTCTTTCATTTCAAATTTTTTTTATGTGCATATATGTGTATTTGCTTACAAAAATGTTATATATATATATACATATATTTTAAGAGGTGCTTAGATTACCTAAAATATTACATGGAACCCACTGGGATTCCCATGTTGCCCACCTCCCACACCTCCCACCACATCCCACACAAACATCTCCCACAGTGTGGCCCACCAACCTCAATGAACTTACACATCCTGGAGCCTTGCCACCAACCATAGACCACAGTTCACACTGTAGACCACACTCTCTCCCACTCAGTTCTGAGTGGTGTGTGCTGATTTCAAATTTTATTTGACCAGTTTTTGCTTCTTTTTCTAAGATTCTGTGGGGAAACAAAATTCTGGAGGACCTCACACTGCCATTTTAGTAGATCAATTCTTCATTTCTCAGATTTGTGTTTAATACGGTGTTTCTAAACTTTTTAAAGACATAATCCAAAAATCATTAACCATAAATTTGAGAAGCAAAAAATGATAAAATGAACTTAATGAACAGTGGTATCCATCAAACACAGCTCTAAGAGAATGAATAACCAAACAGATGTGGAGAAAATATTCACAATATTTATCAATTTAAAAAACTTGAATCCACCTATATAAAACTACAACACAATAATTAAAAGGACAAAATTCACCACGAATAACAGTGGACAAATAATTGAACAGCCATTTTTAGAAAATACACATTTGAATAATCTGAACATGGAAGTGTTCAACATTATTAATCATTTAGGAAATGAAAATTAAAACTGCAAAAATACTACTTCTGTAGATGAATAAATAGATTTAATTAAAAGACTGACAATACAATTGACAAAGTTGTAGAGCAACTGGACAGCTCACACATTGCTGGTAAGAGTGTGCAACATTACATCCCTTTTAGGAAAATGCTAGATTGTGTCATACAAAGTTAAACACGCCTTTTTCCCTATGACCCAAAATTACATAAATGAGGATTTACTGAGGAAAATTAAAACATGCATATACATAACAAGACTTACATAGAAGTGTGCATAAAGGCTTTATTCATAAAAACAGCAGAAACAACAAAATTTCTGGAAATAAATCAAATAGAAAAGGAATGGGAAAAATGATTGTGTTTGTTAGTAATTAAATGGAACACACTTCGGATATGTGCAATATTGTTGGACCTCAACACTAGCAAAGATGTGAGAAATATGTCAGCCATAATTGTGTAAGGTTTTAGTTATATTAAGTTCTAAGTAGATAAAACTAATTTAAAGGTGAAGAAATCAGATTGGCAGTTGTCTATAAGTCTAGGTGGGAAATGGTTCCACATGAAGTAACTATATGGAAATTCCTTTATCTTTATCGTGATGAGGGTTACTTTGGTGGATGCTTTTGTCACAATTTTTCAAACTGTACATTTAAAATTCCCAACCATCTGGTTAGATATGGGATGTGGATTCATTATTCAATGTTCATTGTTTAAAAGACAGTAACTCAAATTCATTGGCACAAAATAATGAGAATTTATTGCTTAATTGTGAATATGTATGTCATTAAAAACAGCTTTATTTCAGATTGTGGATTTGAGTTAGAATTCACCCACTTCTGTCATAGTGGAGCCCATGTTCGAAAAAAGTAACTACCTGGAGGATGTTTTAAAATAATGTTAGAAGATACCAAAATGTCAAGTGTTAAAAAAAAAAAAAAGAATAACATCATAGAGACTAAGTACAGTATTTCTTTATTTCACAGTTAATGGAATAAAGTAAGGTACGTAGCTAAATGCAACATCCAAGGGACCAAGAGTTGGGGGTAGAAGGAGGGCAATATATATGAATAATCTAATATACCATGGGGTATTGACTTAATTAGAGGAAATGCAGTCAAGTTTTCTGTACAATAAAAAAGTGCATAGTTTAACTCAGAGCTAGGTTATGGGACTAATCCAACAGTATTGAAAACTATTAGTTAAAAGTGCTCCCCCTTTATATTACATTATTCTCCTCAAGACTTTATGAATATATTTTGCTTAGTAGCCTTAAGTTTATTTAAGATTTGTGCTTTTATCACAAATTAAGGATAAATTTTAGTTAGATACTTTTAAAAATTAATTGGGGATCTTATTGCAGATAATGTTTCAACTTTTTGCAAAAATTATAAAAATATTTTAATAAAATCATTGAAAACTTGTAGTTCTAAGTGAAAAGTCAATAGTCAACCAGTCATATACTAGGAGAATTATGTCCCTTAGAATTTCATTTTCTCATGGAATCAGGGAAGACTATCAGTGGTTTGAAAGGGTGCTGAGAGTTTTCATCAGTTAAAAGTAATAAGAGTAAAAAAAAAAATAGAAGGAAATCCTCAGTAAACATTATACTCATTGTGAAAGAGTGAAAGCCTCCCCCCTGGGGTCTGGCAAAAAAACAAAGATGTGCAATTTTACCACTGCTATTCACATTGTACTGCAAATCCTTGTTTAAAAATTAGGCAAGAAAAAAGAAGCTAAGGGCATACAAATTGGAAAGGAAGAAGTAAAACTATCTCTGTTATGCAGATAACATGTGCCTTTATTTATAAAATCACCAAAATTACATAAGAGAACTACTAGAACCAATGAATTCAGCAAGATTGCAAGTATACAATTAATGTGTAAAAATCAGTTATGTTTCTATACACCAACAAAGAATATTCTGAAATTGAATTTTTAAAAATTAATTGAAAAAAGATCCTAAAGGAATAAAATATCTCAGAGTAAAGTGTACAAGGAAGTAAAGGTTGTGTTTGCTGAAAACTGCAAAGCACTGGTGAAAATTTTAAATAAACCTACATAAATGGCAAGATATTCCATGCTCAAGAATAGGAAGACTTGACACTATTTAGATGGCAATTCTAGCCAAAACAATCTTCTGACTCAATGCAGAATCTATCAAAATTCCTGCAGATGTTTTTTCTGCAGAAATGGAAAAGTCAATCCACAAATTCATATTTAATTGCAAGGGGCCCTGCAAAGCCAAAATAATATTGAAAAGGAAGTACAAGATTGTAGGTCTCACAATTCCTGGTTTTAAAACTTAATTCAATGTCAAAGTAATAAAAACAGTGTAGTGCTGGCATAATTATAGATATACACACAAATATATATAACCTTCTGATGATGTTGCATTGTGCCTGATAACCCACAGCTACAGCTCAGAGAGAAATCATCTCCTGATGATGTCTTGATTTGGACATCTTTGCAGCCTCAGAAATGTAAACATATAAGTTAATAAATACCCATTGTAAAAACCAATCTATTTCTGGTATATTGTTTCACAGGTTTTAGCAAACTGAAACCATCAGTAACTTCAAAGAGACATATTTACAATATTGCAAACCCTGACTTGGCTCTGTGCCTTCTTGTTCTTGCCCTAAATAACACTCTGAAAACCTATGGGCAGTGAAATCTGTTACTCAGAACATCCTGCAGGCACCCAGGACTAAGTCTTGGTCTGTAAACTGTTACTATTATACTATATGGAGTGATTGCTTCATTTTTCAGTCTTAATTGCCCATGGTACTCTGGTGGAATCTATTCTGTAGGTTCACAGCCAGAATATCCAAATTGGGAGGGGAAATTGGGCAAGGTTAAGGAGTACATGCTGTCAAGAGTCACAGATTATAGAAGTTATATCTCTCAGAAGGAGAAATTCAAGAAGAGAGAATCTATAGGTTAAAAAAGAAATGTCTGGGCCAGAAATGAATACTAAGCCCTAAAATACTCAGCACCAATCTGTCCAGTCACAGAAAAGAAAGAAGACACAACTAAAAACTCTAAGGAGCTTTTGTGAAAGAAGTGGGATGAGACGAAAGAAATCACAAAGCCAGGAAAATTAAGAAGTTTGTGTAAACCTTGCCTTGCCAAGGCTGGAAACACAGGTCTTGATGGGAAAGAAAGTTTTAAAAGCTTATGATTATTCAGGAAAGAAAAGAAAGTTAAAAAAAAATAAAACCTGATCATAGGAGAGTTATTTTTGTATATTTCCCAAATAAGGAATAAGAATTGAATAGTGTAGCAATTATTTTCCTCATACATGGCAAACGTATTTCATTACAAACTTTTGGCATGAAAATGCTTAAAGAATTTAGTTTGTAATTTATGAACACTAGAAGCAGACTGTCTTCATGAAGCTAAACTCCAGAAACATTTCTCAATCTAATTTGCTACACTTGGATGCAAATTTGGTAAATGTATTACCATTTCTACATTCAAGAATATCAAGTACCTTTAACCCAAAGTTATATCATGTACATAGAAGGACAATGCTGTGATAAATCCATGTGACTGGAAATTTTTATGGCTAATGTGATGTTTGGCAGTAAACTAATTTGTGAATCCCTGAAATAATGACTCCCATTCCATCTGAAAAGTATTCTATGCAATAGAAGCTGAAGAAATGCATCAACTAATAAAGTGAAGAGACTCTTTGAAAGAGTTTAGAAAATAAAGATCATTTGAACTTTTAATTAAAAGAGGATTTTATCTTTGTGATTTTTCCCCCAAAGGTACTTGGTAATGGAATTTTAAAATTGATGTATCTCTACTTTGAGTTTAATTTGAATTTTTGCAAAGCATGGAATCTTATTGTGTAAATAGTTCAGAGTAGTTTATCTGTATTTTGTGGTTCTTAAATATGAAGTATTTGAATAAAGACTGAGTAAATATTCACCCTATTTTTCACTGATAGATTGCAGCTTCTAGATGTGACAATCTATCCCATTTTTTCCTTCTTTTGGTAAAACTGAAAAAAGCCGATCAATTCTCCCAAAAAGACTTCAGGGTAGCAGCAGAAATAAAGGAGAGCAGCCAAATGATCAGGGGGAAGGACATTTGATTGTCTTCTGTTTCACTGGGGATGAGTTGCACCCAATAACTTTGACAGTTTGTTCCTGCCCTACTCATTCTTCCCTAGAAGGAAGAGCATAATGCCTGATTTGGGTTTTGTTGTGTTTTTTTTTTTTTTAATTTATTTTTATTAGAGAGGTTGTGAACTACAAAACCATCATGCGCATATATGGAATACCCATACAACACCCCTCCATGGAAATACCACATTGGTGTGGAACATTTGCTACAGATCATGAGATAATACATTCAGTATAATACCACCAACTGTGGACCACAGTGTACATTTAGCATAGCCCTTACATAACCCCCCACTATTAAGGCAGTACATCTTTGTTATTGATGGCAATATATTACAGTATTGCTGCTAATTATAGTCTATAGGTTACATTAACTCTATTTTTCCAGTGATTCTCTACATTCTTAACACCTTGTTATAGTGACATACAATTGTTTTAATTCACAGAAGAACATTCCCATATTTGTATTATTAGCCAAAATTTTCATCCACTTCTGGGTTCTCTATGCTATTCAGTCCCTAGATTATTCACTAGCTTTCTTTTGATTTACATTTACATCCCTTGACTATCCTTTTCTTCCCTTGACTACCTATTTATAAACCAGCTGCATTAGTTCTACTCACTACAATGTGTTACCATCCCCTCTATTCATTTCCAAATTAATTAAATTAATTAAAATTACCACATATATTAAGCATCAGTCCACCTTCCTTATCCTCCTATCTCCTTAATAACCTATACTCTAGTTATTAACTTTTGTTTATTTTTCACTTTTAGTTTATATTAGTGAGACCATGCAATATTTGTCCTTTTGTGTCTGGCTTATTTCACTTAACATAATGTCTTTCAATTTATTAATATCCTTGGGCCTAAGGGGAGTCTCTTATAGATAGCATATAGATGGCTCGTATTTTCTTATCTATTCTGGCAGTCTGTGTTTTTTGATTGGGAAGTTTAATCCATTACCATTCAATGTTTTACTGTAAAGGCAGGTCTTCACCCATTTTGACCTTTGGGTATTGTCTCTCATATTTTATTTTCATCACTCTTTTTACACTTTTAGGTACTTTTACTGATATAATCGTCACTTTTAGACTTTCTTCCAATTTCTCTTCTGCCTTTTCTTTTCATGCTGTAGCACTCCCTTTACTATTTCCCAAAAAGCCAGGATCTTGGTTACAAAATCTCTCAGTTTCTATTTGTGATTATTCTAAACACACCTTCATTTTTCAATAGATCAACTTTCTTGGTATATATTAATAAAGCATAAATCCATCCAAAATGTACGACCAATGATATTCAGTACAAACACATATTTGTACATTCATCACTTCAGTCATTCTTAGTGCACTTTCATTACTATAATGATAATAAAATAATAATAATATTAATAAAACAAAACTCATCTTTCTCATTCTCTCTATGCTTTCCAAGTCAAGGACAATCATGCTGGATATAAGATTCTTGGCTGGCAGTTTTTCTCTTGCAATAACTTAAATATATCTTACCACTGCCTTCTGGCCTCCACATTTTCTGATGAGAAATCAGCATTTAATCTTATTGAGATCTCCTTTATATGAGATGCATTGTTTTACTCTTGCTGTTCTCAGAATATTCTCTTTGTCTTTCTCATTTGACATTTTGATTAGTAAGTGTCTCAGAGTAGGTTGATCTGGATTTCTTCAGATGGGAGTATATAGTGCTTCTTGTACACAAATATTTATTTCTTCAGTAGGGTTGGGAAATTTTCAACCATTATTTCTTCAAATATTTCTTCTGCCACTTTTGCTTTCTTTTCTCCTTCTGGGACATCCATGCCACATAAATTTGTATTTTTGTTGCTGTAATTTAGATCCCTGAGACCCTATTCAATGTTTTCCATTTATTTCTTCATCTCTTTGTTCACTTTCAGAGGCCATGTCTTTGAGCTCAATGATTCTACCTTCTGTCTCTTCAAATCTGCTTTTGCATGCCTCCCATGTATCTTAAATTTCAGTTACTGTGTCTTTCACTCCCATAACTTCTGTTATATTTCTATGTATGCTTTCTAATTCTTTGTGATCATCCACGGTCTTCTTAATATCCTTTATCTCTTTAGACATCTCATTGAATTCATTAAGGAGACTTGTTTGAACATCTATGATTAGTTGTTTCAACTCCTTTATGTCATCTGGAAGCTTATCTTGTTCCTTTGACTGGGCCATATCTTCCTCTTTCTTGGTATGGATTTTAATTTTTTGTTGGTGTCTTGCCATCTGGCTTACTAAGTGCATTTATTCTGGCTGCAGTTTCTCTTTTCAGTTTATGGCTTTCTTGCCCTTTCTTCCTTGCTGGTTGTGTTGCAGGAACCAAAGTGTGGTTGATATTGTAAGCTTTGGAGGCTGATGTTGCCTGCAATGCTCCAGGAATCTTCTACCACCTTTCTCCTCTGTCAGGGAGAGAGATGGAGCCAAACAGACATGTGTAGTAATCGAAGCCATGCAGCCCAAGACTGTACTAGTTGCCCAGAGAGACTGATGAAATTTCAAACCCATTTCTCCCCTGCCTGGGACTGGGTTGGAGACTAACATAGCACTGGAACCTCTCCTTCATTACCTGGGGTGGTGATGGACCCTCTGGAGTGTCCTAAAATCTAATTTGTGTGGGGTTATAGTACCTGCGGTTGCCCACAGAGTCTGGGAAGGCATTACCTCCTTCTAGTCCTTTCATCAATGGGTATGTAACCTCAGACACCCAACAGTACGGTTCATGCAGGACAAAAACACCTGCAGTTGCCCAGTGAGGCTGAGGAAACACCAGCAACCTGCTGTCTCAAGGGAGGCAAGAGTGGAGTCCCACATGCTCATCAAACCAGTCTGTACAGGCCAAAGGTGCTTGCAGTTACTGAGAAAGGCTGAAGGAACAAACTCCCCACCTATACTATTGGTAGGTGAAGATGGAGCAACAGGTATATGAGTATGCAATCTGTGCATATTGAAAATGCCTGCAGTTTTCTAGAAAGGCTGAAACCACACCAGCCCCCTCCTATCCTATGGGGGGAGCAAGGATGCACTCAAAACCAGTCTGTGCAGGCTGAAATCACCTACAGTTGTCCAGAGAGGATGAGGAATCACAGCTTCCCTCTTATCTTACTGGGGAGTGGAAGTCAGCTGTTTATCTAGTCTGTGTTGGCCAAAATTGCCTGCAGTTGCCTGAGAGGCTGGTAATCATCACACCAGCTTCCTCCTGCTGGAAGTGAGACAAGAGACTTGTCTAGGTCTGCAATGTAACCTAGGTAGAATGAAGCCAGTCTCTACATTCACTGTGATTTTCCATCAGGTCTGCTTCCTCTCAAGCTGGGGGTGGAGTTAAAATGTAGACTACTGGACTCATTCTGACCTAGACAGGTTCAAACTTTTATTGTTCTTTGGAATATATGTTAGCCAGGCTAATTGTCTAATCAGTAGTTGAAGTCAATGCCTGACCATCTCTTCCTCCACCATTTTTAGGAAATGTAGTTCCCAACTCCTGCCACAGAATATTTCCTGAGGTGACTTATGACACCAGTGGAGGATAGGCATTGGCATCCATGGCATGGAGTGCTATACTTATGAATCTTCACTTTATTTTTTTTTTTAAGATTTTATTTATTTATTCATTTATCCCCCCCCCTTGCTGCTTGTGTTCGCTGGGTCAGCTAACCACGCCATGCGGGCGGGCTTGCCTTCACCAGGAGGCCCCGGGAACTGAACCCAGGGCCTCCCATATGGTAAACAGGAGCCCTACTGATTGAGCCACAGCCGCTTCCCAGAATCTTCACTTTAGATAGGAGTCTTCTCCCTCCATTCTTTCAAGGATGTTGCAGGAAGCTCTCATGGTATCCTGGTCCCTGCCCCTGCAAAGAGGTGTTTTAGAGAGTTCTGCATGATTACTAACTGCCCTATAGGATGAGCTAATTCTTAGAGCTCCTTACTCTGCCATCATATTGCCCTGATTTCTTTTTATTCAGCTGAAGTATAAGAAAAGCTTTGAGGATTAATTGGGTATTATGGGTTGATTCCTAGACCACTAAAAATATATTGACATCCTTACCCCAGTTCTTATGACTACGATCTTATTTGGCAGAACATTCTTTGCAGATATAATCAAGTTATGATGAAGTAATAATGGCCTTGAGTGGAACCTCATCTGTTATGATTTATTTCTTATTAGAAGAGAAGACACTGAAATAGTCACAGAAAGAAGAACGCTCTGTGAAGACAGGCAGAATTTAGAATTATGTTGCCTCGAGCCAAGGGAAACAGATTGCTAGTGACCACTAGAAACTGGGAGAAGGCAGGGAAGGATCCTCTCCCAGATCCGTCAGAGAAAGCATGGCCCTGCCAACACCTTGACTTAGAATTGTGTGTCCAGAACTGTAAGAGAATAAGTTTCCATTGGTTAAAATCATCTAGTTTATAGTTCTTTGTTATGGCAGCAGTAGGAAACTAATGGAGGGGTTCATTTATTCTCTCTTAACAATAATCTTATGTCTATTTTTTTCAGTTCTTTAGACACAGGCATAGCTTCACCATGTTTTCTCACATCTATGCTAGTTCATTGAGAGTACCAACTGGTCACCACCAGGCCTTTTGCCGTACACATCATAAGCAATAAGACTGGCATTTTCCTCTCCATGCATCTGATTTCTGAAGTGATCTCTGTATTTTTTGAACCCAGAAGAGGAAAAGGGTTAATATTTAAATTGTCCTTAAAATTCCAATATCATTTTATATCCAATTTTCCAATTTTTGAGTCTTATCACTTGAATGTGGGAACCCTCCCTGACCCCCAACTGACAATGAAATACATGATTTATGGGATGCCCACTCCTGTTACTTATTTACTTACTAATTGTATTAGTGATACCACATAAGTATAAATTGGAAATATTTTTCTTAGAAGGTCAAGTGTTTTTTTTTCATTTATTTATATTTTATATATGTAGATATTTTTATTTGTTTGATGTAAAATGTATACTCTTCATTGTTGTTATTTAATATTTTCCTAGAATGCTATGTTTCATTATAAAATGAGGAAAATATCACTATAAGTTTTCTCATTGTATTTTTATTTGTTTCATCACATTTTATTTTTTCAATTACTCTGAGTTATAGGGGACATCTATGGAATGAAGTAGCTTTCGGTGTTCCTAAAATAAATTATTTGTCCAGTACCAGTTACTGAGTAGTCATTTCTTTTATTAAGTATAATATGATTTTATATGTTTCATATATCAAATTAAGCATGAACAAGTCATTGCTTTCAGCAATTACATGAACTTTTTTTTCATGTTTTTTTATAAAATTCAGCACCATAAGGACAAATTATGGCATTCTTATTTGATACCAATTCAAATGCATAAATCTACAATTTGGGAAAATTTATTTCCCTTAATTATTCAAAATATATATTTACATATTATCACCAGATTTTGTAGTTTCATTCATAAAGCCTCCATATTTTCATGTGGTAAACCTTTAATTTTCTATTCAGAAGTACTACAAATACTTTTATGATACTGCTGCTTTAAAACACTTTCAGGAAAATATATTTGGATAATTGATAATCCAAATAATCCAGAAACAAGGATGGTCAACCAGTAAGTTTGTTATGCATTCTGCAATAACCAGAAAATTGTACTTAATAGTCTCAGAAATAATGCTGAAGAATACACTTTGACAGAAATTTAAATGGGAGAAATGTCATTCATAAAACTTGAAATCCGTTCTTGCCATAAAAGATACATGACATATACTCTCTTAATAATGAAGGAAAGCCAGGTGGAAAATAAACCTGAAGACACCAAGAATCATTGAAATCACAAGATTTGCCTCTGTTTGCAGGGTCTAAGTATCTCAGATATTTCTATACCTGAATGATCAAGTACTCATGGTGGAGTCTTCACATGCAGGAGCAACCAACCCAGACAATGTTTGCTTCTAAAGAATCTGGAATAATTAGTCATCAAGAGAATATATATATACTGTGTTCAAATCACACAAAGGACAAATAGGAGAGGATAAATTTAATAAAAATCCTACAAATGTAGCATGTAAATAATAGACAAAATGTGCCTCCATAAATAAATGTTAGTTTCATTGAAATTAAACATGCAGCTGATGATGATGTGTTAAAGAGACTATTAGTTCACTAGGAAAAGGTCAGAAAATATTAAAAAACCTTTAAAACATTACCTAAAGTGATGTATGCTTGTCTTTAAAGCAGGTATGAAACATGGAATTTAGAAAGTAAAATTGCTTCTACATTTGTAGTAGACCCTTACAGAAAGGAGGGAAGGGAGTTATTGAAAAGTAGCTACAGTATTCTTCTGTAGAAAAAAAACATAAAAATTTTGTGTTTTATAAAGGCTATCATAATAAATTAATATACAGCCATTTTGGATATAACTACTGTTCATCTTTACATAAATAACATATAGGTCTTTTATTATTATTTTTTGCATTATTTTTATGCTGGAAGGTTCCAAACAATATTATGCTTCTGGTTTTCTTATTATAAATTTATTTTTATTTTTCTTGACTTTTCAAGGTTTACCTACATCACAAAACTTACCATTTTTATTACTGAATAATACACCTTAAAAACATTATGCTGAGTGAGATAAGCCAGACACAAAAGGAGAAATATTGTATTATTCTACTTGAATGAAATATTCCAAGTAAGACAATTCATAGAAAAAGAAAATTGATTAAAGTTTTCAGGTGCTAGGGGGTGGAGGAATGATGGGCCATATATTTCTTAATTGATACAAACTTTCTCTTTTGGTGGATGAAAAAGTTTTGGTAATGGATGATGATGAGGATGATTACACATTACAAATGTAGTTATTACAAATTATTTGCAAAATTAAAATTGTTCCACACATTTACAGTCAAGTTAATTAAAACTTCTACATACATTAAGCATCAGTACTCCTTCATGGCCTGACACTTACCTCCTAATAACCTGTTCTCTATGGGATAGTGGCTGAAAAGGGTAGTCTAGGGATGTAAAAGTCAATTGAAAGAATGTTAGAGAATAATCTAGGGACTGAATAACACAGTGAACTCAGAGGTGGATGAGAATCATGGTTAATAGTACAAATGCAGTAATGCCCTTCTCTGTAATAGAATGGATGTACAGCACTACTGCAGTGTTGTGGGAATGTGAAGAAGTATGGGAAAAATATACTTAACATAACCTGTGGACTGTAGTTAACAGAAATACTGTGATAGTATCAATTACAAATACCAAAGATGTACTGTGTTAATAATAGAAGTGTATGGAAAAATATTCCAAATGTATACTATAGATCAAAGTTAGTGTTAATAGTTTGATGATATTATTTCTTAATCTGTAACAAATGTTCCAGAGTGGTATGGTGTGTTGGTGAATAGTTGTTTATCTGTTTTTATTTTAGGAACAGTAAGTTTTAAGTGTCTAGGACATATTAATCAAATTGTTCTGAAATATTTATCAAGTAATTGTCCTTTAGTGATTTTTCAAATTTATGGCAATTGATTTCTAAATTGTAATATTACTACTACACATGATTCTTATGATAACTATACATTTGATTCATTCTCTTCAAAATCCATATATTGATTAGAATCATCGTTAAAATCATATCAATATAATCTTAATAAGATTTTTATAAATTTACTTATAATTTTCAAAGAACTGTAATGTATATATATATTTAAAATATCACTTTTACCATGAGATAGCATGATATTATTTCCAAATATCTCATGGAATTTTAAATTTTTCTTTATACTAATCCTACTAATTCTTTTTTTTAAATTAATTCATTTTCAGTGTGAACATATGAGAGGTGTCCGAGTTTGTGCCACAGCTAACACAGGATATAATACAAAAAATTATTTTCTAGGTACTGGTTCCATTCACCCAAAGAAGTCTATGTGTTTTTTATAATGACTTTGTATAGTCTACATCACTGAGGATGTAGAGAATATTCACATAGAAAGCCATAATTGCTACAGAAGTATTTTCAGTACCCACGTAAGAATAAACTCTAAATAACACACATAAGCTTTTACTTTTTAACTCAAAGCCATAAAGATTTACCCTATGTTTTCTCCTGAATCATTGAGCTGTTTACATAAGACTTTTGATTTTGAGTTAATTTTTGTATATGATGTGAGCTAGAAGTCCAACTTCATTGTTTTGAATGTGGATGTCTAGTTCTTTCATCACCATTTGTTGAAGAGACTATTCTTATAATTTTATTTTTATTTTTAAAAACAAACTTTTATCTTTCTTCCCTTCCCATTTCACCTTATAGACTGCAATCTGATTTCTCTCACTGTGAATTTACAATTTCTAGTCATCTTTTATAAGTAATATCATATAATTTTTGCACTTATGTATCTTGCTTATTTCACGAAGCATAGTGTTTCAAGGTTATTCCATGTTGCAGAATTTCTCATAATTCCTTCTAATACTGCAATAATATTACAGTGAGTACAGCTACCACATTTTGTTTATCCTGTCATTTTTTGATGGACATTTGTGTTTTTTACAGCTTTTCGCTACTCATTATTTTTATTTCATTATTTCACTGAATAATGCTGCTCTAAACATTGGTCTATATATCTATGTATCAGCAATTTGTTTTCACTCTCTTTGTGAATATACATAGAGCTGTGATTTCTAGGTCAAATGGTAGTCTGTATTTAACTTTTTGAGGATTCACCATATTGCTTTCCACAGTGGCTGTACCATTTCACATTCCCACCAACAATTCACTAGATTTCCAAATCTCTTAATCTTTTCCAACACTTGTTATGCTCCATGATTTTTTAAAAGAATAGCCATCCTTGTTGGTATGAGGTAACATCTCATTGTGGTTTAGATTTGTGTGTCCCAAATAGGTCATGATGTACATCATATTTTCATGTGTTTAAAGGCAATTTGCATATCTTCTTTAGAAAATAGTATTTTAATAAATTGTTTTTCTGATCAAAAGCAATATATTTACTTTTATATTGTCATTTTTTCTTTGCATCCAATATGAAACAACATACTGTTAGAAGGAAATAATACTGACTTTAATCTGTAGTGCACAGGCAAATTTAAGAATATCAATCTTATGTAACTGAGTATCACTACTCAGTATCTTAAAGGAGTAGTCATTTTGATCATGGTATATTGAAAGGTACAAAGACCATTTAAACATTTATTTATTTATTTATTTATTTATTTATTTATTTATTTATACAAAAGGATGTTATTTTATATGAAAATACTCTTCCTCATGCAACGATGTAGACAGTGTTCTGAATACCATCATCTATCAATTGCAAATTTAGTGTTTATCCTTGTTCTCCTCTGCTTCTTAATTCAAGGTCTAGCTCTTTTCTTTGTCTTTCAGTGACACCATGTACCCACCAGCATGACAGACACAGCTGGAATCCTCAGCAGCACCATGGTCCCAGCTAAATAAAAATCAGTTCTGAAGACTTGGAACTGATTGTGTACTTTAGAGAATTTTAATTTGCATGCATTTCAGGGGATTGAAAACAGTTGGTTGTTACCATTTTTAGCTTCTTGGTATGCAGTAACAGGTTGGGTGGAGGAAAAAAACACTAATCAAAGAGCTTAAAGGGAAAAAATTCAATGTGCCCTCATAAGTGTTTTGATGTGTATTAGTCAGAGGAACTGAGGTCCTCACTGGCTAATACTAGGAAGGGATACAATTAAATGTTAAGTTGCAAGGATGAAATTATGAGAAAGTAGGGGGTCAAAACTGAAGGAAGAAATCAAATAGACCTCAGAGATAGAATAACGTGTTGTTTTGTTCTATCACCAGTGCTGTACGCTAATAAGTGTGTTGCTAACATTTTCAGCCCAGGAAAGTTCTACCTTTTTGTGAGTAAAAGAAAAATGAAAGTTATTCTTTAATGCTTTTTCTGTTTGTCTTTTCTTCAGTCCATTAGTATACAAGCAACCCATTTTAATGTGTATATATATTTTCATTTTATTTGCTGTATATGTTTCCATTTTATGAATATACCACAATTAATTCATTTTATTATTGATTGAAATTTACATTTTATCCTTTCATATTTATTATTCATAAAATTATCATGAGATTATTGTATTTTGATATGATAATTTGGATTTCAATTTATATTTTTTTGATAAATAAAGATGTTGAACTTTAATTTTGAGAAAATGGGAGGGGACAAAATTCAGCAGAATCCATTATCTCAATCAAATTTAGGGTCATATATCATGCAATGTAATATTTGTGGAACACTATTTAAAATATTTATTTTGTTAACTTAACCATTGTTTTCAGAGTTGGAGTATTTAAACTTATCCAGCCATTTCTCAGACATTATACCAATCTGATTTTTCTCTCTTTCCTCTTTAATATTGGAGTTTTGTTCATAACCAGCATTCAACTTGATGTCATTGACATTCCATATTATCACTATATTATTTTACAGTCTCTTTTTTACAAGAGACAGTATGAAGCAATAATAGAAGCACTTGCTAAAATTACTTGCCAGTAAAAAAATGAAAAAAAATCACCAGGTGACAGAGCTTTTCTACATAGTTGAAATCTATTCCATGAGAAGGGCATAGATACAAAATTCCCAGAAGATTTCAAGTGACAAGTGAACATGTGAAATATCTCCAAATTCACTAACAATGAAAAACTGGAAGCATAAAACAACAGATACCAATTTTTCATCATCACATAACTTCAAATTTTAACAATGTTTTTCTCTATGAAATTGTGGATATGAGATATACTTCTTCATAACAGCCAGTGTAAAGTAGTGGGAGGTTAAAAGAATTCGATTTACATTTGTTATCAAGAGATTAAAAATGTTTATATGGATTAAAATAGAGATTTTGATAGAAATTAAATATCTTGAACTATTAAGATTTATATAATTGAGAAGATTTTATTATTTACATATTTATAATGATTATTATAGAAATCTATTTCAAACAATAGGTTGTATATATAAATTTATTGCATTGTTAAAATAGCATTACAATGTGAGAAAATGTATTTTCTAAGAAATTTTACTGACAATGTTTAAATTTGTCTTTCCCTGAAGTTCAAATTAAGAAAGGGCCTTTGCATAAATAATTTAGTAGAGGAACTTATTCCTGGAAACATGTCTGGAGACTGAGAGGAGAGAAACAGGACAGTAAGAGAGGAAGTAATAACAACACAAGGAAAATTATTGTTTTGGTTAGTGCTGTGGGAGCTGAAACAAGACACAAAACTAATATAATTGAACTGGAAATTGATTTCCATGAAAATACACCAAAATTTAGAAGGAAATTATAAATAAATTTAAATTGATAAAAAGTAACCTCCAGATTCATTGTGGAGAGAGGAGCCAAGATGGCGTTAGTGTAGGAGGGCGCACACTGCAAGCTCCCAGAGCAAGGCGGATTGTGGACGGGGTCCTGCCTGGGGGTCTGTGCTGTGCATGCGTGGAGTGAGAAGCTTGGGACATCTATCTGCTCGGATCGGCGACGTGGACCGAACTGTGGAGATTCGTGAATTTTGAGGCTGCCGGTGGAGGTTGGCACAGGCAGCTAAGCCCCGCGGTTAGGGGAAAAAAAATAAAACAGCCATTTAGAGCCACGGGCGGGGCGAAAAAATTTTATTTTCTGGGGATCTGGCTGCCTGGCGCCCCTTGACCTTGTGTGAACAGAGCAAACATGCTAATCAGCACCCAGTGAACCGGAGGGGGAATTTTGGTCAGGAAATGCAGCTGATTTCCCTAGCCACCCAGGGATTAGACCCGGGCCACTGAGGAGCCAGGAGGAAGGGACAATTCCCAAAAAAGGGAGGGTTCAGTTGGAAGACAGGGAAGGGTATTTTATATTTTTAAACATTGATCTGGCTGCCTGCACCGCCCCATAGCTTTGGAGAGCAGATAAGCCGACCTGAAGCAGCATCAGGCTGAGAGCAGCCGTGAATCTGCACTCAACCTGATTTACTTAGCAGCCCGGTGACGCTGGAGCTCGGCGCCAGAAGGGGCGGAATCTGCCGTCTTTAGCACTCCACACTGACTAACATCAGAGCTTCAGCTAACCTGGGGAGTCCAGAAAGTGGGACGTGCTTGATTAATTTCCATGGGCCCAGCTAGGGTCCCTTCCGTAAGGTGGTTGGTGTAGAGGAGGAATTGTTTTGGGTCCTGCATTTGGCTAAAAAAAAAAAAAAAGTGAGGTCACCTCAACAAATGAAAAATAAATTCTTTTTAATTTAGTTTAATAGCTAAAAGCTGCTTCAGGACCTACATATAGAACCCTGTGGGGAAATTCATTGATAAACACAAGTAGGCAGGAAGGATCCACGTGGACCCTAGGGGAATCATTGACCCCCCTTAGCTCTGTTTGACTGCTTGCCTGTGTGGATCTTTGGTTTCTCTCTGTTACTTTCTGGTCTATTGCTATTATTCCCGTTTTCCTCCCCCCTTCCTTTTTCCTTCTATTGTTTTTTTAATAGGTGCTGCCAGCTGGTCGCTTCTTTGGTGGGCTGCTTATTCAGTAATTTCCCACTTGCTGTATATATTGATTCTGTATTACAAACTATCGCTTATCCTTCCTGCATCTTTCTGCCTTCTGTTTTCTGCTGTGGCTCTTAGAGACAACATTTTTTCATAGGCCCACAACTTAAGGGTGTCAATTTCTATCCCATCTATTTTGTTTTCTTCTACTTCTTTTTTCTTTTTTTTTATTAGTATTAACTTTTTCCTTTCAGACCTTTCTCTACTATTTCTCTCCCTCCTCATAATTCTAGCCTTCTAAATCACTATATATATATATTCCTCCATTTGTTTTCCCAGTCAATTGTAGGAACTCCATATTTTTTCCTAGTACTCTACACTGCTTACACAAGTTAAATATTAATCTCATTAAGTCTCATTTTGCCCCTCCTCTAACATTTATCAATATTTCTATTATCCTTCTGCCTTCCTTATGTCTTTTGATTCCTCTGGCCCTAACCTTTTGCCTTCAAGGGAACATAGAAAGAAGCAAGGAAATAAAATAAGAAGAAAAACTGCCAAAGAGAAAACTTAACTCACACGCAGAACCAACAGCTAAATAAAATTCTAGAGCATAGAGAAAAGCTAGTCAACTGAACAAAGCCATCAAGAAAATATGATGACCAGAGGGCAACAGAAAAATACAAATGACTCTGAGAAACTGGAAAACATGGACCAGTCCAGTGCACAAAATAAAAACCAGGAATCAATGCAGTACATCGAACAACTAATCAAAACTCTACAAACAAATATCATGGATTAACTTAAAGAACTGAAGGAAGAGATTAAGGATATAGAGAAGACACTGGGAGAACATACTAAAGAAATAGCTAACACACCTAAAAAGGTAATGGATATGATGGCGAACAAAGACACAAGTCAAGAAATGAAAAAGGCGCTGGACTCACATGGCAGCAGAATTGAACAGGCAGAGGAAACAATTAGTGATATGGAAGACAATACAGTTGAAATCAAAGAGATTGTAGAAAAGATAGACAAAAAGAAAAAATCCAGGATGGTCTCAGGGAATTAACCGATAATGCAAGATGCACAAACATACACATTATGGGCATCCCAGAAGGAGTAGAGAAGGGAAAGGGAACAGAAGGAGTGTTGAAGGAAGTTATGGGTGAAAATTTCCCAACTCTATAGAGAGAGATGGATTTGCAGATCCAGGAAGCACAGCACACCCCAAATAGTATAAATCCCAACAGGCCAACTCCAAGACATATACTTGTCAAATTATCCAATGCTCAAGACAAAGAGAAAATACTCAAGGCAGCAAGAGAAAAGAGAACCATCACATACAAGGGAAGCACAATAAGATTAAGTGCTAATTTCTCAGCAGAAACCATGGAGCCAAGAAGACAGTGGTATGACATAGTCAAAAATACTGAAAGAAAAATACTTCCAGCCACGAAATTTCTATCCAGCAAAATTGGCATTCAAAAATGATGGAGAGTTCAAAATATTCACAGGTAAACAGCAATTAAGAGAGTATGTCAAGAAGAAACCAGCACTTCAAGAAATACTAAAGGAATCTCTACAAGTAGAAAGGAAAAAAACAAAGGAGAGAGAGTTGGAGGAGAGTTTAAAAACAACTGAAAACTCAAAAAGAGAAACAAAACAACATATGACATACATTAACCGAAAGAAAACATGACTGAAGTAAGAAATTCGTTACGAGTAATAACACTGAATGTTAATGGATTAAATTCACCAAACAAAAGACACAGATTGGCAGAATGGATAAGAAAATATGATCCATCTATATGCTGTCTACAAGAAACCCACCTTCGGCCCAGGGATTCAAGGAGGCTGAAAGTGAATGGCTGGAAAACCATTTTACAAGCTAACAATAGCCAAAAAAGGGCAGGAGTAGCTATTCTAATATCAGATAAAATAGATTTTAAATGCAAAACTATTGTAAGAGACAAAGATGGATATTACATATTAGTAAAAGGAATAATCTCTCAAGAAGAGAGAACAATCATCAACATTTACGCACCTAATCGAGGTGCCTCAAAATATGTGCGGCAAACTCTGGAAAAACTAAGAGGAGAAATAAATTCCTCTATATTTATAGCAGGGGATTTCAACACACCACTATCATCATTAGACAGAACATCTAGGCAGAGAATCAATAAAGAAACTAAGGCACTCAATGATACATTAGAAGATTTGGACTTAATAGACAAATACAGAACACTACACCCAAATACAGTGGGATTTACATTCTTATCCAGAGCACATGGAACATACTCCAAAATAGACCACATGCTAGGCCACAAAACAATACTCAATGAATTCAGAAAGATTGAGATTATACAAAGTAATTTCTCTGACCACAACGGAATGAAGTTGGAAATCACTAATGGCCAGAGAAACAGGTTTGGCACAAAGATATGGAAGTTAAACAACACACTCTTAGACAAACAGTGGGTCAAAGAGGAAATCTCAAAAGAAATCGGTAACTACCTTGAAACTAATGAAAACAACAACACAACATATCAAAACCTATGGGATGCAGCGAAAGCAGTCCTGAGAGCGAAGTTCATAGCCATAAATTCATATATTAAAAAAGAAGAATGAGCTAAAATTGAAGACAAAACTGCACACTTGGAGGAATTGGAAAAACAACAACAAACTAAACCTAAAGGAAGTAGAAAACAGAAAATAACCAAGATTAGAGCAGAACTAAATGAAATAGAGAATAAGAAAGCACTGGAAACAGTAAACAAAACCAAAAGCTGGTTCTTCGAGAATATCAACAAAATTGACAAACCCTTAGCCAGACTAACAAAGAAAAAGAGAGTACAGATGCAAATAAATAAAGTAAGGAATGAGCAAGGTGATACCACTACTGAACCCACAGAAATAAAGAGTATCATAAGAGGATACTTTGAAAAATTATATGCCAAAAAGAATGACAATTTAGAGGAAACGGACAAGTTTCTAGAAACCCACAAACAGCCGACATTGATGAAAGAAGAAATAGATGAACTCAACAGCCCAGTTACAAGTAAAGAGATAGACTCAGTCATTAAAAAACTCCCAACGAAGAAGAGTCCAGGACCAGATGGCTTCACAGCTGAATTCTATCAAACATTCCAGAAAGAGCTAAGACCAATTCTACTTAAGCCCTTCCAAAAAATAGAAGTAGAAGGAATATTACCTAACTCATTCTATGATGCCAACACTACCCTAATACAAAAACCAAATAAAGATACCACAAGAAAGGAAAATTACAGACCAAATTCTCTAATGAACCTAGATGCTAAAATGCTTAACAAAATACTTGCTAATCGCATTCAACAACATATCAAAAGGATTATACACCATGACCAAGTGGGTTTAATCTCGGGTATGCAAGGATGGTTCAATATAAGAAAATTAAACAATGTAATACACCACATAAACAAACTGAAAGAAAAAAATCACATGATCATCTCTATAGATGCAGAAAAAGCATTCGACAAAATACAGCACTCTTTCCTCATAAATACACTACAAAAGATAGGAATAGATGGAAACTTTCTGAAAATGATAAAGGGTATATATGAAAAACCCAAAGGTAACATCATTTTCAACGGTGAAATCCTAAAAGCCTTCCCTCTGAGATCGGGAACAAGACAAAGATGCCCACTATCACCACTCCTATTTAACATTGTCTTAGAAGTACTTGCACGAGCACTGAGACAAGAAAAGGACATAAAAGGCATCCAGATTGGAAAAGAAGAAGTAAAAATTTCATTATTTGCAGATGACATGATCCTATACATA